>CM077643.1:226999729-227587229 GCA_039707465.1 Rhabdophis nuchalis | reverse complement strand
TCTCAGCGGAGTGGTGCCGGGCCAGGTGACAGCCAACCTGCAGGTGGGCGACTCGACAGAAGAGACAGGTGAGGCAGGGGCGGGGCGCCCTGGCCGCGCGTGGCGGGCGGTGCAGGTGGCCGTTCCGAGCGTCCCTTGCCTTCCTGCCTTCGCGGACTGGGGAGCAACTGTCGGAAGGAGGGTGGGAGGAGTCGGTGTGCAGAACAACGCAACGCGGCGCAGCGTAGCGCAGACACTCGGGCGGCTGTGCAAGGCCCCTAGCCCCCGCTGCATCCCTGCAAGAACTAGGAAGGGAGGTAGAGAGAGAGAGAGAGGCGCTTGCCTCGCCTTTCTTACTCCGGAGCAAACGCGGGCGCGGTTTTGTCCAGAATCGCCGCCGCGCCTGGAGAGGGTGGAAGGAACAGCCTGTTGGGAGCAGGATCCTGGAATGAAGCGCCTGGAGCAAGAGTCTCCATCCATCCGTCGCCCCGAGAGGAGATGGCGAGCCATCTAACCTGAAGTGCCCGTAATCCCGCTGCTTCGTTTGGGGTACTTTTCAGTGAGTGTTTGAACCGAGACTCTGGTTGCATTTCATTTGCCCCGGTAGCTTTGGAGACAGCGCTTTGGAGACTGCAGGTTTCTTTTCCCTGTCGCTCCTTGAAGCCAGAGGAACACGCTCACTGCCGTTTCAGCTCCCAAGTCTGTTTCAGTTCGCCCCCCCCCCCGCCCCCCAATAAATTAGCTCCTGTTTGAAAGAAAACCTCTTCGTGTTCGTCTGTTGCAAAATCCTTGCTTCTTTTCTTCCCGGTAGACTTGTCTTTCTGTTTTTTGTGTGTGTATGCGCGCGCGCGGGTGTTTTGTTTGTGTCTTAGATTCGGGGGCGGCGGTGACGTTATGCCGCTACATCTTCCAAATGCGATGCGTTGCTTACAAGTAGTTCTTGAGAGAGAGAGAGAGACTGCTGACACTTAGCACTCTCAACATCCTGATTTCTAGCCGTGCCTTAAGCACTACACTAAACTGGCAGTCTTGCATCTTAGCTGTTCATAGGGCCTTGGAAAATTCAATGGTGGCGACAGGTAAAAGGGTAAGAGTTATTCCTTCCTTCCAACAAAATCCACAGCGAGGATGATTTAAACAATTGCAGTGGTTGCTGATAGGTTTTGGCGAACAATTTACAATCAATGAAGTGACCTCAACTAGTTAGGCATCCAACCTGGAATTTTAAATAAGTTGTCACCAAAGGGGTGGATTTGCGCTGAGAGAGGCAGCATCAGTTCATGTGCTCCTGTTGTTTTGTTTTTGTTTTGCTGTCTGTATTAGAACTGAGTTGGTTCAAAGATCTAGCTCCTGAGGAAATGAGTTCGGCTTCATCTTTGTTGAATTTAGGGGACTTTTAATAACCTGCAATGTTTTGGGATTTGGGGGGATTTTTAAAAATAATGTGTTGGGATATTACTCTTTTTTAAAGAATATGCTTAAAGAATAACTTGGAGATTGCTCATGAACAGAAAAGCAATTTATTAATCCTATTACTTAAATACAGTTATACTGTTCCTCTCTTTTGTGATTGTAGAAAACTACTGCTAGTTTTTTTGACTGACTTCTACTGTAGTAGTTTTTTGTTCTTTAGTTTATAATCTAAATTCCCTGTTTGGTCCCGAATCTCTTATAATTTAGGACTTGTTATAAATTTAATTTTTGAAAGTTGTTTAATTTTTGTAATGTCTTTTAAAATTTCCTTAGTGTCTTTACAAGGCTTTGATTAAAGGATAAAAATATTTTAATTTTTAAAAATATAAAAAAATATTGCTGTCACATGGACAAAAAAATGTTTGTTTATGCTTCTGGCATTGACCCCAGACAGTTTAGTGCCAAGTATTTCTTGTTCCTTACTCCCAATCTCTAGTGCAAAATGGGCGAGTCTGAATGAAAATTCAGAAACGATCTTAATTCGCAGAGTCTAGATTGCAAAGTCATTAAAGTTGAAGCGTGAACTGTTTGGATACCTAATGCATAATTTATACGAGAGCATGGAGCATTACAAGAAAATGGATTCCTATTGTTCAGTAAATATGTTTATTTATTTGATTTATACCTTGCCTTTTGTTTTGTAGGTAAAGGTGGCATGCATACTATAGGGTTCCCCTGTTCTGTTTTCCCCACAATAATAGTCCATGATTTAGGGTGGTCTAGGATGGTGTCACTGTTCCAAAATTACCCAAGAAGCTTCTAGATTTGAGGATAGGCTAGGATCTAGTTCCTGCTCATAATCCAGCCCATCAACTACTACGCCACAATTCAGCCTGGATTAGGTTTTTTTACTAATTTTTATTTCCCAATGTGAAAAGTATTATTGATGGAAAAAGTGGATTGTTAGACATAGAATATATGAAGCTATATTCCGTATGTTTCTGTCTCAATTACCAAACACATGACTGAATAATAAGTAAAATTAGAAGGGAGAACAATGAGCCTTGTTGAAAGTTGAACATTTTGGGAGTTGAAATTCCAAACATCTAGAAAGATACTAGCTTGGGAAATGGAACTTCCTATTCCAGTGATGGTGAACCTTTTTGGCACCAAGTGCCCAAACCAGAATGTGTATGTATGCGCTGAAGCGCCGGAAACCCAAAGACCAGCTGGCCGGTGCATGCATGCCTTCTTTTGGCCCTTTTTCAGGTTTGTTTTTTGGGCCAGATTCTGACTGGTTTTCACGCTGGTTTTCAAGCCAAAAAAGGCCCAGAAAACAGCCTGGTTTTTTGGCTGTTTTTTTGGGCCATTTTCCGGTGCTCCAGCGCCTGTGAAGACCAGCTGGAAACCAGAAGAACAGCTGGAGACAGTGCGTGTGCCCACAGAGAGGGCACTGCGTACCTCTTCTGGCACATGTGCCATAGGTTCACCATCACGTCCCTATTCAGTACAATACAAAATTATATTCATCCAAATGAGAATTTTTCTTCTTGTGGTTGAGCAGTTTTTGGACATTAGGCATAGAGTTTGGCTTGGATATCAGAGTTTCTTAATCCTTGAAAATTCTGCAATATTCTGTAAAATTCTGTAAAACTTATGAAACAAGATTTTCTCCACTATAAGCAATTACCAGATAATATTGTGCATAGAAACATTTGTCAAAGAATTCTGAGGTTTTTGCCATGGCAATTCAGTTGCTTTCTTAGTAGTGTGAGCCTACGTTGAGGTAGGAGAGTTGGTGTAGTGGTGAATAAGGCATCAGGCTAGGAAATGTGAGTGTGTGAGTTCTAATTTGCCTTGGGCACAAAGCTGGGTGACCTTGAGCCAGTCGCTTTTCCTCAGCTCTAAGAAGCAGGCAAGGGCAACCACTTCTGAAAACTTTGCCAGGATAATTGCAGACATTAGTCCAGGAAGTTGCCAGGAGTTAATAATGACACAACATGATAGAGAGATATAGAGAGATAAATAATAGATTAGGTTAAATTAGATTACAATAGAGGGAGTGGGGGAGAGGGAGAGATAAAAAGTAAAGTTCAGATTGAGAACATGCTTATTAAAGGTTAGATGCTTTGCTGCTTCCCATTTGCTAGCTATACTGGTTCTGCATACAGTATAGACCAGGGGTCCCCAAACTTTTTTGCACCAGGGACCGGTTTCATTTAAAAAAAAATTCTGCGGACCGGCTGGCGTAGAGGAGCGGGGGGGAGGGGGAACAGGCGGTGCATGCGCACGCGGGGGTGAGTCGGCTCACTCGGCCCTATAAACCTCGCCTTTCTGTTCTCTGGAGACTCAAAATGAGTTTTACATAATCTTGTGATGAAATACAATTGCAAGTGAACTGTTGCTGTCATTTGTATTTTTTGCAAACCCCATTTTTTTATTTTTGCATCTCCTTTCTTGCATTTTTCAGAATCCCATTCCCCCCCCCCCCCCCCAAGTTCTTGGGGTTGTTTATATTCGTTTTCTCTTTTTTAATTTATTAAAAGAAAAGTGAAAAAATTCTTTTCAGCACTACCTCATGTTCATCATTCCCTGTCTCCCCAGAGGGTATTTAATTGATACATCCTACACTTGATCTTAGCTAAAAGACTGAGAAGCTATATAACCGTTATGAGAATATTTCCTCGCTATGTTAAGAAACCCCATACATTTTGCAATGAGTTTGTTTGAGTCATCTGCCTAGTTGCATTTCTTTTCTGAGCTACATAAGGGAAGGCTTTTCTTCCTCAGATGCAAGCGGTGCTGGGCTTTTCCTTATTTTCTTTTGCTGAAATTTCCTCTGCTGAATTTCAGTGGCTAAATGATGAAATATCATTGACACAATTTCCCATCACGTTGAGGTTGTTTTTTTACAGAAATCAAAAAAATGTCCTAAAATAAGCTGATTTTTAAAATGATCACACATCTAGAAAAAACTAAAGGAAAGTTCCCTCCTCGGTGTTAGATGGTGGCATTAATTATCAAAATATTTCCCAACCCTGTTCACAGTCTAGGATTTGACTATTGAACAGCAAAACAGGTGTGTTGTTTTCATTTTTTTTGGCAAAGTCCAGCTTACCGATTACACAAGCTATGAAGGAAATATATGCAATCCTGTTTATACTTTTGGGGGAATAGAATACGAATTGACACTCCCTGATCTAGAGACTCAGCTTGCAAAACTGAATCCATCGGGCACTTTTATTAGTCTCCTGGTCACATTACTAAGCATTAAACAAGTTTTTACTGTATATGAATCATGCTCTTTTTCACTCAAAAGGAAGCAAAAAGATACTAAGCCATTATAGCTGGAGGTTGCCACCCTATATTCAAAATGTAAAAAAAGATGCAATTTATTGTTCTTGGATTGCCAATTCATCATAATATTAATATTTTTTTAAATTGTTGACTGTTTTTATATTATTAATTTATAGTTTTTTATTGTACGTCACTCAGAATCTGATGAGCAGCCATATAAATAGGATGACTAAATAAATAATGTGTGTGTAAATGTTTAGCACCTGAACATATGTGTGTCGATGTTGGAGAGCAACTGTCCCAGTTGGGAGGAGGTATCAAGCAGGGAATTAGTCTGGACTCATTACATAAAAACAAGAGGACGGTGTCTGACCTTTCAGTTTCTTTGACCCTTATCTAGTCTTTCCCAGGCAAAGCCACCAGCCTGGAGACATTCATTTGAAATAGTCATAGAACAATAAAGTAGCTAGCTTGATGAACCCTACATGTGTAGGTCTTGTTTGTTCACAACTGACAACCCATAACAGCTAGGTTTTTACTGCTGCTTGTTAGGACAGTGAGAAGTCTTGAAGGGGTATTTTCCTTAGCTTGAAGCAACCATTCAAGGTTTATTAATAATAATAATAATAATAATAATAATAACTTTGAATTTATTAACCGCTCCCTCTCCCCACAGGGACCCGGGGCGGTGCACAGGAGGAACTATAAACAATATAAACAATAGATACAAAAATATATACATTAAAACACAATTAAACAATGCTATCCCGTGCTAAAAAATTAAAACCCATTAAAATACATTTAAAATCTATAGACAGAGAGACTATCCAAGGCCGGCCAGTCGAAAGAAATGGGTCTTTAATTTCGTACGGAAGGAGCGGAGGTCCGTGGTCGTTCTGATATCGGGGGGAAGGTCGTTCCAGAGGGCCGGGCCCGCCACAGAGAGAGCCCTTCCCCTGGGCGTCGCCCGCTGACAAAGTCTAGTGGACGGCACCCGGAGAAGTCCCTCTCTGTGGGAGCGAATCGGTCGTGAGGATGTATGGGGCAGGATCCGATCCCGCAAATAGCTAGGTCCCGCTGAATCTCTTGATAGCTAGGTAACTGCTGAATCTCTTGATGTTTACTAAATATGTGACTGAGCAGCTATTTCAAGGGCTTTTTAGCTATGTCCATAGATGCACAAGTAAAATAGATATCTGAAGCAAAGCAAATAATGTTGAGAGATTCCTGATTCCTTCCTGTTTCAAGAAGAGCCATTACTACTAATTGAATCTATCTTTTACTCCAGCTTGTGGTGGACTTGCAAAAAAAGGCACTCTTCTTACAAGTCTACTGGACAGTGAAATCCTTATTATGTGTGAAGGGCAAATCTGGAAATATCCTCCTGCATGTTAATTATTGAAATGGCCCATATATAATTGTTGGCCATTGTCATTCAGATTCTGTTTTCAAGTGTCTGTGTGCACTTCTGATTGAAGGTATCTGCATATTTAGAAAAGGGGCAGAGCATAAACAAAAGTAAAGTCAAATTGATTTTATTTTTCAAATCAAAATAAATACATAGAAAAAATTGTCAGGTTGTTTAGGTTGCTTATTGTAGAGATTACTTTATTTTAGTCATATTTATACTACTGATTTGAGAGTGACACATAAAAATAATAAAATATTTAAAACTAGCCGTTCCCTGCCACGCGTTGCCGTGGCCCAGTCTGGTTAAATGGCCAACTAATTTGTGTGTAGTTCTACACCTGCACACACAAACACGTACACACAACCACCATATAACCCCTAACCTACCTACCTACTGTATTGCTCCCTCTCTCTATCCCTCTACCTACCTACCTACCTACCTACTGCATTTCTCCCTCCCTCTCTCTATACCTACAGCTGCCTACCTACCTACTTACTGTATTTAGCATCTTATGGACAGAGTATTTTATGTCATAAAGGATGGATGACATAATATCTGTAGCCCACTGCTCTCTCTGTATCCATCTATCTACATTTTTTACATTTCCTTTGCGTGTACCTGGCATAGCTATGACATCTACACAATGTATGTATGTATGTATGTATGTATGTATGTATGTATGTATGTATGTATGTATATCATTGGTGCCATATTTGAAAGGAACGTTGTATGAAAATTTGGAAGCGATCGGTGCAGTACTTTCGGAGATTAGCGGTTTTGAACAAACTCTTGTTATATATATATAGATTCTTTATCAGGAAAACAGAATTCTAAGTAAAATATTTGTGGTGGCTTATATATAAAAAGAAGAAATAGAAGAAAACATTTATTACCTGAATTCAAATTTATTTTTCTCCTAGAGCTATTTTAAAAGTAAGAGAGAAAAGTATTCCAGATCCCAATTCTAAAAATAGAGAACTGGTGGCTGGAAATTTTGGGAACAGTTTAAAAATTAAAATGGATAAATTCTGAGACACAAACATTAATTTTCAGAATCTACTACAGAAGGAAAGAGAAGGATAAATGATTATGACCTGCATAACTATCCCTCCTTCTGATTAGCATGATGATAACATGAAAATGGGTTAAAGGGACACTGTACAAATATAGAACTCAGTTCTTTTTATAGAAAAAAAACTACCCTGTTTCCCTGAAAATAAGACCTCCCCGGATAATAAGCCCAATGGGGCTTTTGAGAGCATGTGCTAAAATAAGTCATCCCCCGAATATAAGCCCTCCTTGAAAATATTGCAACGCAGCAGCAGCCATGAGGTGACCATGCTCGCTGCCTCCTGCACCTCAAAAATAATAAGACCTCCCCAAAAATAAGGCCAAACACTTTTGGGGGGGGTGTCAAAAGAAAATAAGACCCTGTCTTATTTGGGGGGAAACACGGTAGTAGAATATTAATGCTCATTATTAAATAATTTTGCAGGAATGAAAAATCAACATGTGTTTATTTAGAACCTCTATTGTAATATGGTAAAAAAATAAAAAAGGGTACTTGAGATATTAGAAAAATACTCGAGATTTAAAAAAAATTCCCACATACTCCTAATTATGTACACCAGACAGTGTCCTTTCCTGCCTGCTTTTTTTTTTTTTTTGCATTTGAGTTACCAGGCAACTTGCATACAAATGCTGTTGTTTGGGACTGAGGCTGAAATACATGCCCTCTAAACTGAATATAGCTTTTCAGCAAAATGCTACACCCACACAGAAAAGAAGAGAATAGAAGCTTTGTGGAAGTGGAACAGTAAATGCTGACCAAGGATTTTTCCCTCTGTAATGCTAATTGCCTATTGCTTTGTTCATCATTGGCACATGACAGCTGAAATTAAGCAAGTTCTTCTTTTCTAATACTGTAGCCTGGAATCTGGCATGAAGGAATCTGTGAGTTTTGTCAACTTTCTCTTATTTTCTATTTACTAAAAAGTTTATTTATAATCCTGGCATTACGATGCTTATTATTATTTATTGTTGTTTACTGTTGTTGCTATAGTTGAAGTTTGTGTAACTGAAAAATTCATCCTGTTGGTCCAGAAATGACAGAACAAGGAGCATAAGGAATTTTGGATGCTTCAAGAATAAATAAAATATTTCATGGAAAGGAAGGGAGGGAGGAAAAGAAAGAAAATAAAGAAAGGAAGGAAGGAGGGAGAAAATACCTGGAATCCTGTTAGTTGAGATAAAAGCTCAGATATATTTATTTATTGCAAGGTAGAAGAAATTCTACCCATTGGTAGACTCCAGCTTTCTTCAGCTTACTGAGAATGGCTAGAGTCAAGTTGATAGGAGGCGCTCAAAGCCAGTTTCATATGAAGAAACACAACCATCACTAGACTATGAAAGTATATGAATCTGAGAATGGATAAACACTCTAGATTTTATCTTATTGAGAAATGTTTTTGATGACCAGTTTGAACAAGTATTTGGTATGCAGTATAGCGTATTTTTCAGAGTATAAGCTCAAAAAAGGGGCTGAAAATCTGGGTGCGTCTTATACACCAAATACAGCATTTTTTGCCTCCTGAAACTCCTCCCCACCAAAATGGCCGTGCATAGCTTGTAGGTGGCTTTCAGAGAGCTCTTGGGGACTGGGGAGGGCAGAAATGAGCAAAAAATGGGGCGTTTTTTACTCGTTTTTGCCCCCCCCCCCAACCTCAGGGAGCACTCTATAATCTTCTTAATGCCCTTTTTTGGACAAAAAATGGGCTGGGTTTTTGCTCATTTTTGCCCCCCCCCCCCTCATCACCCCAGGAACACTATACAAGCCTCCTAAGGGTTATTCATGCCTTAAAAAAAAAAAAAGAATGGGCTCGTTTTCGCGAAAAATGGGCGGTTTTGGGGAGGTTTGCAGAGTACAAAACCCCTTTTTAAAAAAATTGCCTCTTCAAAACCTTGGTACGTCTTATACTCTGAAAAATATGATAATTCAGTAAAAAGTGAAGCCTCAGTCAAGTTGAGCTTGACTTATATAGACACATCTATTCAGTGTCTTGTCATCATGCATTGCCTTCTTGCAGGACTTTCCCCCGATTTCCTACTCTTGACCAAAGTGGTTTCCTTCCCAAGTGCTAGCAAGGCTATTCCTGTATAGCTTACTGAATTGGTTAAAGTCTTCTGGGTGGTGTCACTGCTGATTCAATAGTTATAGAAAGTACTGCATAATAGACATTTTTTCTGTTAAGTTATTAACTGTAGTAAAAGACTAAAGATAAGTTAGGTTGGCATAAGGAAAAAAAATAGGTAATAGATATTGAATAATAAATATTTCTGCTCAGAAAACTATCAAAAACATAGAATGGAGTGCTGTTATATTAGTATATTACTTTAACATCCCTCCATCAGTGTGCTGTGATTGGAAAACTATGGTAAAATGATTCCCTCTGATTAGAAACAAGGTGTCATTGTACAAAGTCAGTGGGGTGACTTTCGGCCAGTCACTCTCTCTTGGCCCAACCCACCTCAGCAGGTTGTTGTAGAGAAAGTAAGAGAAGGAAAATGTGTTGGATATATTTGCTGCCTTGAGTTATTTATAAAAATAATAACATTAGGATTTTTTAAAAAAATCACCCCCCCCCCTTCCCCTAGCGCCTTCCTTTTTGTGAATGCTACACCTTTGTGGTCTGGTCTGTTTTTCTGTTTGTATCCAAATTGTTAATTGAACTTGGACATCTCTCTGAAACAAGCCATTAATTTGGGATAGAATAAGCATAATGCATATTCAAATAAATAAATGAATAAATAAATGTGACATACAGGAACATTTAACTGAAGTTTCTTCAACTGTTTCATCTATTGTTTTGTCAGTAATGAGAGTACAAAAGAGGGTAAGAGGAAAAGTGTGAACTCCTCCTTGATTTCAGTCTATCTAGGGTGAAGCTAAGTATATATAATTTGTTTTATTACACTGGTATTTTGATAATATAAAGAGCCTCATAAGTATATGAGGAAAAAGGGACAGATGGATGCTCCTTAAAATAAATGCTGCAAGACAGTCTCTGATTTTTTTAAACTCAGCTTTTAATTAAAGTTAACATAACTATTAAAATTCCCCATGGCATTTTTTTAATTTGAAGGGCGAAGAGTGTAGCAGATGCAATCCTCTTAATATGTATTTGAAAGCAAGTCTTCCTAACACTTTAGGAACTTTCATTTTTAGGAAAATGAAATTGTATAAAATTTTTAGGGGTATTGTTAGGGTTTTAAGGGTTTTAATAGTGATTTTAGCATAGGGGTTAATTTAATTTGATTTTAACATTTTGTATTTGTATATTGTTGTATTTTTGGATTTTTAATTGCCTGTGCACCGCCCCGAGTCCCCATGGGGGAGAGGGTGCGGTCTATAAATCAATAAATTATTATTATTATTTTAACATGTGGTCAAAATGGTATCCTCTGGGCCAGCTTCAGTATGTTGTGTGTGTGTGTACATACATACATACTTTTTTTTGCTGATAAATAAATGGAGACTAGTACAGATCTATTTCAAGCTATTTAGCTCTCATCAGATAGCCATACCCTAGTAATCATATCTGTTTGTTTTTTTCCCTCCTTAAGATCAGACATGAACCAAGTAAACTTGTGAGAATGATCCAGCCAAAAATTGTCCCATACGCTATTATCCAAGAAGAATCTCACATTGGTGCCAGTAGGTTTTCACGTGTGTATATAGGTATGTAGGAAGCTACTAATTTTAATGGAAGAGATGTAGGAAACTGAGAGGAAGGAGTTGAGCTGAGCTTTCCCATTCACATGTTACTGTCCTGATGAAATTGAGGACCAACTGCATTTATTAAAGGTAGAAAACAGCATTGTTTTCCAAGCTCATTTAGTACAGTATCACATCTAATTTGTTTTTTAATGCTGAATGAGTGAAATTGGCTATATGGAAGGGGATTTATGCATTACAAAGCTTTAAAACAAATGGTATAAAATCATTGTGGGATTTCCTTTAATCTATACAAGTAATATATGCTGAACTTTAAGACATGAAAGTAGAAAATCAGGCTAGCAGGTTAATAGCACTTGTCTTGGAATAACTTGAAAGTAATCTGAGTTATTTGTATTGAAGACTTTTTTAATTGGGAACGGTGAGTTACAGTGTGATTGAAATAGATTGTGTAGTCTTTTCCCATTTTAAGAAAGATGGAATGGTTTTACTGAAATCTAATAATGAGATACTATTTGTGAATGTTTCAGAAAGGTACTTCCAGAGAATGAGGTCAGTGTAAAAAGCACTGAGATATTAGAGGTAATACAAAACAAGAACAAGGATATCATACAACAATATGATCAGCAGAAATATTCTTATTTTCCAAACAAATGAATATATTTCTCTTAAGTATTCCTTATGGTTTTATAAGATATATCCGTATCATCTAGCATAATGCTTAAAACATAAGCTTTAGAAATACAAGAATCCGTCCTCCATGCTTGCCACTGAGATATCTGGCACGTCTATTACTTTATGTTTCTGAGACAGTCACATTAGTCATTGCTCCTGTCATTACTGACTCTGAGATTTAATACATGGTTAGTAACCTATGCACTTTTCTAAATAGGGAGTATTTAAAGTAGGACCCAGGATGTTGAATTCTGCAGTGATTTACTTGTACTGAATATGCTAAACTTGACATTTCAATCTTCGTATGTTGTTTCATTTTAGCCATCAAATTTGTTCTTGATATTTAGGGATGCAACATTATTTTGGATTATTATTACGTAATTACCACTATCATATTACTATAATTATTAACTAAGAATGGGAAATTGATGATATAAACCCCATTTTCTTTTGGAAGTAATTTTGGAGGGTGGATGTGGAAATAATTTGGGGCTACTGTGTTTGAAGACCCTTTATATCTCTGTACTTGACTCTTTCTCAGGCATTATTTTCTGATGAAAATAATTTCAGTACATCTGCTGTTTTTCCATGAATCAAAATTTAGGAATAACTAAGCTGCAGTACTTTTTTTGGGTAAAACAGTCACAAATGTAAATGGTAATGATTTTTTGAAGATTTGTTTCTTAAAACTTTATTGTGAGCTTCAAATTATACACTTCCCAAATACATTAATTTCAAAATCGTTGTAATGTATCCAAATATTCTTTTCGGAATCAAGTGACTTTAAAAAAATGGAATAACAATGCTAATTTTGATTAATAAATGGAAATCAACTTGTGAAAAACAAGGAAAACAGCTTGACTGTTCAATAAGTTCGATTTATGTTCATTTAGGATATAAGTCTGTAATACAGCTCAACATGAAGGAGACCATTATGTATTAAGTATCTTTTTTTTCTTTTTTTAAATGGAAGCTGAGAATGCAGTTTTTGCTTCCCATCATATCATCCTTATTGCCACTTTCTTTCTCCAGTTGTTTGTCCAAAGGACTTGACTTTGACAGTTATTATAAACATGGTGACATATAGAGATTGTAAATATTTGCCTCTGTATTCTTTGTTTTCCTTCTTAATATTGTTTACATTCTTATCATTTCAGGAATCATCTAAATGATGACGGCTATTCTGGAACGGATCAGCACCTTGTCCATCAGTGGACAACAGCTCCGTAGACTTCCTCAGCTCCTAGAAGAAGGTTTTCCCAAGATGCCTTGCACAGTTAAAGAATCTGATGTGCCCCAACTTTTCAGAGAACCCTATATCCAAGCCGGCTATCGCCCCACAGGTCAGGATTGGCGCTATTATTTCCTCAGTCTCTTCCAAAAACATAACGAGGTTGTTAATGTTTGGACTCACCTTCTGGCTGCTTTGGCAGTGCTGCTGAGATTTAATGTATTTGCTGAAGCAGAGAACTTGTCGCTGGAGATCCGCTCCTTACCCCTCTTCATCTTCGTCCTTTCCTCTGTTACATATCTGACATGCAGCCTCTTAGCTCATCTTTTGCAGTCCAAGTCAGAGATATCACACTATACTTTCTATTTTCTGGATTATGTTGGAGTCAGCATCTACCAATACGGAAGTGCCCTGGCCCATTTCTACTACAGCTCTGACCAAGCCTGGTATGACAAATTTTGGCTTTTCTTCTTGCCAGCAGCTGCTTTCTGTGGATGGCTCTCCTGTGCTGGCTGTTGCTATGCCAAGTACCGCTACCGGCGGCCCTACCCCATCATGAGGAAAGTGTGTCAGGTGATCCCAGCGGGATTGGCATTCATCTTGGACATCAGTCCTGTGGCCCACCGTGTGATTATGTGCCACCTTGAAGGCTGTGAGGAGTTGGCTGCTTGGTATCACACCTTCCAGATACTTTTCTTCCTAGTCAGTGCTTATTTCTTTTCTTGTCCAGTTCCTGAAAAATATTTCCCTGGATGTTGTGATATTGTTGGTCATGCCCATCAAATTTTTCACACCTTCCTTGCTATTTGTACACTCTCACAATTGGAAGCCATCTTCTTGGATTACAAGAACAGGCAAGATATCTTATTCAATCGACATGGATCTCTCTCCATCATCCTGTCTTGTGGCTCCTTTTTTGGCTTAGTTGCTTGCAGTGCTATCACTGCTCTCCTATTGCAGCGCAAAATCAAGGAGGAACTGGCCACGAAGGCATCCTGAGAGACTGACATAGAAACAGGGTTCAGTCCTGATGTGCTTGAAGAAAAATAGGGAAGTTTAGTCAAGTACTTAAGTAAATTAACCAAGTGTTTTTTCTTTCTAAATTATAATCAAGGCATTGATTACAGGCAGGTACTAATTTATTAAATATGCCTTATGCCCTAAACATTTTTACTAACTGCCTATTGCTGGGCAAAGGGCATTTAGGATACTTGATTGAAGAGTTATAAAGGCAGATTTTTCTAAATGGTCTTTTATTTATTTACAGAAATTTGTATTATATGAAAGAGGATACTAATCACTAACTAGAAAAGTAGAGGATTGCCATAGACTTGCACATTTATAAAGCTCTTATCTCATTGGGAAATTGGAATTGTGTCTGGGTTATACTTCTTCAGAATATAAACTAGGATGGGGTCCCATAAGAGAAAAAGATTCCTTCACACATTGGGTCAAAGTTCCTAATTTACTAGTTTACATGTAGGGAATTTTTTTTCATGTTAAATTATAAGACTCATTACTTGCATCTGAAAGGATACAGAGTAGTCATTTATGACTTTAGTGATGATTAGAGCAAAGATTATGGTGAAAGTTGGCATAATGTTAATAATCTCATTTGGTCCGTTTCATTTTAGCTGTGGCCTTGATACCACTCAAGTAATACTGCATCTTCCCCTGTAAGCTTCAGAAATAGTATAGTGGTAGAATAACTGTCATAATTGTCACTGGTTAATCGGTAGTTGTCACCGGTTAGTCATTCAAACCCAGGTTAGCTGAAGCAAAGAAGGGTAGAATTCTCAAAGGTAGCAGAACTAGCCTCTTCATGACTTATCAACTAGTTATCTAAAAACACAGGACAAACAGCACTATCATTGCTATCAAAATAGGATGCTATTTTCAAGGTTTATAGTGCTGCTCAAAGGCACTATTTTACAATTTTAACACTGATTAACAGCTATATGTAGTGTTTTTCTCATTTGTTGTCCATAAAGCCTCTTCCTAATTCATTTCTCCATGCCTTCACTCACATTATTGTCAAAATATTAGTTTTCCTGGTTTCTTCTTGATTTTAGGTATCATGTCACTCAAACAAAGCCATTCAGGACTTTTACAACCTGAATGTCATTTTGACAACCAAGATAAGGGTACAGTACTACTTCTGTGTTTCAGCACCAAGTTAAATAATTAGAGAAGGGCTAGTTTGATTGTAAAAAAAAAATTACATGGGCAAGTATCATGCCATAGTACACATTTTCCTAACCAGTTTTATTTGTGCTTTTCACCACTAGAAGTTCAGTTGGGTTGTGCTTTAAGTCTCATGTGGTATTTAACTACTAAACTTTTATTTCCTCTCTTCCAAACACAAACACCATATTCAAACATTAATTGCAGCTGTGGAATGTTTTATTTATTTAATGTTGTTTCCTGTGAAATGTTATTTGCACATAGCAGACTAGCATATAATCGAAAGGTGTGTGCCAAACTTGGTTTGTGATGGTGCTGGAAAGTGGAAATCATTTTGCACATGTGGACATTCAAGACAATGAGTAACCCCATTTGCAGTCTGGCAATGGTACACTCTGAATTCTAATTCTAATTTCCATCTTATTCTCCTTAATGTGCAGTATATCAGTTATCTAAAGTGTCTAGATTTACACCTATTCAAATTTGGTGAAAATACTTAACATATAGGTACAAAGACAAGCGCAGTCCAAGTTGAATTCAACAAAAATCGTTAATAGTTTTTTAAAGTATTAGAAATGGGTCCAGTCACAAGAAATTTAAACCATTTTCTGCCAACATAAACACTGAAAATTTTTGTTAAGAATATATAAACTATAGGAAGAAAATAAATAATTCCATCAATTATATCTGATGGGCTGTATGAAAATTCTTAGTGATTTTATATCACCACCTAGTGGCATAATCAACTAAAATTTTTCTGACAGCTGGAATGGCTCTGAGAATTTTAATTAGGTTGGTAGTCAGCAGAGACACCTTTTATTAAGATGCTTCTAACTATAGTTAATAAACAGGCCATGCTTATTTTTTCATAGAACATACTTTATTCTTACTGTGAACTAATTTGCATTATTTTCTGTGACTTCATAAATGATATCTTTGTTTCACAAGCAATTCTCATTGAACATGTATTTCATGCCTGTAACTTGGTTGCTTACAGAGTGATATAGATTAAAAAGTTTAAATCGTTCCAATTTAATCCATTGTAAAATGTGTACTATAATCAGCATTAGTCAAACTGCAGAAATCCTCAAATATAATTTTAAATATGAAAGCACTCTTAGAGCTGGTTATTTAAGAATTGCTGTGTACTAAGTTTCTTAAAATTGTCCTTCACACTTTTTTAGATACCTGCCTCTGATAATTCCCAGGGTTTTTTTTACTGCTAGTTCTGTATATACACAAAATGTTATAATTAGCACTGATGAATCCAAGTGAATGTGTTATTATTAGAAACAAATGCGATGAATAAAAGGACTGGTTTTTAGCATATGTTTCAAAGAGTTGGTTCAGAATGTGTAGGAAGGACACCTTTTCAAATAGTTAAAGCAGCCATGTCTTGAAAAAAGTTCATGTAGCTATTTTAAGAGCTAATTCTGACTTTGTGCATATTTATGTTCGCACAACCACTTTCCTTTGTTCCACCCAAGCCCCAGTGATGCAGAGATCATGTGGAGCACTCCTGAAGCAGCCACGTGGCATTTTGAGATTGTACAAAGCCTTACTGGTTTTACTTTACAGTTACATGGCTCTAAAGCAACTTTTTTAATTATTGTTTTTTTCATTCCAAAGTAATATGATCTGGCTGGTTTTAGATTCTGGAAATTGAAGTCTACAATACATCGAAAGCAGTAGGTTGGGCACTGCTAGTCTAGTATTAATAACAATAATTGCAGATACAATCCAAATTATTATTAGAGTTATTATGAACATTTTTTAAATAAAACTAACCTTGCTATCTATAGTCTCATGCCTATTTTGCAGTTGTTAACTTCAGCTTTATTTGGATTTGGCATCCAAACATTGTGGTAGCTTACTTACATGTTATTTCCAATACTTCAAATAATATGTGATGGTTTCAAGTGTGCCTTGGATGTTTATATCTTTCAGAGGCAGTTTTAAAAATATATATTTTAAGATAGGCATTATTTGTTACTAAAATGAAATGAGTTTATTTTCTTTTTTAAAAAGTGTTAGTTTTAGAATTATATGAACAACTTCTGTATTAAATTCTTGAAATCTGCATTGTTGAGAACATTTGAAAAATTGTACTGTTTTATATAAACTGTTGAAGTATGGAATGGGAAGAGGATATCTTAAGTAAAGTTTAAGAAATTGATGTTTTATGTGAAATTTGTTTGTATCAAAATGTTTATCAAAATATGGCTTCTGTATGATTTGCAAGATTAAGGGAGAGTGTTAGTAAAAATTGTTTGAGAAAACCTTGATGCTTCTGCAGACATGGTCTGAATTTAATGCTTATGTCACGTTAAAAATGCCATTTTCCTTCAAGTTTCTGATAGATGTACAAAGTAATATTGCACTGTTTCCTCCTGTGGAAACCTCAGAAAACAAATCACAAGCCATCAGAAAGTGTTATAATTGAGTAAATATTTAGGTGAATGAGAATGATGTTTCCCTTTTGCATTAAACAATCTCACTGTGTTTGTAATAACAGAATATTCTTGTGGTTAAAGCAACCAGGAATGATTGAATTAGTCTAGTTTAGAGATTTGCACAATGCATTGAATGTGCTAAACCATACTGGGTAGCTTTTTGCAGGACACTAAGCTATCAACTATATTTTAGCTTAGCATGTTGTGGAAACCAACATCCAAAGTGCCTTCACATTTCACTTAATACCTACACATCTAATTTTGTAACAGGGCTAATATTATAAGAGTTCAGTACATGTAACAATACAGTAACGACATAGATTTACTGTGGATATAAGGTTTTCTCACTAATTTTTCCCTAAGGCAAGTATGCTTAGGTATGAAGCCTTTTCCCAACTAGTTCCCAATTTTGTAATTTCCGTACCAAGATTTGCCCTTGAAAAAAATGAAATTTTCTGATAATTTTATCTTTTAATATTTTTCTCACTGTCATCCTTACGCCTCTGAAAAACTGCACAGATTGTTCATAAGTCATACAAATGATAATTCATATATACTTTCTGTGACTCAAAATGACTCCCCTCTTAAAGTTTTATGAATCCTGTGGGACAGTGACTAGTATGCAAAAATATTATATAACTCTAGTACACAAATATTCTCCTGAACGTTCATCTAACAGTGCTTTTATCTTTTTTTAAAAAAATGGTTTTCTGTCAACTTCATTTTTTTCTTGAATATCTTTGTACATATTGCTGTGTGGACCAATATGTGTGAATCTAAAGATAATGACAAAATGGGGGTGAGTTCTGAGAGGAGATCATGAAAGAAGGAAATAAGCCTGCTACGCTCAATAATATTTGAGATCTTATATCATCCTGGACAAATGGTTGTTCAATCCTTTCTTGAAAACTTTCATTGATGGTGCCTCCACAACTCTAGGAGTCAAGCTGTTCTGTTGATTAATTGTTCTGTCAGGAACTTTCTCCTTAGATCCAGATTAAAGGTCTGGAGAAACTTCCTGATAGTGAGAACAATTAATCAATAGAGCATCTTGTCTCCTGGAGTTGTGGCTGCACCATTGCTGGATGTTTTCAAAAAAGGATTTGACAACTATTTGTACAAGTTACTTGCCTTCTATGTTCTTGTACTTTATCTCTGTATAGAAGTCTTGATATACCTTCTTTCAGTCTTTCTGGTTTGCTGTAAGAGCACCTCTTCACTTTTGGATTTTCTGATTTGGTTTGTTGTTAGTCACATATGGATGTACAAGGTTTTGTAGTGTTTGAGTTTTCTATGTTTTTTATTTTAATTGTGATTTTTATGGAGATGAAACCTCTGTTTATAGCAACCTTGATTTAATCAAAGGATTCATGTTCAATAAAAAATAAGCATTTCACTGTCAAAATTCCAGTCTGTCCAGAGATTACATCATTAAATGTAAATTGATGCAAGCGATACAAATTATATTATCTGAATAATTATGCAAATGACATACATCGATATTACTGTAATGGCATGCATTTAGATTCAGCAGCCTTTTAGGTTTACAGATATCTCCTTCCCTCAATTGATCCATTAATTCAAGTTTCACTATAGATAAATTACTGCATGGTAAATAGAAATTATATAGTATTCCAGCTGGGAAAGATTTCTGAAGTGTGGAGGGCAAGTTCAGATGCTACCCTCCTTATTTTCCAAAATGGTCTGTAACGCCACGCAAACAAGAAATTAAGCAATGTTATTTTTTGCAAATTGCATCTGAAGAAAAAAATGACATGGTAGAATATTGGAGGTGGGAAGGGAATACTGCATGTATGTAGTACAATCAGGAAAGCTAATAGAGTTCTAAGAGAAACAAAGTCTTCCCAATATATATATATATTCACATTCTTACCGTCCTAATTGCCCAGCTTTTAAACCCATGCGCCCGAGGTAAACTTTGCTGCATTGTATTAGGCTTAATGTCTCATGTGTCAATCCTCTACACAGGAGCAAAGCTGCAACTGCCGAATCACAATAAAAGCAATTACAGTAAAACCAACATTCAAGACATCCCGTTTATATCCAGACATTTCTTTCCCTTAATCTAGCGCTACTGAAAGACGATACGACGCGGGTGGGAGGGTGGATGAGATAATATAGCAATGCAGTCAACTCGAGCCAAACTCAACTGACGAAAAGCGGCCGAAAAGCGGCGCCTGAACCTACCAACCGAGCTGAGCGCCTCGACCGCTACTGCGCAAGCGCTCTTAAAAAAAAAAGAAAGCCCAACTGTTGATGGTTACCGAGGAAACGGCGTTGCTTAGTTACTAGTGATAGCGGACCCGTCTCTACCCAAGCCTTTCGCTGCTCGACCGTCCATCATGAGCCTTCAGCCGGTGCAAGGCTTGCCGCTTGTTCCGGGCTCGTCCTTTCGGGACCCGACGGTGAGGAAAAAATCCTTTTTTTCTTTCCACATCACATGTCCTCCGAAATAGCTAGCGGTGTGGCCCATTAGACTGATCGTCCCCCAGAGGCTCCCCGAAGTCTTGCGGACTTGGTCAGAGGCCCCGATCTAGGCCCTCCTTTAAGAGTGAGATACTTCATAAATTAATCCTACCTTCCTGTCATTGATTGTGACAGCTCTGGGTCTTTAAAATATGGATTTGCGGTCTCTAAAAGGGCTTTCAAGCCATTTTGTTGTAGCCATCTGTACTTTTAAAAGTCAAAGCTGCCAGCTCCAATATTAGAAACATTCTTAACAAAAGTTACAGAAGGGCATAAAAATTTAAGAGAAAAAACATTGAATAGACTGCTTACTTTTCATCTCTTACTACCAAATATTAAAATGATTGAATGTTAGTGAATATTTTTAATGTTTTTAATTTAATGTTAAATGTATCAGAGGTCAATTTGATATGTCATCTTATGCAAACTCATACATCTCACTGATAAAGGAAAATATTTGTAGCTCAGGATTGAAATGAGGGGTCCTTGGGCTTGGTCGTTTTCTTGCAGACCTCTATGGAGATTCTCAGCCATCCAGATCATGGTTGTCTCAAAGGAGCTCCCCCCCCCCCACTTTTTTTTTTTTGAAGAGGCAACTGGACTTTTTGGTTTTTCTTTGAAGATGTTTTGCTTGCCATCCAAGAAGCTTCTTCAAATCTATTTTCTTTTCTTGCAGATGTTTCATTATGTTGGGACTAATGATGTTACCTAATTTGGATAGTGAAATATATGTAAGAAAACAACCAAGCTCAGAAAGCACCAAGGAGTCCGCATACATCTCATTAAAATTTACATCAATATGTTAAATGTAGTCTAAGAGTATTATTAAAGAGTATTATTAAAACATATTTTACTTCAATATTCCTTTTATTTTTATTTTTTCTAAATATAGTCCTCATTAAAAATGTTTGGTCCTGAAGAGTTTAAACTGTTCTGGCAGTTGTGAACTATTATTATTAAAATATAATTACATATTTTTGAGAAAAAAAATCCTTAATGTATTTTTAAAATTATTGCTATATAAGGAGGGTGGTAAATTAAATTTAGTTCTAAAGACAAATATATTTGAGACAAAGCAATATAAAAATACATGTGTTATTTTATATACATCAGTCTGGTCAGCATTTGAGTCTGTATTTTTGTTGTTCTGTAGAAAACTGCTTTTCATCGTTCCCAAACTCTAGATTTCAAGAATGGTTTTGCCTTTAAGAAACTTCCAACTGTGGGGATAGGTGGAAATCGGCTTTATGTAAACCAGTTATCTCAAGCTGAACTTGATGAATTATCCAACAAGAGACCCACCTTAACTTATGGTGAACCTAAACAAGCCCCACCTGCAGATTTCATTCCAGCCCATGTGGCTTTTGACAAAAAGGTATTTTCTCAAACATCTGATTTCAGGTACAGGTATTTATTGCAAAATTAAGTGTTTAAGATTAGCTGTTTATTTCTGATATCTGTTTGTCACTCCATGAAAGTAGTCTATATCAAGAAAGAAACTTTGAAAAGACTGCTTAGTCTCTCTTATTTGCAGATTATACTCAGGCTATAACCTTGAAAGAGTATCAGAGTTCTTTCTTCCTTTTTTATGATATACAGAATTAAAAATGTCTTTCTCAGGCTTACTTCTTTTTATCTATTAATAGAAAATAACACTGAATATTTTGCTTTCCTTCACCATCATTATGTCTATTTTTCTCTATACTATTAATAGTTTATTTACATGATTTAAGACTTGTAGAACCAGATTCAAGTACATCCTCTTCCTTGCAGAGCATCTCTGGGCCAGTCCTTTGGTTTATCTTACTTCATAGAGACAGAATGGATCAACATGAGCAACCTCCAAATTATAACTTTTGGAGGGGAGGGGGGGATTGTAGGCAGCTTTAATTCTACAAAAATAAATGTGATAAATTTAATATAAGCTGTTAATGCTGTGTAAAGAGACTTCTGCTTCTACATTTAAAGTGACAATAAAGTTATTCTAAGTCCATAAACACTCTTATAGAAAATTAAAATATTTTATATTGGTTGTATTCTTGTCAGTCAAAAGTTATCATAGTAATAGTTTGCCATTGCTATTAGTTTGGTGCTAAATAGAAATTCCCTAGCTTCTATAAAGATAGCGCAGCTTTTTCTAAACTTACATTTAATATTAATAGAATATACGTACAGTAATAGATTTCTGTCATTTGATCATCTCACACAGCATCAAGTGGGTTTCCTGTCATTTTTATCATTAATATAATTTTCCTTATATATGGGTTGTTGTTTTTTTTTGCTAGGTGCTCAAATTTGATGGATACTTTCAAGAAGATGTTCCTATGTCTACAAAAGAGCATTTCCGCATTCGTCAAGTGGGCATTTATTACTATTTGGAAGATGATAGCATGTCTGTCATGGAGCCCATTGTTGAAAACTCAGGGATTCCTCAGGGCAAGTTCATTAAAAGACAACGTTTGCCCAAAAATGATCGTGGGGATCATTATCATTGGAAAGATCTGAATCGAGGAATTAATATTACTATCTATGGCAAGACTTTCCGGATAGTTGACTGTGATCGATTCACCCAGGTACTGCAATCTTGATTGCTAATCTACAGCATTACAGTAATAAACTATTCCTACTGCAGTATTTAATATGAAGATAAAATAGTTATAATTCTATAGTAAAATATACAATTTGGAGATAGAAATTTCTACCATACCGTATTTTTCGGAGTATAAGACGCACCTTTTTTCCTCTAAAACGAGGCTGAAAATCTGGGTGGATCTTATACATCGAATACAGCATTTTTTGCCTCCTTCAACAAAATGGCTGGGCCTAGCCTTATGGAGGCTTCCAGAGAGCTCCTGGGGGCTGGGGAGGGCAGAAATTAGCCTAAATCGGGCCATTTTTTGCCCCAGCCCTCAGCAGCACTCTATAAGCCTCCATAGGGCTATGCATTCAATTTATTTGACACAAAATAGCCCGTTTTCGCGATAAATGAGCCGGGTTTTTTGCTCATTTTCCATCCCCCATCCCTCCCAGGAGCACTCTGCAAGCGCCCCCCCCCCCCCAAGACTAGTCATGCTTTTTATTTGAAGAAAAACAGCCCCAATTTTGTAGAGAAACAGGCAGTTTTGGGGAGGTTTGCGGAGTGTAAAAACACTTTTGGAAAGCTCTTTTGGAAGGCTCTTTAACTGTTTCTGTGCCAGAAGAAACAAAGTCTTAACATTTGTCAGCAATTTCCTTCTCCAGGATATGGATAAATACACCTGGAAACATCAACCTACCTACCTTCTCTCTCTCTCTACCTACCTATTGTATTTCTCTCTCTCTCTCTCCTTCTGCCTACCTACCCACACACACTCTCTCTTTCTCCCTCCCTCCTGTATTTCTCTTATCTCTATTTCTCTATTACTTTATCTACCTGCCTACCTACACACATACACTTTCTCCCTACCTACCTACTGTATTTCTCTCTTTCTATTTCTCTCTATCCCTCTACCTACCTATCTACACTCTCTCTCTCCCTACATACCTACTGTATTTCTCTCCCTCTCTCTCTCTCTCTCCCCTTTACCTATCTACCTACCTACCTACACACACTCACTCTCTCCCTCCCTTCCTACCTACTGTATTTCTCTCACTCCCTCTCTATACCTCTATCTACCTACCTACTTTTTTTTGTAATTTGCCTCTTCAAAACCTTGGTGCATCTTATACTCCGGTGCGTCTTATACTCTGAAAAATACGGTAAGTAGCAATGTGTATATGTGATTTATTTTTAGAATTATGAAACATATTTTTACCCACGCTACATTATCAGCTGAGTTCTCATAATGGTTATTTTTGATTCTTGTACACTTTCACAGTAGTTTTAGTCATTTATTTCACTTACATTTGATCGAGATCTGTGTCCGTCTCTGTCTGCCTGTCCCTCTCTCTAGCTCTTGATAACATAGGAAATCTGTTTTGAGAATAAAAATAATGAGATTGTTGTGGTCTGCTGGTGGCCTGCGGAGCTGGAAGCAGAGTTGGACAGTGGGAGATTGGGGAGGAACATGGGCCAGTCCTGGAGTCTGGGGAAGGCTCAGATAAGGGCTCTGTGTTGGAGGCAGACAGGGGCCCATGGCCATCTGAGTTATGTGCTGCCTCCGGAGTCTGACATCAGCAAGGCAGAAGAACAGTATGAACCTTTTCCCAGTGTGCGCATGTGCAGAGCTGCCAGAAGGAAGAACAATTAAGGAAAAAAGGGCAACTTGGGAGTAAGACTTGGAGATAATTGGCTCCTCCCATAAGATATCAAAGAGAAACAAACGGACACGAGCCTTTGCAAAAAGCAATTACCGTATTTATTCGAGTATAACGCGCAAAATTTTCTACCAAAAAAAGAACTCAAAGTTTGGGTGCGCGTTAAAAACGAGGGTGCGCGTTATAAACGAGGGTGCGTTTTTATCATGGCCGCACGTGTTCAACAACGTTTGTCACTTACAATGCTTGGTCTGAGCCGAGAAAAAGTGAAACAAAATTTTATACCGATTTTTAATCGAAAATTAGGGGGTGCGCGTTATACTCGAATAAATACGGTAGTTCATCTAATCAGTTTCAAGCTCTGAGAAGTTCTGTTTGACTCTGTGCTACGTTTGTCCTTGCAAAACTAATTGGAAATTAGGTCTTTGGCAGCGTTTCAAGGGAAATAAAGGTGAGTGCTTATCAACATTACCTTGAAAGATTGTGGCAAGTTGAGCAGATATCTATCGGACTCTTCACAGACTGTTTGTGATCATTACGGGCTGTGAATGACCATAATTCACAGCCATATAAATACAAGAGGGATTTTGGGACTAAGATTGTGATTTGTGCTTTCTCGGGAAGCCTAGGTCAGAACAGAGCTCTCTCAGTTCATTCATAGAGTAGCATTTTACTCAGTTTTACTAAGATTAATAAAGCCATGGCAGATAAGGCAGTGCAGGTTTTTTTGCAAGTTCTGAAGTTTCTTGTCTTATTTCATTAACATGGGAAGACATTTTTAGTATGCCCACCACAGATCGCAGTTTCACCCCCAAATGCAAGTTTAAGACAGTCTTCTGTATGATTTCTTACGCTGCTTATTTGTATTTAACAATGTGATTGCTGCTTTACAGACTTTTTTGGAAAGCCAAGGAATTGAAGTGAACCCTCCAGAGCGAATGATTTTTGATCCTTATATAGAGCTACGTAAAATGCCTCCACGTATGTATGTCACCCCCTCAGATTTTGATCAACTTAAGCAGTTTTTGGCATTTGACAAAAAGGTGAGCTTTAGGTTTGTTTCATATTGCACATAACCTACTTTTTGTGTATTCAAAACATTTTGAGCAACAAAGAAAATCTATTTCACAATAAATAAAGCTGTAAAAAACTAGGTAGCAAGTACAATTGTAAAACATACTTAAAATGGGAGAATATTAAATTGTATGGGCTATATAATTTGCATATACCGTATGTGCCGGCGTATAAGACGACTTTTTGGCCCCGAAAAACATACCTCCAAGTGGGGGGGTCATCTTATACGCCGGGTCATGCTGGCTCTGGATGCCATCCGGGAATCAGAGTCTAACAGACACACAGAGGGGAAAGAGACAGAGGGGGAAGGAGGAAACCCTCCACAGCCGCGCGGAGACTTGCCGCTTTTCCACGTCCTTCCCCCTCTGTCTCTTTCCCCTCTGTATGTCTGTTAGACCAGGGGTCCCCAACCCCCAGTCCGCGGACCGGTGCCGGTCCGCAGCTTCACAAGAACCGGGCCGCAGGGCCGGAGAGGAGGAGGAGGGAGCAGCCCCCTGGGCAGAGGATGGCCGAGAGCGCCTCTCTCTCTCTATTTCTGCCTCTCTAAGTCTGCCGCTCTGTGTGTCTGTCATTCTCTCCCCCTCGCCCCCCCCCCCAAGCAGCAGAGGGGAGGTTATCCCGCAACGGGCGAGCGGGCGGGCGGAGGATCCGAGCTGCGGCTACCTTAAGCACCATCCGGGCGCGCACGCCCACCTTTCTTCCAGCCGCGTGTGGCGACGTGTCCTCCGTCCCCTCGCTCGCTCACCCATTGCGGGATAACCTCCCCTCTGCTGCTTGGGGGGGGGGCGAAGGGGGAGAGAATGACAGACACACAGAGCGACAGACTTAGAGAGGCAGAAATAGAGAGAGGGAGGGAGAGAGGTAATCACACATACACACACACAGAGTGACAGAGGTGGGTGGAGGGAGGAGAGCGACAGATACAGAGAGAGAGAGACAAACAGAGAAAGAGAAAGAAAGAAAAATAGAAAAAGATGAATGGTGGGAGGGAGGGAGTGAAGGAAAGAAGGGGGAGGAGGAAGGGAGGGGTGAAAGAAGGAAGGAAGAAGGAAGGAAGGAAGGAAGGAAGGAGAGGGAGGGAAGGAAGGAGAGGGAGGGAAGGAAGGAAGGAAAGGGATGGAGGGTAGGAGGGAGGGAAGGAAGGAAGGAAGGAAGGAAAGAAAGGGATGGAGGGTAGGAGGGAGGGAAGGAAGGAAAGGGATGGAGGGTAGGAGGGAGGGAAGGAAGGAAGGAAAGGGAGGGAAGATAGGAGGGAGGGAAGGAAGGAAGGAAAGGGATGGAGGGTAGGAGGAAGGGAAGGAAGGAAGGAAAGAAGAAAGAAAGAAAGAAAGAAAGAAAGAAAGAAAGAAAGAAAGAACTTATGACCACAATTGAGCCTAAAATTTTGGTTGCTAAGCATTAATGTTTCACCACATTTTCCAAGTTGCCCACGCCCACCGGGTCACATGACAACTGAGCCACTCCCATAAAACAGACCACACCTTCCGGCTTTTATTTGGTGTGTGGAAGGTGTGCGGAAGAGGGGGTAGTCTTATACAGCGAGTATATAACAAACTCTATATTTTGAGTGGAAATAATGGGGGGCCGTCTTATACGGCCATTCGTCTTATACGCCGGCAAATACGGTATTTAGAGCATGCCAGAGGAGATGCTAAGAAATGCAGTGGTTAAACTCTAAGAGTCTCTTTGTCAGTGATAGTAAAGCTATGTAATTGCTGAGTGACCTTTCTGCTTTTCATCTTCAGATAGTAAAGCTATTTTTGGTGAAGTTTACAAGTCATTTTACTGGTAATAAAATTTTATAAATAGTAAAATTACAAATAGCTTTTATTTAACAGCAATTGGGACTGAAATTTATCTTGCTAAATGAGGACATAAAGTGCAATGTCACATGATTGTGCCACTTAGCAACAGAAATCCCAGTGCTCTCAGATGCCGTTATTAAGCAAATCACTGTGGGTTGTTAAGCAAGGACATTACACGGTTGCCTTTTGTGATCTTCTGCTGACTTCCCCATTGACTTCAGTTGTAGGAAGTCGGCAAAGGTCACAAACTAGGGTGCTGCAGCGTAATTGCAAACCAGGTATCAAGTCTCCAGTTTATGATCACAGGACTGTGGGAATGCAATGCTGTTCATAAGTATGAGGATTGGTCATACCTACCACTCATTCAGTGCCACCATAAAGTCTGAATGGTCACTGAACAAATGCTTGTTAAGTGAGGACCATCATTTGTCTCCAAACCCATATGAATCTGCAATAGATTTAATTAATGGCTTGCTATTTTATGTTCTTTGGTTGAAGTTTCAATGTGACTGTCTTTCTTGTCTTAACTGTAATTATAAGAAACTGTAATTATAAGGATTTTGTCCTCTTAAGTTGTGATTCACTTTGACTGAGAGACATCATGCTTATACGAGAAAAGTTTCTATTATTCCATGATGAGAATGCAGCCTTCACTTTTTTTTCTCAGGTTCTTCGTTTTTATGCCATTTGGGATGACACTTGGAACATGTTTGGTGAAAGCCGGAGATTTATTATCCACTACTACTTGGCAGATGACACAGTGGAGGTGCGGGAAGTTCATGAACGAAATGATGGCAGAGATCCTTTCCCAGTCCTGATAAAACGCCAGCGCCTGCCCAAAGTTTTTTTGGAGAAGAAAGGTACTAACTTTTATACATATATGTATACGTATACATATATGTATATACATATACATACATACATACATACATATATATGTTACATTTGTGCTGATAAATAAATAAACATGGTTTAGATAGTATAGATCAATTTCAAAATTTGGTGTGTGAAATTGTGTGAAAATTTGGAAGCGATCGGTGCAGTACTTTCTGAGATTAGTGGTTTTGAACAAACTTGTTACATTTTTATTTATATAAGATATATATATATAAAAGAAACATTGTGATCTCTGGAACTTTAAAATATATTGCTCACTAAGCTTTTGTTAGCCACTGCTAACATTGTCAGAGTGTAAAAGTCATTAAAGAGATATCTGCTTTTATACAATGTTAATCAATTTGGCCATTACACACATGATAGGCCCATCCACTTGCCTCCCACCTGTAATTCGCTTTGTTGTTTCTACATCAGGCATGTTAATCGATGCTCCTATTCCTTCCTCCTTTATCAAACACAGCTTAACACTGTGAAATAACACTGAGTGTCTGATGTAGATAGATAGATAGATAGATAGATAGATAGATAGATAGATAGATAGATAGATAGATAGATAGATAGATAGATAGATAGAAATAAATAAATAAATAAATAAATAAATAAATAAATATTTTTAGGATAATCTGTATATAAATAAAAAGTTTAGTGCCTTCAAAATCTTCATATAAATATTTTTAGATATAATATGATATGAATCTATTAAAATTTGCTACACAAAGTATACAACATGGGAATCAGCTGTAACAAGGAATGCATATGTTTTCAGAGAGGCTGATATACTAAAATTAGTAAAATAAAATGCATTTATTTAGTCAGTCAGATGCACTATTGACATATTATTTTCTAATTATACTCTTTATAAAAGAATACTGAAATGAACCCATGCTTGCCTTTCTTAAAGTTTATGCAGTTTTTTCAGATGCTGCCTAAATGATATTTGGCAATATGTTCTCACATGCTATGGAAATTAGGCCCATAATAATACATAAAACTGATTGTCTTAAAAAATGTGAGCAAGCCAAGGAAGGACTGTCACTGCATTTTACAGTGCCTAAATATGTCTTTATTTGGAATACACAACAGCAATGGAAATCTTATTAAACTGCCTGTTTGTTTGTTCTTGCAAGACAACTTCCCAACCTGTGTGCTAGAGATTTCTGATCAGGAGGTCTTAGAATGGTTTACAGCTAAAGATTTTGCAGTTGGCAAACCCACTACTCTACTTGGACGAACTTTTTTCATCTATGACTGTGATGAGTTCACGCGACAATTCTATCAGGATAAATTTGGCATCACTGACTTCCAGGCAGTTGATGTAAAAAAACCACCCCCAGAGGAAATCAAGCAGGTAAAGGGGAAAAACAAAGAAGCTGCAAAGGAGGGCAGTTTTTAATTATTTATTTAGAAACTAGCTATACCCGGCCACGCGTTGCTGTGGCCCAGTCTGGTTAAATGGCCAACCAATCTGTGTGTAGATCTACACCTGCACACATACACACAACCACCATATAAGCCCCAACCTACCTACCTACTGTATTTTTATCTATCTATCTATCTATCTATCTATCTATCTATCTATCTATCTATCTATCTATCTATCTATCTATCTATCTATCTATCTATCTATCTATCTATCTATCCCTGTAACTACCTACCTACTGTATTTCTTTCTTTCTCCCTCTACCTACCTACCTACCTACCTATTGTATTTCCCCCTCTCTATCCCTCTACCTACCTACCTACCTACCTACCTACCTACCTACCTACCTACCTACCTACTATATTTCTGACTCTATCTATCCCCCTATCTACCTACCTGCCTACCTACTGTATTTCTCCCTCTCTGTCTATCCCTCTACCTACCTACCTACTGTATTTCTTTCTTTTCCCCCTCTATCTACCTACCTACTGTATTTCCCCCCCTCTATCCTTCTACCTACCTACCTACCGTATTTCTTGCTATCTATACACCTACCTACCTACCTACGGTATTTCTCCCTCTCTGTCTATCCTTCTACTTACCTACCTATTGTATTTCTTGCTTTCTCCCTCCACCTACCTACCTACCTACCTACCTACCTACCTACCTACCTACCTAGTACCTACCTACTGTATTTCTCCCTATCTATCTATCCATCCCCCTACCTATGTACCTACCTACCTACCTGCCTACCTACCTACTATATTTCTTCCTTTCTCCCTCTACCTACCTATCTACCTACCTACCTACCTACCTACCTACCTACCTACCTACCTACCTACCTACCTACCTACTGTCTCTTTCTTTCTTTCTTTCTTTCTTTCTTTCTTTCTTTCTTTCTTTCTTTCTTTCTTTCTTTCTTTCTTTCTTTCTTTCTTTCTTTCTTTCTATCCAGCCACCTACCTACCTACCTACCTACCTACCTACATACCTACCTTATTTCTGCCTCTCTATCTATCCCTTGGGGGTCATCTAGTCCAACTCCCTGCTAGGCAGGAAGCCCTATACCCATGATAATAATAATAATAATAATAATTTATTACTTATAAACCGCACCCTCTCCCCACAGGGACTCGGGGCGGTGCACAGGAGGAATAAGAACAATAACTATATACATATTTCATTAAAAATACATTAAATTAAGTGATCTGTGCTAAAATACCCGTTAAAACTATCTAACTAGAGATCCCCAATAAACCCTAAAGACAGAGGAGTAGCTATCCCAGGCCGGCAAGGCAGAAAAAGTGTGTTTTCAATTTAAGACGGAAGGAGCGGAGGTCCGTGGTGGTCCTAATATCGGGGGGGAGGTCGTTCCAGAGGGCTGGGCCCGCCACAGAGAGAGCCCTTCCCCTGGGTGTCGCCCGCTGACAAAGTCTAGTGGACGGCACCCGGAGAAGTCCCTCTCTGTGGGAGCGAATCGGTCTTGAGGATGTATGAGGCAGGATCCGATCCCGCAAGTAGCTAGGTCCCGAGCCATGGAGCGCTTTAAAGATGATAATTAATACCTTGAAGCGCACCCGGAAGACGACAGGCAGCCAGTGCAGCTCGCGCAAGAGCGGTGTTACATGGGTGTACCTTGTGGTACCCATAATTGCTCGCGCGGCTGCATTCTGGACTAGCTGAAGTCTCCGGGTGCACCTCAAGGGAAGCCCCATGTAGAGAGAGTTGCAATAGTCCAGTCGGGACGTCACGAGGGCATGAGTGACTGTGCGAAGGGCGTCCCGATCCAATAGGGGGCGCAATTGGCGTACCAGGTGAACCTGGTAAAACGCCCTCCTGGCCACGGCTGTCACCTGATCTTCCATTGACAGCCGGGTATCCAGGAGGACACCCAAATTGCGCGCCCCATCCACAGGGGCAAGATGTTCGCCCCCTATGGCCAGCGATGGAGTAAGCTGGTTGAACCGGGCCGCCGGAAACCACAGCCACTCGGTCTTGGTCGGGTTTAGCTTGAGTCCGTTACTTCCCATCCAGATCCGCATGGCTTCCAGGCACTGGCACATCACCGCTACGGCATCGTTGGGGTGGTCTGGGGTAGATATATACAGCTGGGTGTCATCAGCGTATAGATGGTACTCTACCCCAAAACCACAGATGATCTGACCCAGCGGCTTCATGTATGTGTTGAACAGGAGGGGCGAGAGGACCGACCCCTGAGGCACCCCACATGTGAGGGGTCTCGCGGTCGACCTCTGCCCCCCTGCCAACACAAATTGCGATCGGCCAGAGAGGTAGGAGGAGAACCACCGCAAAACGGTGCCTCCCACCCCCAACCCCCCCAGCCGATGCAATAGGATACCATGGTCGATGGTATCGAAAGCCGCCGAGAGGTCTAATAGGACCAGGATGGAGGAACAACCCCCATCTCTGGCCTTCCAGAGATCATCCACCAACGCGACCAATGCTGTCTCGGTGCTATGCCCGGGCCGAAAGCCGGACTGGCGCGGATCTAGATAATCAACTTCATCCAGGTGACGGGGAAACTGTTGTGCCACCACACTCTCGACAACCTTCGCCAAAAAGGGAAGGTTGGAGACAGGACGATAGTTGTTTAAAAGAGCTGGATCCAAAGAGGGCTTCTTAAGGAGGGGCCTCACCATCGCCACCTGGGTGTTTCGCCGCCGCACGAGAGGCCGCAAGGGCGCGACCCGATCCAAGGCTCCCACGGCCGCACTATTCCATGCGGCCGTGAGGTCCTCCATCGGGGCACGGGTCAGGGATACAGGAAATGGCCCAAGCGCCGTCTGGAACCCATCCGGGTCCATCAGGCGCCTGGGGCGGTACCAGATTGGAGACTCTGGTTCCGCCTCCCCGCGGAGGGGAGCAGCGGTCGGAAAGTCAAGCCGGAGAAGTGAGTGGTCTGACCATGACAAGGGCGTGATGACTATATCCCCTATACCCAGATCACTCTTCCATTGGCCTGAGACAAAGATGAGATCCGGTGTATGTCCACCCTCGTGAGTGGGGCCTTGAATTAGTTGGGTCAGGTCCATGGCCGTCATGGAAGCCATGAACTCCCGAGCTACCTCGGATGATTCGCCCACCGATGGCAGATTAAAGTCCCCCATGACTAAAAGTCTGGGGGTCTCCACTGCCACCGTAGCGATCACCTCGAGGAGCTCGGGCAGGGCTGCTGCTACATAGCGGGGAGCCAGGTATACAACCAGCAAGCCCAACTGCCTCCCTAGGCCCCACTTCACACAGAGGGACTCACAACCAGTAGTCTGTGGCACAATGGTCTCTCTCGCCTCAAGACCTTCTTTTACAATGACCGCTACCCCACCACCCCTGCCTAGGGCCCGCGGCTGATGAAAAGCGCGGTAGCCTGGTGGGCACATTTCAACGAGGGGGAGTCCTCCCTCGTGGCCCAACCAGGTCTCCGCGATTCCGGCCAGGTCCGGGTCCCCCTCTGACAGAAGGTCACTAATGATGGCGAACCTATGGCACGGGTGCCACAGGTGGCACACGGAACCATTTCTTAGGCCACTCGAGGCATTGCCCTGTCAGCTTCAGTTTGTATGTGTGCCCTGGCCAGCTGATTTAGGCCTTCTTTTGAGGCCATTTTTTTGCCCTCTGGAGGTGGGGGAAGGCTGTTTTCACCCTCCCCAGGCTCCTATAAACCCTCTGGAGCCTGGGGATGACGTAAAAAGCATGCCAAATGCAGGGGGTCATGCACATAGCATTATGGATGTGGCACACATGTGCACATCGCCCCTGCACTCCCCCTGCTATTGGCACGTGAGCCAAAAAAGGTTAGCCATCACTGCCCTATACCATTTCAGACAAATGGCTAACTAACATCTTTTTAAAGACTTCCAGGGTTGGGGCATTCACAACTTCTGGAGGCAAGCTGTTCCACTGATTAACTGTTCTGTCAGGAAATTTCTCCTCAGTTCTAAGTTGCTTCTCTCCTGGATTAGTTTCCACCCATTGCTTCTTGTTCTGCCCTCAGGTGCCTTGGTGAATAGCTTAACTCCCTCTTCTTTGGGGCAACCCCTGAGATATTGGAAGGCTGCTATCATGTCTTCCCTAGTCCCTCTTTTATTAAACTGTATTTCTCCCTGTCTCTCTATTCCCCTATCTACATACCTACTGTAATACAATAATACAATAGCAGAGTTGGAAGGGACCTTGGAGGTCATCTAGTCCAACCCCGCTGCTCAAGCAGGAGACCCTATGCCGTTTCAGACAAATGGTTTTCCAGTCTCTTCTCTCTTCAGTGTTGGGGCATCCATAACTTCTGATGGCAAGATGTTCCACTGGTTAATAGTTCTCACTGCCAGGAAATTTGCCCTCAGTTCTAGGTTGCTTCTCTCCTTGATTAGTTTCCACCCATTGCTTCTTGTTCTGCCCTCAGGTGCCTTGGAGAATAGCTGGACTCCCTCTTCTTTGGGGCAACCCCTGAGATATTGGAAGGCTGCTATCATGCCTTCCCTAGTCCCTCTTTTATTAAACTGTATTTGCTGTCAGATGTGTGATTCTTTGTTACAGTTTGGTTCAGTTAGTATTAAACAGTTTAAAGCAGCTGCCTGCCTCCGTTTTTTTTTACCTCAGTCCTGAGCAGAATTTCTCCCCCCCCCCCCTCTATGGGCCACCTGGGAGTTTGCTATCCTCTGTGCCTTTTTGGCCCCAAGAGGCCGCCGTATGAGGCCTTTTTCAACACTGACAGTTGAAAAGCAGTTTGATGGGCGTGGCTACAGGCATGTTAACACAATTTCAATGGGTACTTTTTTTTGTATGTAATTTGTACACAACACATGCGTGCTAGGCACAAAATGATTAGCTATTCTATTATCGGAAGTCCTTGTCTACGTTGTCTGAAAGTTTCGTTTAAATCGGCCCAGTAGTTTTTGAGATTAGTGGATTCGTACAAACTATTTTACATTTTTATTTATATAGATATAGGTTAAAAACAAGTAGCAAGTTCAGATATCAATTCAGCTAGACTATGTTTTTTTATTATCCCTTCTCTTTTCAAATGAACAATGTTTTTTGCTATTTTTTTACCCTCTTCAAATGCAGTTCTTCCAGATGGAAGAGTGATTGGAGATGAACATTTCATTTGCATCTGTCCCTTTAATAAAACTTCCAGATTTATTAGAAAATAAACAATTCTACATTGGATTGTTTTTGTCAATAGCTAGAGAGCTAAGATGAACAGAAACACATCAATTCTATTGCCTAGGAACAGAATTTCCTTGTTATAAACATAAACATGGTGTCTTACCCATCCCATTGCTGCTTTTACTGATGCTTCACAATAGAGTACAGTAATGTTTTTTAAATTTAAATTTATTTTAAAATATTGTTAAAAAACCTTTTAAACAGGTCATTTTACAATATTATGAGTGAAGTTTCATGGTTTAATATTGTAATTTTTTTTTCTTGGCTTATTTTATCTACAGATAATTCCTCCCTACAATGGTTATGGTTTCCTTGAAGACTCTCTTCAAAACTGTTTCAGTTTGATTCCACAACCCCCTAGGAAAAATATTATTAAAATGCTAGAGAATGACCACAAAATTTTGCGCTATGCTGTTAGAATGGTGAGTTGTCATGATTTACAGTTTTCAGAGTGATAATTGAGTTGGGGATTAGAAGTTCTTCTTTTAATTTTATCTCCAGAGGTTAAGGTCCAAGGAGTAAAACTTTCAGTGTAATAAGAAGTATTCATGTATACGAGTTCTTAATTTAAACAATTGATGACTTTGACAACCTGATGAAATTGCTGAAAGAAGGTCCATCTATAATAATAATAATATAAACTCTAACTCTATTTTTCACAAGTCAATGAAAAATAGAAGCAGATGTTAAAATATTATATCAAAAGTGTCTTTCAATTCAAAGCACCATGGATACATAGAATCTGATTAAACTTGATAATTTTCAAACTAGGGAATAATGGGAAATACATATCTATTTATGTATACAGTTTCCCTTGGCTGATTGAGGATATCTATTGGAGCTCAACATTTAGTTCTCAGCTTAAGTAACTGTAGTCCTTTTTTGTTGCTTTCATTTCAGAACACCCAATCATTTTATTACTGTAAGATTGTATTTCAGAAGGTTTTCAATAGTGAGAGCAACTGTAATGTATATAAAACCAGAAACAAGATAAAAGATAGATGTCCTATCAAATGAATTAGTTTCCATTAAATACTCAGGCCTATCACACGGTATTGGAGCTTGATTAAATTATAAATTACACAGGATCCAGCAGTGTGGTTTGGCTATTAAATAGGTTAATGAAGTCTGAAGCTGTATTAACAGAATTATAAAGTCCAGAAAATTGCAGAACAAAATTTGTTTAAATATTAGGAAACATTTCTTATGACTCAGAGCTATTTAACAGGAAAACATTTTTTCTTTACTCAGAGGTGGCAGAATCTCCTTCAATGGAGAGTGAGGTAAATGTAATTTGCTTTGAACAGAGAATACATGAAAATCAGCATATTTTGCAGTTTACATTTGACCTTTAATCTGTCCAGGAATCCGCAAATCCTGATGACAGCAAGAGACATTTTGTCCTCTCCTATTGCCTGGCTACTGACATGATGAGCATTTATGAACCACCTGTGCGCAATTCAGGAATTATTGGTGGCAAGTACCTATGCAAAACCAGAATCCCAAAGCCAGGATATTGTACAGACGATCCTGTTTATTATGAACCTGCCGATTTAACCATAGGTGCCATGATAGAAGGTAAGTAGAATGATGGAGCATAAATATTTTAGAAGCGAATATTTTGGCACATATTCATTCTTCATTCTATATTTTTGGCATAAGAAATATTTTTTTTCTGTTAAAATTATTCAAAAGAATATATCATAGGGAATTATGTAATTTGCAGCTAAAACAAGCTAGATAAATTTTCTCCAATTCCCCTTCCTTTCATTAGGCACTGTTGAGCTATTTGAGCCGTAAAGTTCATAAGTGACTATCTTTTCAGGTTAGTTACAACCTGGGTTTTTGGAGAGGGATCTGACTTCAGTATCCCTTGGAATGATAAAATGCCATTTTACTGACAGTACCAGAAATTGTTAGTCCTCTTACAGCTTATTCCTATAGCCATACACAATTTCCTCAGATCAGAATAGAAATAAAAATGTTGATAGAAAGTAGCTGTAGTTGCTCCATTCTTGTCCTGTTTTGGCAGATATGACTAGCTTGTTTCAAGTTTTCCTTCAGTTGCTTTGCAAAACAAAAAATGAGTTGTTGAGCTGAAGTTTAGTTACAACCTTTTACTTCTTGGGCTGCAGGCTTGTTCTTCTAAGAAAATAACCAGTCATCTATGGTGAGGGTAGTTCCATACCATCTTTTCAATTTATAAAGCTTCAAGGATTTCACCAATGCAATTCAATGGCATATTGATACTTTCCAGATTTCTATTTTTCATGTTTTCCCTGCGTCACTGAAATGGTGAAAAATAAGCACATTATGCTATTGCTAGGCTTAAAACACCTTTGGGTGCTTTTAAAAATCCCAAAATATTCAGCTTTGTCTCTCCACCACTGGTGTTATTGAGAATTTGAAAGACTGAAAAATGTGCACCATCCCCACCTCTGAAAAAGTTGCACAAGTTTAATCTATATTTCTGGAACTGGCAGACAGTTGGTCATGATGATGACAGATTGTCTCTTTTATGCAGTGTTTGGTCACAGGTTCATTATTATGGATGCAGATAATTATGTGTTGAATTATATGGAAAGCAATTTGGAAAGCTTCCCAGAATCTGTTGTGCAGTCTATGAGACATCATTTTGCACCCCGCAGGGCAGCAATAGAGGAACTAAAGAGGTGAGCACTTGAAGAAAATATCCATAGAAAATGTTCCATATCTAATATTAATTATGCTGATTCAGCAGCTTTTGGTCTGAGGACGATGGAAGATATTCCCTTTACATGATCATAGACAATAAATCAATATCTATTATCACTTTACCTTCAAACATCACAAATAGTTGCAGCTTTCATAAAGAGAGGCTTACACTATGGACCCTTTCCAGTTACCAGAGAACAGTATCGGGAAAGAGTACTTACTTTCGTCCTCCACCAAAGATGCACATGGTTGGTTATTATGAGTAAAATAATGCTGGACATGATAAAACTGTTCACATTTTCTTTCAAGTTCCTAGATGAGTTAACTATCTTTGTAGATGATGTTCAATCAGATTGAATAAATCTAAAATAATCAGTACTGAAACAAGCCGTACGGATCTGGATGGGAAGAAACGGACTCAAGCTCAACCCGACCAAGACCGAGTGGCTGTGGTTTCCGGCTGCCCGATTCAACCAGCTGACTCCATCGCTGGCCATTGGGGGCGAACATCTTGCCCCAGTGGATGGGGCGCGCAACTTGGGTGTCCTCCTGGATGCCCGGCTGTCCATGGAAGATCAAGTGACAGCCGTGGCCAGGAGGGCGTTCTACCAGGTTCGCCTGGTTCGCCAGTTGCGCCCCCTACTGGATCGGGACGCCCTTCGCACAGTCACTCATGCTCTCGTGACATCCCGACTGGACTATTGTAACTCTCTCTACATGGGGCTCCCCTTGAGGTGCACTCGGAGACTTCAGCTAGTCCAGAATGCAGCCGCGTGAGCAATTATGGGAACCTCAAGGTTTACCCACGTAACACCGCTCTTGCGTGAGCTGCACTGGCTGCCTGTCGTCTTCCGGGTGCGCTTCAAGGTTCTAGTTATCATCTTTAAAGCGCTCCATGGCTCGGGACCTAGCTATTTGCGGGATCGGATCCTGCCTCATACATCCACACGGCCGATTCGTTCCCACAGAGAGGGACTTCTCCGCGTGCCGTCCACTAGACTTTGTCAGCGGGCGACGCCCAGGGGAAGGGCTCTCTCTGTGGCGGGCCCAGCCCTCTGGAACGACCTTCCCCCCGACATTAGAACAACCACGGACCTCCGCTCCTTCCGTCTAAAACTAAAAACATATCTGTTCTGCTTGGCCGGCCTAGGGTAGTCTCTCTTCGATGGGGTTAGTAATTTTAGATGAGGATTTTAGTAATTTTTAACTGGGAATTTTTAGCGCAGGGATAATATTTAATTTGTTTTTAATTATGTTTGTGTATTTATTGTTTTATTTGCCCTGTGCACCGCTCCGAGTCCCTTCGGGGAGAGGGAGCGGTCAACAAATTAAATTTATTATTTATTATTATTATTTATTATTTTATTTATGTCACTACTACTTGCATGGGACGAGAACAGTTCTAGTAGCGAAAAATTGGAATTGAATTTTAATTAAAAAAGACACAGAGGAAAAGAATGGTGACTTACCTTGGCAGAGTAAAATCTAAATCTGTTGTTTAAAATCAGATAAATCTGTGACAGTTATGTTGAAATGGTTTATGGTTTGTTTTTAGCCACCTAATTAGTAGACTGATTAAAAATTTAGTAGAGTGATCAGAGTGCATTGCAAATTGGAGGCTATTCATTGTCAGCGTAAAATGTGCCTACAATACTGTGACATAGAAGTAAATCTTAAGAATGGCTTTTATTTTGAATGGCAGATGATAAATTTTGTCCATTTAGTTGTAAGTCCTAATATCTCTGCAGGCCCCCAATACTATCCATAGAGAATGTACTTAACCATAGTTAGATTAAAATGCAGATAATTGATCATAATTTTAAGAAGCATTTCAGGATACTTGAGTCTTGATGACATCATATGACATCCTAGTTCTTTTCTCCCTCTAGGTTAACTTCCAATGAGCCTGACCCACAGGAGCTAGCTGCATTATTGGAGCAGATTCAGGAACACATGAGGCGGCATAATTATCTGCCAGACAGCAGCATGCAGGAAGCTTTCCTTCAGCAAGATAAAGTTGGCTCAGGGCTTCTAAACAAAGCAGAGTTCTTCGCCCTTTGTGACCATTTTAAAATACCAACTGATGACCCAATTTTCCAAAAGGTAAAAAGTATGAGGTAGCAATCTGTTCTATCTGTAAGCCAAGGCTTATTAACAGTGAGGACAATGATAGAAATGTTCAAAAGGAGATTTAGGCTTTTGAATTTGGAAATACAGGTACTGGGGTATTTATATGTATGGAGATACTGGTACATATGTTCCTTCCATAATTCTAACCAATATGACTCAGAGACTGGGATCAATCTAAGATCGTTGTGGTTATACATTTGCTTTAATTTCTTTCTTTATAGTACCGATAAAAAGATAATTGTGGCATAACACAGAATAGAATACAGAATAATGGAGTTGGAAGGGACCTTAGTGGTCTTCTAGTCCAACTCCCTGCCCAAGCAGGAGACCCTATAGCATTGTGGATAAATGGTTGTCCAATCTTTTCTTAAAAACATTCATTGTTAAATGTTATATGCTCCTATATCATGGAGAGTTACAACATGGAATGTATCTTTATATAGAGATTTCTTGCCAATTCATGTTGTAATTAATAGAATTTTTCTAATTTATCAAAGCAGTGGGAAGTTACTGCATATTTTCATGAGTGCCATTTGCCCGATTTTTGTTAGGATTTTAGGAGTGACAAATTTTAGAATTCCAGAGTGGCTTGTATTAGCCATTTTCTGAAATCATTTTGTAAACTCACAATTTAAGTATTATTAAATGATATGCTATTGCAATTACGGTAACTTGTGGCATTCCATGTTTTTAAAAATTGATTTGTCTTATTTGAGTCCCAATACTGGTGATTTATTGTGTGATAATTGTCATTTGCAGCACTAATTATTTATCTAAAATGTTCCAAAGTCTTTCCCAGATTCTTATGTAGAAGTAGGTATGATGGCAGAATTTCATTGCTAACAATGTAGTTCTAAAACTTGACATCATGGGACCACGTTGTTTAGCAACAGCAATTCTCACCATTGCCATCATTAACTAAATTCCATTGATCATTAGTCAAGGGCCCAGACTAATCCAAGCCATTCCCAGCTTGATCACTCTCAGCCCCAAGCCTCAGTTCTTCCAAGGTAAGGGACTCCCTTCCCTACCACTCCTCTCAAATGTCTATTCCCCCAATCTGTGCCCTCTGGGTCAGCCTGTATTGTGGGGTGGCAAGCAGCTTCAGAACCTCACAGTTTGTGGGACTGCTTGCTATGTTGCAGCTCAGAGGCTGCAAGAAAGCCCTGAGCTGCAGCCACCTCGGGAAGCCACAGCCTGACCCAGCAATGTGATGCAAAGCCTCAGCTGTCCCAAGAAGCTCCAGCCACCCCAGTTTAAGAGACCCTGCATTCAAAAGCCCCTGGTGCTGTAGCTGAACTTTGCTGTCTTCCTGCTGCTGCTGCTGACTCATGCCTGGCCACTTGAGGCCTTCTTGCCCAGGTCTTGCAAGGATGCTGCAACTTGTGACATTGGGGAAAGCCTCATGTGGCCAGCAGCAACAACCTTGCAGAGGCCGGGCATGTTAGATCAACAGTGGGAGCAAGACTATGGTAAAGTTCAGATAGGGTGGTGGAGCCCACAGTGACTAGGGCTATGGAGAACAGGGAGCCATAAAGGAAGAAATGGGGAAGATAGGTGGAAGATGGATGTTAAAGTGTCCCTGCAGTTGTGTGGGCTGCTAAACACCTGAATTTTGATCACGTGTCAAAGGGGGCCCTGCAACAGCCATAACTTCAGAGACCAGATATAATTATTATTTGCTCACTGCTGCAACTTCAGTCATTGAATAAATCATCATAACTCAAGGACAAGATGTATCTAACCTAATGGTACATTTTCATTACCAATCCTAGTGTTATTCCTTATGTCTTAGGACATATCGCAATTTTTAAAAATTGAAAGTACTGTACAGCATTTGCAACTTTTCATTGGCTTCTCTCTCTTTCTTTTGCAGCTTATTAAAATGTGTTCTCATGGGGAAAATCAGATAAGATACCCTGACTTCCTCAGAGCTTTCCAATGTTGATCAGTTCAAAACTAGCAGTTAACAGTTGTACAAGATCAATTTCAATTAAAAACACTAATTATTGAAAGATGCTCTGGTATTCCTTCCTTTTTCTACCATATATTCAACTTTTAATTTTCCAGATTACTTGACAAAAACAGTCTATCACAGCTCTGATCATTCTTCTAGACAGGGCAGTTATCTCAATGCATATAATTATGGGTAGATCTTTATTTTATTGCCTGAAAAGCAAATTATACTTGTGGGATTCTGGGTCAATGTAACTATCCTTTAGTCCTTTAGTAATAGACCTACTTTATCAGTTATGAACAATATGACTGTCTCCCATAATATATCGCAGCTGATTCAGTCTGGCAGGGTTGCCATCTTTCAGGTCCCTGGAAGTGTGCCTTCTCTGTAGCAGTGTCTATGCTCTGGAATGCGGTTCCCCCAAGATTTGTATGACTCCCATACTACTGACTCCAAATGTGTAGCTTTTCACTGAGGCCTTCAGTGAATGAATTGACACATCTTTTCTTCCTTTGTTTCCATCCAGAATTGGGTTCTTATTTGTTTTAAAATGTTTCTAATAATTTGTAAACCATCCGGAGTGGCTGAGAGTGCGGTGGCATGTAAATTTAGTTTATTATTATAACAAATGCACAGAAAAGTTAAATCCCTTAACCATTCATCTTATGCCCCAGTTAAATTGAAAACATGTATTACAAGAACCTTAGGATTCAGAACTTTCCACTTCCTAAAGTGGGAGGGGAAGACATTTAATGGCAGATTGTTGTTAATATGATTTCCTTCCTAATGCTTGAAGCAAGTAAAATTATAAGCCTTCATTTAAGAAAGGATAAAACTTAGTTAGGTTTGCATGTAAGAGCCAAGCAAGATTTACACTTGCTCTGTCCAGAATTTTCTTCTTTGGGACTTCTTACAATCTCAGCATATTCCATAGGAGTTTCAAACATGTTAAAATATTCTGATATTATTTAGCCAAGCAAGCAGGAAACCTGTAGCAATGAACACCAAGCTGTTTAGGAACCATGCTTTCATAGTTCATGGCAAAGAATAAATTAGTAGTGAATAAATAATGCTACTTTTCATCATTCTATGCCTTTTTTATTTCAGAAAAATAGTTGTATCACAGATTGCTTTCATAAAAGCTCTTTAACAATAACAAAAAAATCATAAACAAATTGGATTTTCCAATGGTGGGAATAAAACGTTGAGAGAGAAATCCCCAAAAATTGTCCCTTCCCTCCCTGCAAACCAGGAGACAACAAGATTAAATTTAAATATGCAAAACTAGGCTTAGATTTGGTCCATAATTAGAATTACTAATGGGAAAAAACCCAGCCATATACACTTCTAATATAACATTTTCTGCTCTATACTGTCATTTGTAGAACAATTATAATACTTAATTTCTGAAGAAGGTCAACAAAACAAAGCCCTTAGAAACAACCCTGATGTAGCTGTGGTTTCAGAATAATAAAGATTTTTTTTCCTTTCTGGAAGACACAAAAGAATGTATAGAGGTAAACGGTTTTCCACTTAATATTATCAGAAACAGAAGAAAAATCAATCAGACTGACAGCAAATTATCTGTAACCTTCACAATGCATTTTACATGACATCTACAATTTGTTTAAAAAACAAAGTCTAAAAAAAAATAAAAATTGTATCGGTAGGACATTTAATTATTTTGCTAGCTGCTTTATCACTTGGATACTTCAAAGAAAAGCAAACCATATACTATTTCCAAAATCACAAAGATTTACTAATTACTGAGCTTTGGAACGCTTAGTTAGATCTCAATATTATGCTATATGTCTATTGATCCATCTAGGCCAGGGATAGGCAAATTCGTGCCCATTGCAACTTCTTGAACCCCATTATGCTCTTTTTCAAAACAGTTTCAATTTTTAAAAAATAATAAAATTGGGAAGGTGGCATACTTTAAAGGGAAGCACCAGCCTCTAGCATTATCTGCAACCCTGAGATTCCGCTGGGGTAACAAATAATATCTTGGGGCTAGTTCACAATTTGTTAAATGGGTATTTTGTGACCAACCATATCTAACTTTGACACTCATTCTGCAAGCATGCTCAGCATATGTTCTCAAAATTCCAAACATACTTTGACCCAAAACATTTGATTACCCTTGACCTAGAACAAGAAAGAAAAGAAAGGCACTATGAGGTTCTCCACACTTAATCCTGTGTTAAAGGAAGAATAAGTCCCAGAGCTAATGATGTTGCCTGCAACTCAAACAAATATAATTACATTATGGAGAACTACTTTTCCAATTTCTTTCCCTCAAGATAAGATCACTCATAACAGATCATAAATCGATACCTTTTGTGGGAAAGCAGAGTATAGAGGAATCAAGTAAAGCTCTTGTTATTTAACTTAGAGTGAGACTATATTTACTCATACAAAGGCACCCTTAGGTTAAAATCCCATTTGTGTTGGTGGGTTGTCTCTCTTTAGATCCACACACAATATCTACTGAGACAGCAATTTGAAGCGGACCATTAGTGTTGGAGATGAAAGGTAACTCCCCCTAAATTATTTTCACTTGTACTGTAACTCCAACATCTTTTATTTTGAGAATGAAAGCACCCAAAAGTAGAAGGCAATTCTTCATAAAAAGTGGCACAAATTGGTGATGTCTTATGTATGTGTAACTTCTGCTTAGAATTGTAGTTTCAATGACGACATAGTGTTTTTTAAATACCCCAGTCCTAAATAATTACAAAACTAAGCATAACATCTAATGCTAGCAACAGACGTTATAAAAGACACTCATAAGCAGTTGTTCAAATTTTTTTAGAAATACAAGGGCACATCCAAAACTAAAACCAAGAGCATCTAGTCTGCTATGGAAATGTTTGTGATATTATGGATTGTTCCATATTGCAAAAGAGATTCTTGCATCCAGAATAGTTCCAACAATTACACTTGTCAAGCAACTACTTATGGTCAAAAAGGCATAGATATTGAAGCAAAGCATCCAGCAAAAGCTGTCCTCTTTTTGAATAGCTAAACTAGTGCATACAGTATAAGTGAACTACAACAATACATATACAAAGAAAAACCAATATGACAGATAAAAAAATTGGAAAGGCTATGTGATAATGTAAGGCACTTGCACAAAATTGAACCAATTTTGTTGTATACATGATGTACAGTGACAATAAAAGCTTTGAATATCATTACAATTGAAAACCTGGTGCTGGATGAAAGGAGTTGGATTAACTGGGTGAGGGTAAGGCCTGTTTGGAGGTTTTTCTGCAGCTTTCTAGAGCTAGTTCTTTGGGAAACCTAAGTCTTTTGACTGAGCTTGGTGCAAAGTCAGAAAGCTCCATTTAACGATCAGAATTAACAAAAAAACATAAGGAATTCCAATTTAGAACACTGATGTAAAGAATTGGTGTAAAAGAAAGCCTACAAATTGCACATATATTTTGTGGCTCCCAAAGCACTCCCAAAAGGATGCAAGCAAAATATTTGGCTAGATTTTTTATTTTTATTTTTTTGCATTTTGGTAGCTTTGGGGGAAAATTGAAGAGTGCAGTGAATTCATTATGTTTCCAGAGACTCAAAACACTTAAAAATCAGGGCAATTTTATTATACCCACTATTGCAAGATGACCATCAATATGGTCATATGGTGGTTCTTCTGATGGTAGAAGCCATACATATCTGCTTTGCAATAGTGGTGGGCTTTCTGTTAGGCTCAAGCCAATAGAGCTATCACATTCATATACGCATGTAGGTTGGCCCACCATATCTGACCTACTTAGCACCATCACTAACCCAGTTTACTCCTTCACTCATGTATAAAAAAGGTACAGATGAGGTATATTTAGAACTCAATAAGAGCTAAGGAGTGACAGGCACAATATGGTGTAGTTGTTTTCAGCTCAGAAGGGCTCTGATCTGAACATTTCAAGATTTTGGTGGGAAGAAAAAAAATAGCTCTCTGTACAGTCTCAAGTAGTGCCAAGCAGCATTAAAGTCCGTTGCAAGAGAAGGATAAAAAAGACATGATTCTTCAGAGATACAAATATTGTAAGCAGTTTATATTGTCTTCTTCACCTCTTAAACTCCCCCCCCCCAAATTTTACAGCAAAACCATATCCCTGACTCATGAAACTTATCACTACTCATTAATCATGCACTGCTGTCTGCTAAGACTGCAGCAATCCCTCTTAACAGTTGATCCAAATGCAAACCAGAGATGCTCTGGCAGGATGAAACTCATGGCTAATGTATTTGGTTTGGCAGGTCTTAACTTATGCAGACCTACTTTAGACACAATAAAAGCTTTCACAAAAAGGAGTAGTTGGGTCATATCCTGGGACGCCCAACCACTAAGGATGTATTCTATTGATTTCATTCAATCTATTAATGAAATAGATATTTCTATTCCAAATTATGGCAAAAGAGCATAGAAATGAAAAGTTTCTTCTTTGTATTATTTGAAAAGCAGAACAATATCGTAAGATGATCCAGTTACACTAGGGCTTAAAACAAGACATAGTCATGAAGCAACTCTGCTGAACAGAAGACATTTTCATTAAAACCAAAAAACTTTAAAGATGAACAAAGTAACTCTAAAAGTTTTGTGTGAACAACCCCAATTTTTTTGTAGGTGCCAAATAAATGTAACTAAAAGAAATGTAGGAATGGGTGGCTTCCGAGGTAGATTTCACTTTTTAATATCATCCACCAGCTTTACAAATTGTGCTCTCTTGAGACATCATTCATTCTCTCCCCTCCTCTATCTTTCATAACTAAACCTCATTTGAACTAGCTAAGCAACTAGGAACTAAATTGCCTTCAATCTGAATAAAAACAATCTCTATAGTTTTAGAAATAAGACCACCAGGACAGGCATGAATTCAGAATGCAACTTATAAAAAGAGGTGCTTGGAAAAACAAATTACAAGTTGCAATTCTATACCACAATGAAATGGAATAAGCCTCTCTGAATTTGCTCAAATTTACTTCTGAGAAAATATGCATAGCAGTACACTTCATAGACAAAATATTACTATTCTATAATTGGATGGCATTAAACATGAATGACTCAAACAACAAGGCTATACTAGCATTTCCTTAAGAAGGTCAACAGATAAAATCTTCAACATGAAAGATATTATCCTCTTGTGAACATATCACTGTCTTCTCTTCTTCACTAGTAAAAAATGCCCTGAGCTCCTTTTTAAATGAATGGAGAAGCTTCTCCCTTCCCTCAAGACATTATAGGCTGAGACTTCCTAGGCTAATGAAGATGAAAATCATACTTCACACCTACTAAACTGACAGGATAAGTACATTCTCCTTTTTTAGGAAAATTCTATTGTTTCTAAGAAAACATTAATTCTGTTTTAGGACCAGAAGAGAAGGATAAGAAAGAGGACTATATCTGTCCCAGTCTTCAGAAGGTAGCTAAAGCTACAAATGAAACTTTGAAAACTGAGCATGATAAATCACAAACATATAAAAGTAACCATCTGTATCTTTCCATCAGGTTTTGATAACCTGACATATTCTAACCATTTTACAAAGCTTACTGAATGTGTAACATAATTACAGAATTCAGATTAGAGGATGCTCTTTAAACGACTGAAACTGCGTTTCTTTCAAAACCTATCCTTGCAAGAGTGCATTTTCTAGAGAAACAAGCATTTACAATCCCACAAATCTACTCTCAGAACCAAATTCCATCGTAATGTCTCCAAGCCAAAAAACAGATGTGAAGGAGAAAAAAGGTATGTTGGGAACAGTGTTCTAAAAAACAACAACACATTTCCGGGGGCATGAAAACAAGCAAAACTTTTTTTTTGAATTTCATAACACACAACAGGAAAAGCTTTTGGTGTTCTTAAGCCTCTCTGTCAAGGATGAAGGCCTTTTGGTTATTGCAAAAAGAGACAGACACAGAAAGACATGAGGATGGGGGAGGAGAGAGAGAGAGCTTGTTCACTCTGTGGTCACATCACTTGAGGTGGAGCATTGTGAGGACAGAAGAGAGGAAGGTGCTTCTTATTTCCAGAGTCCTCATCCTTGCACCTCTGTCTCCTCCTCAAACATCCCATGTCAGCTGTGCTTTGGCTCTATGGAGACTTGAGTTTCTTGTTCCGAGGTGAGGTACCGTTTTCTGCCTTTACTACTCCATTTTCATGGTAACCTGTAATGGAGAGTGGGGAAAGGGAATAATAATGAGAAATTTGTTTTAATAAATTGGTTTCTCTATCATGTTTCTTGAAAGACAAGACAGTGGTAGCTGATAAGAGGCTTCCAGTTAGGTCATGGAGACATAGTCCTCTTCAGAAATGTTATGTCACCTCATTGCCCACTGCAGATTTCCCCAACCTTGTGCTCCCCAAATGTGTAGGACCGAATTCCCTAGAATCTTCAACTAGCAGCCAGTCCGGCTTCCGCCTGGGTACAGCACGGAGACGGCATTGGTCGCGTTGGTGGATGATCTCTGGAGGGTTCAGGATAGGGGTTGTTCCTCTATCTTAGTCCTGTTAGATCTCTCAGCGGCTTTCGATACCATCGACCATGGTATCATGTTGCACCGGCTGGAGGGGTTGGGAGTGGGGGGCACCGTTCTACGGTGGTTCTCCTCCTACCTCTCCGACTGGTTGCAATTTGTGTTGGCAGGAGGGCAGAGGTCGACGTCGAGGTGCCTCTCTTGTGGGGTGCCACAGGGGTCGGTCCTCTCGCCTCTCCTGTTCAACATCTACATGAAGCGAGATCATCTGTGGTTTCGGGGTAGAGTTCCATCAGTACGCTGACGATACTCAGCTGTACATCTCTACCCCGGACCACCCCAACGATGCCGTGGAAGTGATGTCCCAGTGTCTGGAGGCCGTGCGAGTCTGGATGGGGAGAAACAGGCTCCGACTCAACCCGTCCAAGACCGAGTGGCTGTGGCTTCCGGCGTCACGATATAGCCAGGTGGTACCATCTCTGGCTATTGGGGGCGAGTCATTGGCCCCTACAGAGAGGGATCGCAACTTGGGTGTCCTCCTGGATTCTCGGCTGTCTCTAGAAGACCATATGACAGCCGTGGCCAGGGGGGCTTTTTATCAGGTTCGTCTGATACGCCAGTTGCGCCCCTTTCTGGATTGTGACGCTTTACGCAAGGTCACTCAAGCCCTCATCATCTCCCGTCTGGACTACTGCAATGCTCTCTACATGGGGCTTCCCTTGAGGTGTACCCGGAGGCTCCAGTTAGTTCAGAATGCGGCCGCACGGGGGATTCTGGGAGCGTCTAGATGCTTCCATGTGACACCTCTCCTGCGTGAGCTGCACTGGCTGCCTGTGGCTTTCCGGGTGCGCTTCAAGGTATTAGTAACCACCTTTAAAGCGCTCCATGGCAAGGGACCTGGTTATTTGCAAGACCGCCTCCTGCTACCAAATATCTCCCACCGTCCAGTTTGCTCCCACAGAGAGGGCCTCCTCAGGGTGCCATCGGCCAGGCAATGTCGGTTGGCGACCCCCTAGGGGGAGAGCCTTCTCTGTGGCAGCTCCTGACCTCTGGAATGACCTACCCCCTGACCTACGGACAACCACGGACCTGCACCTTTTCCATCGGGCCTTGAAGACTTATTTATTTCGTGCGGCCGGCCTGGCATAGTTTTCAACTGGCATAATTTTGAATGGTATAGTTTTGAATGGTTTTTTAGCAGGGATTTTAACAAGGTTTTAATAATAATAATAATAATAATAATTTTATTTGTATACCGCATCCTCTCCCCAAGGGGACTCGGAGCGGTGCACAGGGAAAGATTAAAATACTATAAAAATACATAAATAGAATAAATAAGATAAGTAAAAAACAAATTAAACTAAGATTATCCCTGCGCTAAAATCCCCAATTATAATTAGCTAAAATCCCCTAACACCCTATTAGGCAAAGACTAACCTAGGCCGGCCAAGCAGAAAAAGTGTGTTTTAAGTTTTTGACGGAAGGAGCGGAGGTCCGTAGTTGTTCTGATTTTGGGGGGAAGGTCGTTCCAGAGGGCTGGGCCCGCCACAGAGAAGGCCCTTCCCCGGGGCGTCGCCCGCTGACATAGTCTAGTGGACGGGCACCCGGAGAAGTCCCTCTCTGTGGGAGCGAATCGGCCGTGAGGATGTATGGGGCAGGATCCGATCTCGATTAAGACAAGCTACTTATCATTTAATGTATTTTTAAAGGTTTCTATGTTTTTTACTTGTGATTTTATTGTTGCCTGTACAGCCCCCTGAGTCCTGGAAGGGAGAAGGGCGGTATAGAAATTTAAACAATAAATAAATAAATAAATAAATAAATAAATAAATAAATAGCAGAGTTACTGAGTGAAATCACAGTGAAAAAGGCTCCCTTGCATAACCCACAACACAATAAAGTAGATAGAAGCAGCATCATAGGAAGGATTTCTAGCATAGCAGGAGCATTGATGCCACTGCTGAACCAAAAGGCTTGAGCCAGCATAAGTCATTTATTTACATGCTTTAATTCAATAAAATATTTGCATATTGATATGCATTGTATTATTCATCACTGCCTTTTACATGTATAATAAAAGTAAATTAAACTACATTACATATTCATGGAAATAACACACTTTGGTGCTGGTGGATCAGGTGCAAGTCACAGAAGGTCCATTGCTTAAAGGAGCCATTTCCTCCCCCCCTGCTTCCAAATCTTTGATATTCTTTCCTATAAAGGAAGCTCGGTTCTTGTAATTTCTCATTCTTATTAAATACTTTTATTAAAGTATTGAATTAAAAATGTACTTCCCAATTACCATATTTTTCAGACTATAAGATGCACCAGAGTATAAGACGCACCATGATTTTAAAGAGGTACATTTAAAAAAAGAAGTTTTTGCATTCTGCAGGCAAGCACTCTGCACATTTCGTTTTTTCCAAAAAAAGAAAAGAAGGAGGGGCATGCAGAGCTTTGGGAGGCCCACCAAAAATGAGAAAAAGAAAGTGCTCCTGGGAGCTGGGGGGAGGGGGATGAACAAAAAACAGCCAACTTTTTCACAAAAATGGGCCGTATTTTGCAAAAAGAAAAGAAAAGAAAAGGCATTCAGAGTCTTTGAGAGGCCTGTAGAGTACTCCTGGGGGTGGGGTGGGGGGCTCTTTTTTTGCCCTTCCCAACCCTCAGGTTCATTTTGCAGGCTTTCAAAACTCGCTGCATGTCCATTTTTGCAAAGGGGACGGGGTTTCGGTAGGCCAAAAATGCTGTATTCAGCATATAAGATGCACCCAGATTTTCACCCTCTTTTTTGAGGGAAAAAGGTGTATCTTATACTCCAAAAAATACGGTAGTTATTTTAGCCCATCAACATTTAGCAAGTGAATTGATTAATAGGAGGCATTCTGCAGTTTTAGTAATATGGTCAATTGGGCCAGATGCTCACCAGATTCCCTTTTCATTGTCTTTACTTGCTGTTTAAAGTGGACAGTGGCTGGAACCCTTTTTCTAGTGTTCTGCTCATTCCAGTATTCACGCCAGCGTCGCAACTGGAAATGAATGAAGCGCCACATCATCCAGGCCTGTGAGAAACACAGCAGAAGCAACACGCCCATCCTAGGAGGAGGCAAGGCAAACATACAGTATTTGGAATAAGCACATTTTGATCTGGTCTGTTCTAGGGTGAGAATCATCACCTGCATGCAGTCACAGCTCCTTCAAGGGTAAACCACGGGGCACATGGAGAGCCCTGGTCACTCTTCCTCAATGATCACTTGATCAGTCCTCTGTTAATTGAGAAACAGGGAAGAGATGACTCTTCCTCTGCTGTTAATGGCAGGAACAAGTGACCCCGTTTAACATTACAACTTCCCCAGGGAAATAAGCATGGTCAGTAGGAGGGATGGTAAAGTTTTACTGCAAATCTCAAGACCAATTCCTCAAGTTATAGCAATTTAATTGTCTTGGAAATGGTTTTCTTTTTGGAATGACTTAAGGTGAGAGAAATTAAGGTTGGCAAATCCCAAGAAGCCGGGTCCTCTCTGCAGTCTATTTGTATATTGGTAGGCAGGATTTTTGTTTTGCTCTGCAACTATGCACAAAATCTTTAAAATATGGTAGTTGTCTTTATTCAGATGCTTCATTGCACAAGAAATTATTAAGCTTATTACTTTAAAATTGTTGTCTTTATCTACCTAGAACATGAGTTCTATAATAATATCATTGTTATACATCACAGCTTTAAGCATATTCTTCACACCAATTTTTTTTGTACTCAATAAAAATCCAGGAATGTAAAAAAAATAGTGACCAATTAATGTTTATGATTAGTCAATCACAGAAGATTGGGCTGGGCTTTGCCCACCACTTTCTAGAATGAGTTCCTTACATGCCTTATTAATATTAATCCTGGTTAAGCATTGTATCAAAAGTAATGCTACACAGCAATTTTCCCCTAGCCAGGATTGCTTTGTCATCAGTTTTAAAACAGTAGTGAAGAGGGGATTCCTCAACAAAGGACAATCCCTACCAACATTGGTGTCACTGTACTAGTTAACAACATTAAAGCCATCAAGACAAAGAGTTTTTACTAAAGAAATATGTTCAGAAGAAAAAGCAATAATACTTTCCCCCAATTTATTTATCATGAGTAACTAATGTCAATAATTACATCTATTCTAAATGAAGAGAAAGATGAAATGACAATCCCTATTTTTTTTTAATCATCAAGGCCCCAAGCCATGTTTTTTCAGCATCCAGAACTCATAAAAAACTTACCTGAAAAGCAAAGTGTTGAAGTTTCCTTTTTCAGGATTAAATGCCTGGTTCTCCGCTCGAGCCAGCCCAAAGCCAATGACCAGCACAGAAAGGGTGAGGGTGAAAAGTCGTGAGATGACAAAAACTATTGCCCATGCATTAAACCTTATGAAATGGGGGGAAAAAAGATTCTTGCATTAAAATGTGTCATATTTCACTTTATAGCAACTGTCACTATGCACTGTTCTTGGAAAGATTGTCAAAGTAACCCGACTTCTACATCAGGTGATCCGACATATCAATCACTAAGTATGCAGATCTTCCAGTAACACCGAAAGCTGAGATAAATCATTTTTGATAAAGGATTTGCATGAAGTAGTGAATGTTTGAGACGAAATAATTTGTCCATGTAATTCTTTATCCTCATAGATTGAAATCTACAGTTTTTCCTACTTAGTAAAAAAAGGAATTTTTTCCCAAGCTAACAAGCCATCACATTCAAGTTATGTTAGCAGTCGCTTTATTTTAGCAGTAAAACATGATACAGCACATTAGAAAGGACAATCCAGCTCCAGGATTACAAAATGTTTACTGGTGAATTTTAGAAGGCTTGGCCACCTTATCCAAAGTTCATCCAAGAGCACTTACAGTTTTTCATGGTTTTCATCTGTGAAATAAAAAAGGCGAGCCATGTGGAAGAGGAATTCAGCAACATACTGCAGCAGCAACAAGATTAGTCCCAGGCGTGTGAGGCTAGAGACAAGGAGGAAAAATGTTTCATGCTTGTTGGACTTTCTCCACAAAAAATGAGTGAGCAAAACCAGGTGTGGATGATTGACAGAAGTGTTAATAAATCATATCTCATCCTTCCCTTACAAAGTCCATCAATGAATCCTGATGTGTTTTATCAAACACCTGAAACTCCTAAATGAAAATAATATGATATGTGCAATATGGACCAAAGCCTATGGTATTTGTTTCCAAAAATGGTTATATTTCAAAAAAATGTAAAGATTGGGATTTGTCCAAAGTCCCTCAGAGACAGCTTTTGTGCCTAAATCGGGATTGGAACTCATAGTCTCCCAGTTAACCTGGTGTATTAAGAAAAGTAACAGAAAACAGAATAACCGAATTGGAAGGGACCTTGGAGGTCTTCTAGTCCAGCCTCCTGCTTAGCCAGAAAACCCTACTCCACTTCAGATAAATGGTTATCCAACCTCTTCTTAAAAACTTCCAGTGTTGGAGCATTCACAACTTCCGGAGGCAAGTTGTTTCACTGAATAATTGTTCTAACTGTCAGGAAATTCCTCCTCAATTCTAAGTTGCTTCTCTCCTTGATTAGTGTCCACCCATTGCTTCTTGTCCTGCCCTCAGGTGCCTTGGAGAATAGTTTGACTCCCTCTTCTTTGTGGCAACCCCTGAGATATTGGAACACTGCTATCACGACTCCCCTAGTCCTTTTCATTAAACTAGACATACCCAGTTGCTGCAGCCATTCTTCACATGTTTTAGCCTCCAGTTCCCTAATCATCTTTATTGCTCTTCTCTGTACTCTTTCTAGAGTCTCCACATGTTTTTTTTACATGGTGGCAATCAAAACCGGATGCAGATGTTTGGGTGGAGTGGGGACATCTTTTCTTGCAGCACAAATTTCTAAATTTTTGTGACATTGAAAATAAAAATGTGGGTTAAAAAAAACTGGATGCAGTGTTCCAAGTGTGGCCTTACCAAGGCATTATAAAGTGGTATTAACACTTCTCGTGATCTTGATTCTATCCCTCTGTTTATGCAGGTTAGAATAGTGTTGGGGGTTTTGGCAGCTGCAGCACGCTACTGGCTCATATTTAAATGGTTGTCCACTAGGACTCCAATATCCCTCTCACAGTCACCACTGTTGAGACAGGTACCACATATATTGTAAAAGTGCTCAATAACACTTACTTTAAGAGATATGCTCCTGATATATGCACTAGGTAAAGGGTAATGTATTGCAACTGACGTGGCATTTCTTCCTAGGAAATAAGGAAAAGTCAGTGTTAATTTTAAGAATACAGGAAACTGGTTGTATACATCTGCATTATCTTAAATTGCTCCCAAAGCAACTGGGAATTAGAATCAGGATTATTCATAAGCATTATAAGGATCCATTTTCAAAGCCTTCTGTTCAACTGGATTCTGTGAGTTATCATGGTAACATTATGGAGGAGAATGGTTCTGTCCAGGAGTTTGGTTTCCATCTGAGCTACAGGAGCCAATTCCCTCTATTTTCTGCCACGCTGGCGGATTATGCATTTATTTAACCAACTTGCTAATGGACTAATATCAGGGGTCCCTGTTATAGGTGGGGAAGTGGTCTTACCTGGAGAAAGAAGAGTTTTGTAATGGTGATTTTGGGGGTAATTTCAGCCTCTGAAATGTATCTTAAAGTAAGAAAGAGAAAGCTCCTTGACTTGGCACTCACCTTTCGCACCTTCTGGAAATATAATTCAGGCAATGTATGCAGCCAATAGGACAACTGACAAAGGTAGAAAAACTTAACCTGGAACCTAGAATGTAACAAATAATAGCATTGAGCAAACCTTACATATTTCTTCTGTTCTTCCTACTGTGTTATGAACATCCCTTTAGGAAGCAACCTGCTGTGAAGTTGTTTTGGAAAACAGCAACATTTCCAAATTCACTTTGGAATATAACAACTATCCATCAATATATAGCATCCTATAGCAGTTGGTAACACCTGCTCTACTCCCAAGTAATTAAATTACCAAGAACCAGTGGTGTTACCAAGAAGCATCATAACTTCTTTTTATGATGGAAACAAAAGGGAAATGAGTATTTTTGCTGATTGTATGCAATACTCCACTGTATTTTGATACAGAGAAGAACACATCCACATTATATTACTATGGTTTCTCTAGGAAGAGATGCAAGTTTCATGCTTGAGCAAGTGGGTACCTATGTAATGGGCATGAGCTTTTGCTAGACATCATAAACAGGATTTACATCATTAGTGACAGTCCAATTTTAATTCAATGCAATTGTTTAGTTCCTTATAGGACAGAAACTTTAGGAACCCAGGCTAAATATAGTCACTGTCTCAAACTACACACTGTATCCAAAGGATATACATGTAGAATCAAGTGGCAACCAAGCATATTAATAATATTTAGCAGTAGGAATAATGACAGATATTTATGTCCCAGAGACAGGTGCTAGCCAAGAGCCCTCAGACCAGGAAGAGCTTACTTCTATTTTCTGTTCTGAGAATCCTCTGGACAAGTTAAAATCTTTCTATCTGTGGAACACCAAGTAACTTAATGACTTTAAATACTAGTGGCTTATTTTGCTGCTGCCTCTACCCACAAAAGAAAGATTAAAGTCCTTTTAAAATATTTAAAAATCCTTAAAGTATAAGGAGAAATAGTAAGAGCTTCAGATATGGTTGAGGGCGATGTGGCTCCCTGCATTTTAGGATTTAATGAAAGGCACATGGTTAGAGAAGTCTGTTAAACCATAGAGATTTATTTCTGAACTGGGCAATAAGCAGGGAAGTATCCATTTCTCTCTTCTTTTCATGCAGAGTAATTTGTTTTGAAAAAATGTAATGCACGATATGAACCTTGGTTTCTGGTAAAATAATCACCAGAAAAAGTCACCAGAGTAATAACCAAACAAGGGAGGATTTCAACTGGAAGATGACACCTATAAAGTTCTTTGCACTATAAAATAAAATATTTAATTGGAACACTTTCCCCTTAGAGTTGACATATAAAGCATGACAAATTCTTGGAGGGCAAAGAAACTGCTTACTTCTTCGTATGTACATGACTTATATTACCATCATTTTTAGATGAACGTCAAGAGTACCACTTTTTCTTTCCTTGCTGTATGCTCTTTGTGGAGCTATTGAGAACTCAATTTAAATGGAGAAGGACATGCATGGGTAGAGTCATCCCACTTCTCCATTTAAGCCAATGGTGCTCTTGCCATATTGTGAAAAAAATAAAATAAACGAGAGAGAGATAGAGGGAGGGAGAGGGAGCAGAGAGAGAGAGAAAACTCTAGTTTTCAATTGACAACTCCAGATGTCAATTGTCTGTAATTGCCCTGTGTCATCTTTCTTGCCCAATACAACTCCTGTTCTCCTCAGAAACAGGAGGTGCCTCCTCATTGCCAGGAAGACTGCAAATGACAAATGACTTTGTTCTCCTTGAAAAAACTAGTTTTGTGGTTGCAATCTTGGGATTGTTCACAGGAGGGAGCTATGAGATTGCTTTAGAAGCTCTGAAGCTCTGAATGCCCTGTTTTTGCCACCATTACTCACTGCTGACCTCAGATAACCAAGAGGAAGGAAGTGGTTTTGTTCAGTTGTACAATGGTTATGCTCTGGCTCTCTTAAAGAAGAGAAATAAAAATTACCAAAACATTAAATACTTACGGGAGATGAACATGAGGGTAGCTTTCCCACAGACTTTTGGGGTTTGATAAGTATCCTTCCTGGAAAGAGGAAGAAAATCAGAGGAAGACACATACATCAGCAGCCATCTTTGCTATAATGACCCTTACACAAATTCTTGTGGCTCATGATAAAGTAATCATCAGCAATCCTGATAATCCATCTAGCTGTTTTGGATTGGTTCTTAGGAACTGGTTCCTCAGAGGCAGAGGCACACAGACTCAGGTGAGAGAAGAACTTGTGGTCTCCAACAGTAATGGAGCTCCCTTTCTGGATGCCCTCTTTTTGCCATTACTGTGGCAAGGGATCAAGGCAATTCTGGGTATCCCACAGGGAAGATCCAGAATGAGAGTCTAGAAGGTTGGCAAAGCTGAAGGAAGAGGAGGCAAGATGGAACTCGCTGTTGCCCTCAGAACCAATTGTTGCTTAATTCAGATAATATTCCCGCTGCTAAAGTGCCTTCTCCAAAGGTAAGGAGTCTAGCCATTCTTTTCTTTGAGAACCCAGATATTGTCTATTAATGAATGGTTTAAAAGTAAAGTCAATTTGTTTTTTAAAAACAGGGAAAGGTGAATCCATCTTGGTTGGATTCTCACTGTACAGGTAGTCCTTGACTTATAAACGTTGGTTAAGAAGCATTCAGAGTTACTACGGTACTGAAAAAAGTGACTTATGACTGTTTTTCACACTTAGGATCATTGCAGCATCCCCGCGATCATCAAAATTCGGGCATTTGGCAACTAGCATATATTTATGACAGTTTCACTGTCCTACAGTGATTCCCACTTGGCTTCTAACAAGCAAAGCCAGATTTGCTTAACAGCCATATAATTCTGAAGTGATTTGCTTAACAACTGTGGCAAAATAGTCATAAAATGGGAGCACTGACTTAACAAACGTCTTGCTTAGCAATGCAAATTTGGGGCTCAATTGTGGTCATAAGTCAAGTACCATCGCAAAATGTATGCAATGTCACTTGCAAAACATTTATTAGGATTCTGTCACCTCTCCTGGAGCCCTCATCCCATTCAGCAGAAGTTTCATTACTTCACCTTTTGCTGGACAGATATATGGTACCTATTTCAGAAGAAAGCAATAGACTCCAGATCCTACCACACTTGTATTCCTCTCCATTATTATTATTTTAATCTATATTTTTATATATAACTCAAGGGGACTAACATATTTCATACTCCTACCTCCCAATTTCCCTGTAAGAGTAACCCTGTGAAATGGGTTAGGCAGAGAGAATTAGTAGCCCAAATTTAGCCAGCAGAATTTTATACCTAATGAAAGTCTAGAACTCCCAGGCTCCTAGTCTCTAGGCCAGCACCTTGATGCTTCACCATTACACCAACCCACGTCTTGGAAAAACTTAACGGCATTTTTGGAAGCAAAAATATTTCTCATGAATGAAGGCAAATATATGTGTCCCATGATAATATTGTAAGATCGAATCTGGATCAGTCACCTGGAACCCCCTGATCTGGTGACTGACCCAGAATGCAGAAGTATCTTGCAAAGATACTCCTAGATTCTACTGCTTTGTTTTGCAGCATGTTACTTTTCCATTTCTTTTAATTTAAATATTTCAAAAGTAGTTATTTATTAAATGCTCCCAAAGAAGAAAACCCAGCTCTTTAAAGTTATGGGTTTTTTTTCTTTGCAATAGGCTACTCTATGCATTTCAGAACTATTTCATATGTTTCTAGAAGATGATCCAGAATATGATGGAGTTCAAAGTTCAGTTCCCAACATATGGGTTTCTGGATACACTGCAGCCCCCAGAACATGTTCATTTAGGAACACTAAGTGGTTCCTGTTCCAAACAACCCAAAAGATACACATATCAGCTTATTCCACAAGAAAATCCTACAACATTATATATTCTCATGTGAAATGCTTTGTAAATCTTTAACATGTCAGATGGATTGGAAATCTGGTAGGCTCAAGAAGAGGTTTGGAGGGATACTGGCATCAATCATTTGTTCTGATAGCATTTTTCTCACAGATTGCCATTGGGAACAAACAAAGGGGATGGCTGCTAATTGTAAGCCCTATTTTTGAGCAGTATTATATATCGGTTTGGAAAAGGAGAAAGTGGGAATAGAAAAACCCAATTTCATCTAGCAAAAGATTCACACACACTTATGACTCTGTTCCTAGAAAGCAAAGATAGTAGGAGCTAAACACACTACTACCTCTTTTTACCCTATAAACACAGGTTTCTACCAGTGTAGAACAAAAACTGGGGGCGGGGGAGGAGCAAAACCCAAAATAGATTGGAAATCTAGATTCTGGACACTAAATTATCCAGAAACCTATCTGCTGAGAACTGAATGTACAACCTCAGAAGTGTATAAAGAAGCAGTCCCAATTTCTAATAGTATGGTTCTATAACTTGCAAAATAACAGTTTTAACCAATTTCTTAGGCAACAAGAGGCCCTAGTTAAGGCATCAACGAATAAAAGGGAGGCATGCGGAAAGTGCAGAAAGGAAACGCTTGCTTTACAAAAGCCACAAATTAAAGTCTTTCAGCCTGTTTGCTTTCAAGGCAGATGAACTGGAAGGTGTGAGCAATGGGACAGACACTCCTACCTCCTTCATTTTGAAAAGGACTTTTGGAAGCTCAGCTGTTCCTCTCAAAAGCATTGCTTCAACTAATTAAATCAACAAGAAATAGAATGATAATAAATGCACGGTAATAACTGTAATACAGTAATAGCTGCTTTTAAAGCAGTTTTCCTAGCCATTGCCAAAAACATTTAACTTGCCAGTGTATTTACAGAACATCAAATAATTAGTGAAAAATTAGGAAAAGAAAGCAGAACTATTTGAGGGTGGCAAGCTTGCTCACTACTTGGTTGCTTTACCAATAAATATTGATTTTTATCATTCATTTGGCTTCAAACAAGACTGGTAAGAGAGGCCAGGGCCATCTCTTCTCATTGTCTTCAGCTGAATCTACTCTGTAAATGTCAAGCTCAACTCATCAAAGTATACAGGTAGTTCTCATTTAACAACTACGCATTCAGCAACTGTTCAAAGTTATGATGGCACTGAATGAAGGGAATTTACAACAGGTCTTCATAATTGCAGCTGTCATAGCATTCTCAAGGTCATCATGATTCTGGCACTTAATAACCAGTCTCAATTATGTCATTGTATCTTGGAGTCATATGATTGCATGCTACCCAGAGTCACATTTGTGAGATGGAAGCTCCATCAATTTAATAGCTACAGCAGCATAATCTTGGCTCATCTTGAAAAGTGAAGTAGGTTTGATTTGAACCTGGTTAGTATTGGGATGTGAGATCACAGAAAATCCTATAGTTGTAGGGGAGATAGGGAAATGAAGAACACATTATAGTAAGTATTAATTACCGACCACTTCTACACTATTACCAAGAAAACTCATGGACCGTACATAAAGTCATCATGAGAAAGTCATTAATAGAAGGGCACTTTATTTAAAGAATAAAAATGCTCTGCTTTCGCTTCCTTTTTCTCTTTTGTTCTTATTTATCACTGGCAAAATTTATCTTTAAAATTGTAATTTTCCTCTGATAACTTGCAGCTGCCTTATCCAAATTGGGAGAATGTGTAACATTAATTGTGGTACCTTTTTCCATATTTTTGGACCACGTCTTACAGAATAACTGGCTTTTTGTGGATATGCCTTGTTAGCTATTTTCCAGTCAGATTACAAGTCTTAAATTATTCAGACAAATAGATTCATTTATACAGTATTGCTTCCTCTAGCCTCATCAGTTCTCAACAAATGTTCTTCCAAAAATTATTAGATCTCATGGCAAACCAAAATCAGCTTACCCAATTCAGTGCCCACCACTGCAATAAATAAATAAATAAATAAATAAATAAATAAATAAATAAATAAATAAATAAATAAATAAATAAATAAATAAATAAATAAATAAATAAATAAATAAATAAAGCTGCAGTTTTAGAAGTGAGACTAGTGTACTTTTTCATATAGAAAAAATGACAGAATGAATTATATTTCAGGATAATTTGGTTAAATAAGCAGGCAGATTTGTATTTATTTATTAAGTTACAATAAATTATACAGCCATCTAAATCACTCTCAGTGACTCCATAACCATAACAAAATATTTATTATATACAACCCACATCAAGAAATCAAGGAACTGAAACAAATGAGATTCCTATATTAATAATTGAAAGCATACTTAGTTCAAACCATTGCATTAAAAGTTTTGCACATTGGGACAGCACTTGAATATTTAAGTCCCTAAATCATTGGAATATTTGCTCACTCTTAAGTACAAGATGCAAAAATAACTATAGTAAGATTGAGGAAAGATATGTTCATAAAATTTAAAACCAGTTGAATTTCATCTAACAATTCAATTTGACAAGACATATGCATCCAAAGTAGAAGATAATTCAGATCCAGCACTGACATGCTAATACCTCCTTAACATGAATGTTATATGTTTTTGGACTAATCTGATACAAAATGGCATAGCTTCTTAATGGCACTACCAACAGGTAAAACTAGCATGCCTATGATGAAGTACCTTCCTTGCTTTGGAACAAAATGTACACCTCTAAAAAAGTGTTTTAATTATTTTTTGACGTACTAAAATTTATCATAATATTCAAAGAAGAGGACTACAATTCTACAATTCTTGATTAGCATCCCCAGAATCTGCTTCACAATACTGTCACCATCTTTTAATGATATGGCAACATTGCACTTTTGGAGAGGTGGGAATTTAACACTGAAACTTCCCTTGATAGATATCTGGTATGCTTTGAATGCACTCTTCACATTATCTTCCCCATATTCCTAAACTTGCAATTTCTGTCATGCTTTCTGCTGCTGCTGTGTTGCTTTTCTGTTTTACTGCTCATTTCCCCCCAGTATTTAAGACCTTTGATCTTATTCTCCACCCACTACTTTGCTTCTTCCACTTCCTCCAGTCATGTCCTATAGCTCCTAATTTATTTCACAAAGTGCAATCACTGATGCCAAAAATGTTTAATGTTGATGTATCAAAATGAAAATACGTCTGCTTCCAACTTCTGAAAAAGCTTATATTGTGAGCTATCTAGAGTTAATTTGGATTTGAGTGGTGCCTAAATTGAATTAAGTAAAAAAAAAACCAAACTCCATGCAGAATTTATTTTTTTTATTTATTTTATTTTATTAAATTTATACCCCGCCCTTCTCCTTGTTAGGACCCAGGGCGGCGCACAGGGATGTTAAAATACATACAAAATATATAAAATATATGAAATTTAAAATACTTATTCTAATAAATAAACCCTGCGCTAAAAACCGAATCAAAATCCCAAGTTTAAAAACTATCTAAAAGTCAGTATGGAGGTTACGCTAGGCCGGCTAGATGAAATAGGTGTGTCTTCAGACACTTGCGGAAGAGGCGGAGGTCGGAGATGGTGCGGAGTTCGGGGGGTAAGTCGTTCCAGAGGGCTGGGCCCGCCACAGAGAAGGCTCTCCCCCTGGGTGTCGCCAGCCGGCATTGTCCAGCCGACGGCACCCTGAGGAGGCCCTCTCTGTGGGAGCGTATCGGTCTGAGGGATGTATGGGGCAGGAGGCGGTCTCGCATATAACTAGGCCCCGAGCCATGGAGCGCTTTAAAGATGGTCGTTAAAACCTTGAAGCGCACCCGAAAGACCACAGGAAGCCAGTGCAGCTCGCGCAGGATAGGTGTTATGTGGGAGTGTCTAGGCGCTCCCGTAATCACCCGCGCAGCTGCGTTCTGGACTAGCTGCAGCTTTCGGGTGCACCTCAAGGGAAGCCCCATGTAGAGAGCATTACAGTAGTCGAGTCGAGAGGTGACGAGTGCTTGAGTGACTGTGCGTAAGGCCCCCCGGTCCAGTAAGGGGCGCAATTGGCGCATCAGGCGAACCTGATGAAACGCCCCCCTGGCCACGGCTGCCACATGATCTTCCATAGACAGCCGGGAATCCAGGAGGACACCCAAATTGCGCGCCCTCTCCACGGGGGCCGGTGTTTCGCCCCCAATGGCCAGAGTTGGAATAATCTGGCTGAACCGAGGCGCCGGAAGCCACAGCCACTCAGTGTTGGACGGGTTGAGCCTGAGTTTGTTACCACCCATCCAGATCCGTACGGCTTCCAAGCACCGGGACATAACCTCGACGGCATCGTTGGGATGATCTGGGGTGGATAAGTACAACTGAGTATCATCAGCGTACAGATGATATCCCACCCCAAAACCACGGATGATCTCACCCAGCGGCTTCATATATGTGTTGAATAGGAGGGGCGAGAGGACCGACCCCTGAGGAACCCCACATATGAGGGGTCTCGAGGCCGACCTCTGTCCCCCTGTCAACACATATTGCGACCGACCAGAGAGGTAGGATGAGAACCAATGCAAAACGGTGCCTCCCAGCCCCAACCCCCCCAGTCGGCGCAATAGGATACCATGGTCGATGGTATCAAAAGCCGCTGAGAGGTCTAATAGGACTAGGATAGAGGAATATCCTCTATCCCGCGCCCTCCAGAGATCATCAACCAACGCGACCAATGCCGTCTCGGTGCTGTGCCCGGGTCGGAAGCCGGACTGGCGCGGGTCTAGATAATCAACTTCCTCCAAGTGTCGCGGAAACTGTTGAGCCACCACACTCTCAACAACCTTCACTAGAAAGTGGAGGTTGGAGACGGGACGATAGTTCTCCAATAATGCTGGATCCAGGGACGGCTTCTTGAGGAGGGGCCTTACTACCGCCTCTTTCAAGACCGCAGGCAAGGACCCCTCACTCAAAGATGCGTTGACAATGCCCTGGAGCCAGCCTCGTGTCGTCTCCCAGGATGCCAGTACAAGCCAGGAGGGACACGGGTCCAATAAACATGTGGTAGCCCTAAGTCTCTTTGACAACTTGTCCATATCCTCGGTGGTAACAAAATCAAACTCCTCCCAAGATGGTGTCACAAGAACAGCCTCGGCCCGCTCGACTGGGCCACTGTCGATGGAGGGTAGCTCGTTCCGAATCCGAGTGATTTTCTCCTGCAGATAAATCCCAAATTCCTCTGCTCGACCCTGTAAAGGGGCTTCCCGCGGCCTCTGTTGAAGGAGGGAGCGGGTCACCCCAAACAGGGCGGCAGGGCGGTTATCTGCGGATGCAATAAGAGTGGCACAATACTCACGTTTGGCCACTCTTATCGCCACTAAGTAAGTCCTAATATGGTCTCTCACTAGTGTTCGGTCGGCTTCGGAGCGAGAGGATCTCCATCTGCTCTCTAGGCGTCTCTTGTGGCGCTTCATCCCCCTAAGCCCCTCGGTAAACCAAGGAGCCCAGGTGGTTCGTCGCCGCAAGAGAGGCCGCAAGGGCGCGACTCGGTCCAAGGCCCCCATGGCCGCACTTAACCATGCGGCCACTAGGTCCTCAGTCGAGTCGCGGGGCAAGTCCACAGGAATTGGCCCAAGCTCCCTTTGGAACCTTATCGGGTCCATCAGGAGCCTGGGGCGGAACCATATAGGAATATCCGGTTCCGCCTCCCCGCAGTGAGGTGCGGCGATCGGAAAGTCGAGCCGAAGGAGAGCGTGATCTGTCCATGACAGGGGTGTGATGACTAGATCCCCTATTCCCAGATCACTACTCCACTGTCCCGAGATGAAGATTAGATCCAGGGTGTGTCCGCCCTCGTGGGTAGGGCCTACAACTACTTGGGTCAGGTCCATGGCTGTCATGGAAGCCATGAACTCCCGAGCTAACCCAGAGGTTTCGCCTGCTGACGGCAGGTTAAAGTCCCCCACGACTAACAGTCTGGGGGTCTCCACTGCCGCCTCAGCTATCACCTCTAGGAGCTCGGGCAGGGCTGTTGTTGTATAGCGAGGAGCCAGGTATAGATGGACATTCTCCTCAAATTCATCACTGTTCAAACAGAGAGGATTATTTAAGCTCTGTATTGTACAGTCTACATGCAAATCATTCAGCAAAGTTCTGGTAAGAATTTTTGACATTTACTACAAGCTAAATTTAGGTCTAAAATACCATATTTGATACTAGGAGGAAATGTCAAGCAGTAACTATTGAAACAAAAAACCTACAGATCTAGAATATTTTCACTGGCTATGAAGAACTCCTTCAATCAATACATCATTATATTATTTTTATTATTCTATAAATCATTCATTTTCCGATTAATGTTTTGAAAGATGAAAATTCAGCTTTTTTCTAATCATGTCTTTAAAACTGATAGATTACAGCTTGTCACAGTCTTTTTCTGCATAAAGTAACAGCCACCAATGCAGAAATAGTGTGTGTAGTAGCACTAAGTCTTACTAGCACAGTTTCTACGAGAGGAGAGGAGGGGAGAGGAAAGGAGGAAATGGGGAGTTGGAGGAAGTGGGAAGGAAGGAAGAATAAATTAAAGTAACTTACTGTTATTATTACATAAAAGCACCAAACCATAGAGGCAAGATGAAATGCTACCAGTTGTCCAGATTCATTGAACTTGCTGTGCTTGATTTTGGAAAGATGAAGTCGACGGTTAATTTTCTAGGGAAAAAGAAGAAATCAATAAAAGCAGGGGGACACACAAACATTCCATCCCAGTACCCAGGAAAAAGGCAAGGGAGAAGCATGAACAGAGCTTGATTGGTATGCAGTACATTAGCTCAGGAAAATCAAGTAAATAACCTGGAGATCTAACATGGGATCTAACATTTTGACCTCGATTATGATTCAGCATCTATTATTGGTGCTGATCATTCTCCTTTCACGCAAAATGAAACAGGATTCCCCTCTTATTCATCCCAGAGACAGGGACAGAATCTTATGCAGGATTTTGTACAAGGGGGCAAAGACAGGCATGCTCATCATGGGTGACAGTGGCAACTCTCTTTCACTTGGAAATAAGCAGATGCTGCTGGATATCTTAGAATTACCTCTAAACTGTAACCAAACATACCATAAGATGCTTGGTCTTTGCCTCCCTTTAACCAAACAAGCTATCTTTGTTAGCGACCCATGGACAGGATGGAGAAAACAGGACACGGCAAACACCAGCTGTGACCAGAAATTCTCTCCCATCCATCATATGGGGTGGGGGAGAGAGGAAAAGCTTTCCCACTCCCTCCAACAAGACGGAACACGCCTAAAGAGAAAACTGACTTTACCCCAGGCGAGGAAAATGAAAGGAAGGAAAAAACACAAAAGATCCAAAGACCCTGATAGGTTAAAAGGACAGTTTATATTAATTCAAGAAGGGGAAAATCCACATCTGCCCACCTCATTCTTCAATAAATTTCAATGCAAAACGAAAACTTTAAAGTTACTTTGCAATCTCAGTTGTAACACAGGATTAGAAAGGTGGGGGCTTGTGCCAAACCTTCATGCACCTTAGGTTTTCTATGGAGCCCGAGGTAAGACTTACATCCAGTGCATATTCCTGCACCACGGCATGCAGAATGATTGCTATGAAGATGTAGAACAGGATTGTCACCAAATCCTTCAGCCCGTAGTGATAAAGAACAATTTCACCATCTAAAGAAAAGGAAATGGGGTGGGGGGAAACAGATCAAAATAAAAAAAATTAAGCTGAGAAACCATTTAGGAACCAAGGCTTTTCAAAGCAGATACAAAGAAGCAGAACCAAAGAAGGAAAGAGCGAGTCTAACACTGGCAAGAGACAGAAATTAAACCTATGAATATTAATCAGTTTGGTTGCATAGGGGGCAATTAGGAATGCATACAGGCTTGTCCTGTGCTCCCACTAGTTCAAAATGAAAACCCATTGAATCATTTAAGTTATCTACTAGTATTTGTATGTACAGGTAGTCCTTGACTTACAACTACTACTTGCTGACCGCTTAAAGTTACTATGGCACGGAGAAAAGTGATTTATGACCATTTCTTTACACTTATGACTGTGGCAATATCTCCGTGGTCATGTGATCAAAATTCAGACACTTGGCATGTATTGATGAGGGTTGCTATGTCCCAAGGTCCTGTGATCAGCTTTTGCGACCTTCTGACAAGCAAAGTCAATGGGGGAAGTCAGCTGCACTTAACAACTGTGGCAAGAAAAATAATAAAATGGGGCAAAACTCACTTAAAATTGTCTTCTGTAGCAACAGAAATTTTGGGCTCAATTGTGGTTGTAAGTCTAGGATTACCTGCACAGATCTGCGGGGCACATAAATTTTTTATCAATCTTACTACTCATTATCTGTGCTACATAGGAATTGTAACTCATTTTAGACTGAACTGCTTTTAAGACACTGAACAGATGCATTCTAATCTCTTTTTTAATATTTTTTTTACAGAATTTGGCCCTGTGTTAGATCACTTTACAAGATTTATAGAGGAAATGACTACAGTACTCATTATCTGTGGTATACATGAAGGCTTCATTGTTTAGAAGCCACTATGTTGGGAACTAGGGGATATGTAGTTCCAGCACATCTGGAAGGCTGATTACCATATTTTTCGGAGAATAAGACACACCACGATTTGGAAGAGGTAAATTAAAAAAAAAAGTTTTTGCCCTCCTTGGCTCCCAGAGCACTCTGCAGGCCTGCCAAACCGTCAGTTCCTCTGAAAACTGAGGAATGCAGAGATTTTGGGAGGCCTGCAAAACGCTTCTGGGGCCGGTGAGGGCAAAAACGTGATGTGTGAGGGCTCAATCATCCTAAAGGCTTTTATTGATCTCAAATCTGCTTTTCTCTACGCCTCCCCACAGCAGCGCAGGACTAAACATATCTCTCTGTGCTTCATTTTTGTTCCCCTTCCCCCTGACCGGCGACCACGCAGAGCTGCTTGGCCCAAGGAGCAGCAGTCGGCTCGCTTCTTCTCTTCAGTGAGGAGAGAAAGACACATGGGGTGTGTGTGTGTGTCTGCTGAACGGCCGCTGCTGCGCTTGACCAGGAATGGCCCATTCCTGGTCAAGGGAATGGGGATCCCTTCCACTTGGATTAACGGCTCCTCATGGTGGTACCTGAGCAGCAAAAGGGAAGCCCAAAGAATACGACCTGGCAAGGCTGCCTTCCTGAAAAACCGGGCTTGTTCACAGCCCTCTTTGCATCCCTGCTTCCTTAGTCTCAGTGCAAAAGCAAGTGCCAGGCTCCCAGCTACCATTTTTCTTTGTTGCATGACAGATCCAGGCAGATTGGAGGTGGGGGTGGAGGAAGAGAAGATGAACAGTCTCCTCTCCACAAAGGCTTTTCTAAGGGCGCTAAATTGGTAAGTTAAAAACCTGGAATGGGATACAATTAAGTGTCTTAGATCGCTTCGCTGCCATCCCAAAATGCTGTTATTGCAATCTCTGCCGCCTGGAACTGCCCGAGAAGGGGCAGGTAAAGTGGGCTCTGCAGAGATCACTGTAACAGCATTTTTGAGTGGCAGCACAGCGATCTCAGGAGCCAAAGCCTTTGAATCAAGCTTGATTGTATCCCATTCCAGGTTTTAACTTCCCGATCTAGCGTCCAGAGAAATCTAGCATCTCTGAGGCACCTCTCATTTGGGCACCCTCCTCCTCCTCCTGCAAATGAGAGGTGCCTCAGAGATGCTAGATTTCTCTGGACGCTAGATCGAGAAGGTAAAAACCTGGAATCAATCAAGCTTGATTCAAAACCTTCTGCCCTGTGGAAAAAAGAGCAGCTCCACTCTCGCACTCTTCCCACTGACGCTTATCAGCCTGAAACATGAGGATTGTGGAGGAAAGCATTTTCAGGCCGAGCAGCAGCAGAGGGGAGAGCACACATCTCCTGAGCTGTGGGAAGCGGCTGCCAGCGATGCCCTCAGGGCGATGACATTGCAAGCGGAGAAGGCTCAACCCCCTCAGGAGCCACCAAGTCCTTGCCACCCTTTTGACACCCGTGAGGATCATGGAGGAAAGCATTTTCAGGTGGCGGATCCCCTCCCAAGTTCCCAAAAAGGTGTGTGCGGAAGACACTGCCACCTGAAAGCTCTTTCCTCCATGATCCTCACCTTTCAGGTGGCAGATCTGGCCAGAGGAAAAGAGAAGGAGTGTCTGTGGTGGGAGGAGGCTCAGCGGGTGTCAGAGGGGCGTCAAGCACTTGGCAACTCCTGAGGGGGCCTTCAAAAGGCTTTCCCTGGGCTGCTTTGGGAATCAGGCTCCATGTGGAAGTGAGGATCCCCACTGCCTGGAACCACCCAAAAATCTGACACGCAGACCAGGTGGGCAGGGCTACATCCGGAGTATAAGACACGCCTAGATTTTCACCCTCTTTTGGAGGGTAAAAAGGTGTGTCTTATACTTCGAAAAATACTGTATATTATACATAGGGAAAGATTTTTATTTTAAGTTTCTTCGTTCTGTATGTTTGTGCATATCTATACGTGTAAGCATGTGAATGGTTATGTTTGTCTATTAGAGGCACAGTAAAGACACTTTATTCCACAATTAATAGAAAGCCAGTTTGTGGTTACAACCACATAGGTTTCGAGTTGAGTGAAACCTGAGCGTGCTGACTACCAGGCAGAGGTTTTGAATTCTGTGGACTATATACTCTTACCTGCTGTCAGCACACTGACATTATACTGAGGTAAGATGAACAAGAAGGCAGTCTTGGCTGTAACCTGCAAAGATAAAATACATTTCTGGATCAGCTTGCTTCATTCCAGTATCATGACAATTCTTCTCATCTATCAGTCAAGCATCCTTTCAGGCAAAACCAGATTCTCAAGCGGCCTTAAAAGCTTTCCTGAAAGAGAACTGTTATAATGAAACCTACGAATGATCAAGTTTATATATATATATATACACACATACACACACACACACACACACATGCGTACGTACATATGCAGTCCTTGCTGTGCAACCATAATGAGCCTGGAATTACAATTGTAAGTCATGCTGATCATTAAGCAGGTTGACTATGCCCAATTTTATGACCATTTCTTTGCAACAGTTGTTAAGCAAACGCCATGGTCAAAAAATGAACACATTGTCCTCAAAGTGCCCCCCCCTTTTTTTTTGGCCAAAATCCAGAAATAAACACTGGTTTCTGACAAGAAATGTCATCAATTGTGGTCATGTGACAGTGGGTTGCTGTAGATATAAGACATAAAGGTGGGCCAATTGCTGAGTGCCCCGAATGCAATTGTGTAAAGGGGGGGCATCCATTGCATCTTTGAATTTAGGTCATAATTGCCTTTTGGGAGGGGGTCATCGCTTGTAAGTCAAGGAGTACATGTAGTAGAAACAAAATATAATTTTAGCCTTCATGATTTTATGTTGACATCTGCAATAATATACTGTAGATTCCTTGAACTATAGATGTTTTACAACCTTGAGTTCTATGTCCTCCACCACTCTAATCTTTAGGAATGCCTGAGGAATAATAACTGAACAGAAACTTCCCCTTCAGTATATAGCTTGCTGCTCTAGACAAATAATTGATGGATCATATAAGATTAGCTCTGTCCTAGAAACTAGCTTTGGGCCCAGAACTACTTTCCAGTAATTCATTTTATACAAAATGTTAGCTATGTGTGGACTTTCCAACTGCTGCACCCTACCGCGGGGAGGCGGAACCTGAACCGATGAGATGGTTCCGCCCCAGGCGCCTGATGGACCCTGAGAGGTTCCAGATGGAGCTTGGGCCGATACCTGAGACTCTGACCCATGACTCGACTGAGGACCTGGTGGCCGCTTGGAATACTGCGGCCGCGGGGGCCCTGGACCGAGTCGTGCCCTTGCGGCCCCTCACCCGACGTGGAATCACCTTAGCTCCTTGGTTCTCCGAGGAATTGAGGGTGATGAAGCATCGGAAGAGATGCCTAGAGAGCGGTTGGAGGGCCACCCATTCCGAGTCTGATCGGACACTGGTAAGGTCCTATTTAAGGACCTACCTAGTGGCGATAAGAGCGGCGAAATGCAATTACTTTTCCGCTCTTGTCGCGTCTGCAGATAACCGACTAACCGCCCTGTTCAGGGTGACCCGCTCCCTTCATTTGAGGGCGCGGGATACTCCCTTGCAGGGTCGAGCGGAGGATTTTGGGCATTATCTGCAAGATAAAATCGATCAGATTAGGAACGGGTTGGCCTCCAACTAGACTAGTTCTGACGGGCTGAGAGAGGCAGGTCTTGAGAATGTCATCTGGGAGGAGTTCGATCCTGTGATTCCTGAGGACATGGACAGGTTGCTGGGTTGACTGAACACCACCACATGTTTATTGGATCCGTGTCTCTCCTGGTTGGTACTGGCCTCCCAGGAGGTTACACGAGGCTGGCTCCAGGGAACTACTAACGCTTCCTTGAGTGCGGGGTTCTTGCTGGCCGCCTTGAAAGAGGCGGTGGTGAGGCCCCTCCTCAAGAAGCCCTCTCTGGATCCGGCTGTTTTGGCCAACTACCGTCCTGTCTCCAACCTTCGTTTCAACGCAAAGGTTGTTGAGAGGGTGGTGGTCCGACAGTTCCCTCAGCACCTGGATGAAGCTGTCTATCTGGACTCGCGCCAATCCGGCTTTCGGCCTGGGTACAGCACGGAGACGGCATTGGTTGCGTTGGTTGATGATCTCTGGAGGGCCCGGGATAGGGGTTGTTTATCTATCCTGGTCCTGTTAGATCTCTCAGCGGCTTTCGATACCATCGACCATGGTATCATGCTGCACTGGTTGAGGGGCTTGGAAGTGGGAAGCACCGTTTTACGGTGGTTCTCCTCCTATCTCTCCGACCGGTCGCAGTTTGTGTTGGCAGGGGGGCAGAGGTCGACGCCGAGGGGCCTCACGTGTGGTCCCGCAGGGTCCCGCAGGGGTCGGTCCTCTCATCCATACTGTTCAACATTTATATGAAGTCGTTGGGTGAGATCATCTGTGGCTTTGGGGTAGAGTTCCATCAGTACGCTGATGACACTCAGCTGTACATCTCTACCCCAGACCACCCCAACAATGCCGTGGAAGTGATGTCCCGGTGTCTGGAGGCCGTGCGAGTCTGGATGGGAAGAAAACGCTTCGACTCAACTCATCCAAGACCGAGTGGCTGTGGCTTCCGGCGTCACGGTATAGTCAGTTGATACCATCTCTGACTATCGGGGGCGAGACATTGGCTCCCGCACAGAGGGCTCGCAACTTGGGCGTCCTCCTGGATTCTCGGCTGTCTCTGGAAGATCATATGATGGCCGTGGCCAGGAGGGCTTTTTATCAGGTTCGCCTGATACGCCAGTTGTGCCCCTTTCTGGATCGTGATGCCTTACGCACAGTCACCCAAGCCCTCGTCACCTCCCATCTGGACTATTGCAATGCTCTCTACATGGGGCTTCCCTTGAGGTGCACCTGGAGGCTCCAGTTCAGAATGCAGCCACGCGGGGGATTCTGGGAGCTTCTAGATGCTCCCACGTTACACCTCTCCTGCACGAGCTGCACTGGCTGCCTGTGGTTTTCCGGGTGCACTTCAAGGTACTAGTAACCACCTTTAAAGCGCTCCATGGCAAGGGACCTGGTTACCTGCAAGACTGTCTCCTACTACCAAATACCTCCCACCATCCAGTTCGCTCCCACAGAGAGGGCCTCCTCAGGGTGCCGTCGGCTAAACAATGTCGGCTGGCGACCCCCAGAGGGAGAGCCTTCTCTGTGGTAGCTCCCGCCCTCTGGAATGACCTACCCCCTGGACTAAGGACAATCTTGGACCTACATCTCTTCCGTCGGGCCCTGAAGACGCACTTATTTTGCACTGCCGGGTTATCTTGAATGTTGCCTTGAATCAAAGAAGAGACTTAGAAAGTGAAAATAATATAGCATATGGAGAGAATCCTGGCCAAACTCTGTTTGAAGAAAGATAACTGGAGACTACAAACCTGCCAAGTAAATGTCCCTGAAAAGAACTAATCACAAAACAAAACATTTGCTTTAGATAAATAGTACCAGTATTTAAAGGCCATCCTCAGCCAAAAAATGCTTGCTTGCAAATGATAATTTTGTTGTGTGAAATGTTGGACGCTTAGCCCTTAAAGATAGAATTGCACTTGTAAATATAATTCTTACTTCAAAGTTTCAAGAACTGACCTTTTTGCAAGGAGAGGGGGGGAACAGATTCAAAGGAGTTTTGAAACAAACTAGCACCTTTTCCCTTAACTGAACATGTCTCCTCATTCTAGAAGCATTTATGTGCTTACAATTTTTATCTTATTTAGTTAAAAATTAAGAAATTACATCTACTGGTGTTTTCCCCAGTATGGGTCAAGAAAAGCTATAGCTGTCACTTCAGTCAAAGTCTTAATTAACTAGGCCCTGATTAAGCCCAACTCAACCCAGGCATTATTCTAAAGGGTGCAAACCAAATCATAAGGTCAGTATTATTTATTTGTTTGTTTGTATAAATTTGTTTACCGCCCATCTAGCTTGAAAACAACTCTGGGCAACTTACAATATTAAAAGCAATAAAACCCTAAAAGATAAATATATCTAATATTAATAAAAATAACAATCCAAGTGAAGTTGCAATTAACAGATGGGGATGGAGGAAGAGGTATGCTGGGAAGGGGGGGCAGATGGGATTTTATCGTAAATCTTCAATAATCTCCAATGTAATACTCCCCTGTTGGGGCTCCAAGCAACTGGTAGAGCCATGCTTTCAGGCCCTTACAGGTAGTCCTCAACCTATGACTGGTAACTTGGTGGCCATTCAAAGTTACAATGGACCCTGCAAAACGTACTTACAATCCAGTTCTGAAGTTCTAATGGATGTCCCCCATGGTCACATGACCACCCTTTATGATTTATTTATTTATTTATTTAGGCTAAAAATTGACATTTGCTCCCGTTTTGGGCAAAAATGTGTCCATTTTATGGCAATGACATTCACTTAACAACCACGGTGTGCACTTCAGAATTGCCACAAAAAATTATAAAATTGGGTCTGGTCACGGTCTATTACAGTCCTAAGTGTGACTGTAATTTCATTAGTTTCAACTGAATTTAAAGTGCCAAGGAAAATCCATAGACAAATTTGCCTCCAAACAACGGGAGAAAATTCTACAAGTGATATTTGGTCAACTGCCCACATCTGTGGAAACATTCTTATCAGGTACACAAGAACTACCCCACCTCTATACTCCAACCTTAGCAACTTTAAGAATTGTGGACTTCAGCTTCCAGAATTCCTCAGGCAGCAAGCTGGCTGAGGAATTCTGGGAGTTGAAGTCCATGTGTCTTAGATGTTGCCAAGGTTGGAAATCCCTGCTCCAGATGGTTCAACACCCAGAACTTCCCTCCCAGCATCACCATTGCTCAAATTCCAGTGGTTGAACTCCATACATCTGGAAGGTGTCTAGACAGAGGAATGACTGATCTACATATTTGGACCATATATACTGTATATGATAGAAAGTCAACGTTTTCTGTAAATAGAGTCTCAGCTTCCTATATTCGTTCAAGCTTCCTTTATTCAGGGAATAAAGCCAGTTTTGGGAGAACAAGACTCATGACAGTACTGATAAGGAAATGTTGACTTCCACATGTTGAAAATTATGGAACAAATGGCACAACAGAAGAAAAATGCAAACATAAGAAATGGCTTTCAGCAGGAAAGAGATTTGTTTTATCTATTATCTAGTGGCTACTACAAGAAGAGGAAATTTATACTAAACTCAACTCTCATAATTCTTTCTTATTGACCCTGCTGAATGGGGCAAATGAGACACTACCACATTGTGTACCCAGGCTAAAAGTTTCATAGCTTTCATCAATTTGGAAAGGAAGGGAAGGAAATGCAAGAAACTAGCCAGTTTAGATAATCAGAAATGCTATTTTAAACCCAAGGAAGGATTTAAAAAATAGCATTTTTGTACAAAGGATTTCACTAAAAGAATATTTAGTTGTTTCAGCTATCTACCTATACTAGAAAGAAAAAAATATCATCTGTGAAGAATATCATATTCTCTCAGATATTGGAGGGACCTCGTCTAGGAGTGAAGAAAGAATTAAAATCAGAATAGAGCTGGAAGAGACCTTGAAGGTCTAGTTCAACCCCCTACTGAAGCAGAAGACCCTGGCTGTCCAGTCACTTAAAAACCTCCAGTGATGAAGCACCCATAGCTTCTGAAGGCAAGCTGTTCTACTAGTTAATTGTTCTCACTGTCAGGAAGTTTCTCCTTAATTCCAGCTTAGTTTCCATCAATTGGCTCATATTTAAGTGATCATCCACTAGGACTCCAAGATCCCTTTACAGTTACTGTTTTTGAAAAGGGTTTCACCTAATCTGTACTTGTAGCATTGGTTTTTCCTGCCTAAGTGTAAAGCTTTGCTTTTCTCCACATTAAATTTCATATGCCCTGGGGATGGTTGCTTAATTCCGGTGGGAGCGCCAGAGTGGAGGCCGACGTCTTCGGCGTCCCTGCGGCGTCCTGCGGTGGCAGAAGGGCCGTTCGTGCTTGGCGAGCCCCTTGGAGACCAGGAAGCGCAGAAGCCCCGGCCGGGAGAGGAGGGAGTTTACCCCTAGACGCTGTGATCAGTCATAGGGAGAGGCCTTTGAGAACAAGCCGAGACTGGAGAGGAGAATGATGATGTCTCCAGCTCCCGGACTAGGCCAGCCGGGAGGAGGAAGTACGGCTGGTTCAGGCCTTACCGGTCTCTCCTGGACACGAGAGGTTTTCTTTTTCCAACTGGAGGACAGATTTTCTGCCGGCGCTGATGGTGCCAAATGTATGATCCTGCCTATAGACCTTTTAAGAACTGAAAGCAACCACTAAGAAGATCTTTCAACCTATGGATATTTCCTTAAGACCTTTTTAGTCCTTCTAAAGGGAAAAATCTAGAACGCTTCAGCTGGACTAAATCCCTCACTGATGCACTTTAATCCATTAACTGATATATTTAACATCTATTTATTGCATTTTAACATCTATTTATTACATCTTAAATGGCGGCTAACGATGCTTTTAAAATCTTTTATGACCCATGCTTTTATGCATTTAAATCTTTTTACATTGTATTTATACATAATTATTTATCTATTTATCTAATTATTTATCTATATTAATGTACTCTAAGCTAGACCTATTATGACTGCGAGAGTCCCCGCTCTCGCAGGTTTGGCCCTCCGCTCTAACGAGGGCCCATCTTGATGAAGGATTCATTAATCTGGAGAGGTGGAAGAAGCGTGGTCTCAGGGGTTTTTTAATTTGTAAACTTATGTCTATTTTAGGGGGAACCAGGGAGGGGGGAGGGTATAGACAGGTAGAGGCGGGTGAGGAAAGAGAGGGCCAGGCCAGCAGGTGACGGAGTGAAGCGGAAGGTTCCGTTAGGAGGGGGGAGACACAAGTCGTTCCGACAGAGGGCATTTCCATCCAGAAGGTCGTGGGGAGAGGCAGGTCCGAGGGGAGACAAGTGTTATCCTCCCGGTTGGGGGCGCGAAGCCGTTGGCTGCAAACGGTCAAGTGCCTCAACCCCCGCAGGCTAGGTGGCCAGGGAGTACAGAGCCAGGGCCTGCGGCTGATGTTCTGCAACGCCAGGTCCATTGTCAACAAAGCCCCCCTCGTTCATGACCTTGTGTCAGAGGGGGAGCCGGACCTGGTGGGAATTGCGGAGACCTGGTTGGGCCACGAGGGTGGACTTCCCCTCGTTGAAATGTGCCCACCAGGTTACCACGCTTTTCATCAGCCCCGGGCCCTAGGTAGGGGTGGTGGGGTAGAGGTCATTGTAAAGGAAGGTCTTGAGCCGAGAGAGACCATTGTGCCACAGACCACTGGTTGTGAGTCCCTCTGTGTGAAGTGGGGCCTAGGGAGGCAGTTGGGCTTGCTGGTTGTATACCTGGCTCCCCGCTATGTAGCAGCAGCCCTGCCCGAGCTCCTGGAGGTGATCGCTATGGTGGCAGTTGAGACCCCCAGACTTTTAGTCATGGGGGACTTTAATCTGCCATTGGTGGGCGAATCATCCGAGGTAGCTCGGGAGTTCATGGCTTCCATGACGGCCATGGACCTGACCCAACTAATTCAAGGCCCCACTCACGAGGGTGGACATACACCGGATCTCATCTTTGTCTCAGGCCAATGGAAGAGTGATCTGGGTATAGGGGACATAGTCATCACACCCTTGTCATTGGTCAGACCACTCACTTCTCCGGCTCGACTTTCCGACCGCTGCTCCCTTCCGCGGGGAGGCGGAACCTGAGTCATCAATCTGGTTCCGCCCCAGGCGCCTGATGGACCCGGATGGGTTCCAAATGGCGCTTGGGCCAGTTCCTGTACCCCTGACCCGCGCCCCGATGGAGGACCTCGTGGCCGCATGGAATATTGCGACCACGGGAGCCTTGGATCGGGTCGCGCCCTTGCGGCCTCTCTTGCGGCGCCGAAACACCCTGGCTCCTTGGTTTACCAAGGAGCTACGGGTGATGAAATGCCGCAAGAGATGCCTAGAGGGAAGATGGAGGTCTACCCGTTCTGAATCTGACCGGACACAGGTAAGAGCCCATTTACGGACTTACATTGTGGCGCTGAGAGTAGCCAAACGTCATCATTGTGCTACTCTCATAGCATCCGCAGACAACCGCCCTGCCGCCCTGTTTAGGGTGACCCGCTCCCTCCTTCAACAGAGGGTGCGGGGAGCCCCGTTACAGGGTAGAGCAGAGGAATTTGTGATTTTTCTGCAGGAGAAAATCGCTCAGATACAGAACGAGCTAGCCCCCATTCATGGCCCAGTGGGATGCCACGAGACAGATCTTGTTTGGGAGGAGTTTGACTCCGTTACTTCCGAGGATATGGACAGGTTACGTGGGCGACTGCGAGCCACCACATGTTTATTGGACCCGTGTCCCTCCTGGCTTGTACTGGCAGACTGGGAGGTGACACGAGGCTGGCTCCAAGAGGTTGTCAACGCATCCTTAAGTGAGGGTTCCTTGCCTGCTTCCCTAAAAGAAGCGATGGTGAGCCCCCTCCTTAAGAAGCCCTCTTTGGATCCAGCTCTTTTGAACAACTACCGTCCAGTCTCCAACCTTCCCTTTTTGGCGAAGGTTGTTGAGAGTGTGGTGGCACAACAGTTTCCCCGTCACCTGGAGGAAGTTGATTATCTAGATCCGCGCCAGTCCGGCTTTCGGCCCGGGCATAGCACCGAGACGGCATTGGTCGCGTTGGTTGATGATCTCTGGAGGGCCAGAGATGGGGGCTGTTCCTCCATCCTGGTCCTATTAGACCTCTCGGCGGCTTTCGATACCATCGACCATGGTATCCTATTGCATCGGCTGGGGGGGTTGGGAGTGGGAGGCACCGTTTTACGGTGGTTCTCCTCCTACCTCTCTGGCCGATCGCAATTTGTGTTGGCAGGGGGGCAGAGGTCGACCGCGAGACCCCTCACATGTGGGGTGCCTCAGGGGTCGGTCCTCTCGCCCCTCCTGTTTAACACATACATGAAGCCGCTGGGTGAGATCATCTGTGGTTTTGGGGTAGAGTACCATCTATACGCTGATGACACTCAGTTGTATATATCTACCCCAAACCACCCCAACGATGCCGTAGCGGTGATGTGCCAGTGCCTGGAAGCCGTACGGATCTGGATGGGAAGTAACGGACTTAGGCTCAACCCGACCAAGACCGAGTGGCTGTGGTTTCCGGCTGCCCGATTCAACCAGCTTACTCCATCGCTGGCCATAGGGGGCGAACATCTTGCCCCTGTGGATGGGGCGCGCAATTTGGGTGTCCTCCTGGATGCCCGGCTGTCCATGGAAGATCAAGTGACAGCCGTGGCCAGGAGGGCGTTTTACCAGGTTCGCCTGGTTCGCCAATTGCGCCCCCTATTGGATCGGGACGCCCTTCGCACAGTCACTCATGCGCTCGTGACATCCCGACTGGACTATTGTAACTCTCTCTACATGGGGCTTCCCTTGAGGTGCACCCGGAGACTTCAGCTAGTCCAGAATGCAGCCGCGCGAGCAATTATGGGAACCGCAAGGTCTACCCACGTAACACCGCTCTTGCGTGAGCTGCACTGGCTACCTGTCGTCTTCCGGGTGCGCTTCAAGGTGTTAATTATCATCTTTAAAGCGCTCCATGGCTCGGGATCTAGCTATCTGCGGGATCGGATCCTGCCTCATACATCCTCACGGCCGATTCGCTCCCACAGAGAGGGACTTCTCCGGGTGCCGTCCACTAGACTTTGTCAGCAGGCGACACCCAGGGGAAGGGCTCTCTCTGTGGCGGGCCCGGCCCTCTGGAACGACCTTCCCCCCGATATTAGGATGACCACGGACCTCTGCTCCTTCCGTCTTAAATTAAAAACTCACTTTTTCTGACTGGCCGGCCTGGGATAGTCTCCCTGTCTTAGGGTTTTTATTGGGTAGCTTTTAGCATAGTTAGTTTTATGGGAATTTTAGCACAAGTTAAGTTTAATTTGGTTTTAGAACTGTTTGTATATTTTTTATTGTTTTTATTCTACCTGTGCACCGCCCCGAGTCCCCATGGGGAGAGGGAGCGGTTTATAAGTATTAAATTCATTCATTCATTCATTCATTCATATTGTTGTTCAAGTCTGTCAAGGTCTTTTTGGATCCTGAGCTTGTCTTCTGGGATGTTGGATATTCCTGCCATGTTAGTATCATTTGCAATTTGATGAATTCTCCTTCTATTCCCTCATCTAAGTCATTTATAAAGATATTGAAGAGTACTGGGATTAAGACAAAGCCTTGTGGTTAGATACGGAATTCGGCACTTACATTTGTTTTAACAGAGTAGTTTAAATATATTAGGAAATAGAATCAAACAATATGGGGGCAATGACACTACGACTGATGATTTGTGAGATGTTGATCTTTTGCACGGAACCCAAAGGTCATATGAGATGTCAGCCACTTTGTGCTGGTTGCATGCACATCTATCTCCATGTTTCATTTCCGCTGGGTTTGCATATTCTGTAGGAATCCCCATTACCCAGCACAACGGAGTTCAATACATAAAATGGAATTTAGTGATGCTATCAGCACTGCAATAAAATGTGGCAGTAAGATCCTAATCTTCTTTACTTTACTTCTTTAAATTAATTGAAACTTTTTTCCTAGCAAAGATCACAGCTGCATTTGAATGCGCTGCAAAAGGAAAACATGACTAACATTTATTGAAACCTTTTGGTTAAATTGCTTGTGTGCATTTTTCACTTCTAAAAGTATTATTGTTTCTCATGATAAGAGACCTGAAACAGAGACCCACAGCTGCATCCAGTCAATTGTAAGATACAGTTACTTTGAAGAAGAAAAAAAGAAAGAAGAAAACAATCCATTAGTCCATCACACTTATCAGGCCAGAAATTTCTCTTTGAAAACTACTCCGTAATTAAATATTTTCTTCTATTAGCCTTTCTTGTATATCTTTATTTTTTCAATGGACTGTTTCAAAAAATAGTAGCATCACAAATGGAATATAAAACAGTAATCTCAAGGAGGACCAGCATACTTCTGAGTTGTCCTAATATTGCTGGGCTACTCCACATCTTCTGAAGTTCAGCCAACATTGAGGCACAAGGAAAATGTTGTGAATGGAGTTAGACACTTGGGCTGTACACAAAGTGAAAATTGTGCTTGGCTCTATGCTCTGATGAAATGCAGTGTGGCTGTGGAATTTAGTCGGACCATTTTTTGCTTATTGTAGCACAAGTGGAAGATGGATCATTTAGATGAAGGTTCCTAAATGTTTTGATATATACTGCCATTTAATCTTAATGTATACAACTTCTGTAAAAATCAAAACACAAATGAACAATGAGAAGAATATGATAAAATTTTGGGAAACTTGTACATCCCTATTCTACGGCATTAATTTTGAAGCTAAAAGGCTGTCCCAGCTGCTTTGCTCAACCTCCCAGCTTATCAGCTCACTCAGTTACTTGCTGCATTCAAGGCCACAGCACCTCCTCAACTTTCTTCTGCTCCTTTGACAATGATTGACTGGGACTTTTGGATAATGAATTTAGAAAAGCTCATGGAAGCTTGATCTTGTATATGGTAACCATGGAAAGATGGCCAAACGGATGGAGGAGTACTGAAAAGCCCACAATAGATGAATGAATTGTGACAATGGCAGAAATGGCTAAGCTGACTGACAGGAAATCCTTGTTTAGCAACCATTCAAAATTATGACACCCCAAAGCTACTTACAACCTAGTTCCAGAGTTCCATGGCTACTTATTCCTCCATTGTCAGATGACAATATTTTGGGCATTGGCAACAGGCTCACCTTTATGGCCTGTTGCAGTGTTCTGTGGTCATGTGATCATGATTTATAAGGTGGGTTTGTTTTTTTTTGCTGGTTTCCTGCAAAAATGCCCATAAATGGATTCATTTAACGACTGCAACATTCTGTTAACAATCGCCATGTTCACTTAATAAATGCCACAAAAAAGTCATAAAATTGGATCCAGTCATATAGTTACCTTCATTTACAATTGTCAAGACTTAGAACAGGAATTTCAGGCTCCATTATAATTGTAAGTCAGGGCAAAAACAATAAGTACTTTTCTGGAAAACAAGGAAATCTTTTATAGACTGTTTACTAAAAGAAGAATAAAAGTGAAATGATGATTTAATGACTGAAAATGATTAGGATTAAATAAAGGTCTGAAGAGTTCTAAGGAATAGTTAATAGGAAGAAACATGTTAAGTCTGTTAATATCTGTTAAAAAGTGATTTGGAAACAATTTAGTTTCTTTAGTTATCTCTAAAACTATTTTAGCTTTTTCTTTGTACTTTTTTCTCTCTTTTTAAAAATGTACCTTACCTTTGTGGGAAAAAAATAATGAAAATTATTTTTTAAAAAGACATGAGGAGCTATGTTTTGCCAATTACATCATTTTGTCCCACTCAGTCAGACAGGGAGACTAGATCCCATAGATTAAAGATTTTGCCTGGTGGGATCCAGGAAGAGAACATCTTATCTCCAGAGGCAAGGCGGGTCCCCACTCTCTTGGCCTTCCAAAAGAGAGTTAAAACCTGGCTCTGTCAACTGATATGTCACTCCTCCCTCCTTTTCAATTTGTAATATTTTAATATTAACTTTGTTCTTAATACTGTTTTATTTTTGGTTTTTATTCATGTCTTTATGCCATTTTTTTATTTTTGTAGTAAATGGCTCAAAGTAACTCAGATGAGACAGGTAGTGTAGAAATGTAATATAAATAAATAAATAAGCAAGCAAGCGATCTTTCAATCCTGTGACAAAAACAGAGAAATTGAATGACTAGTTGTTGCAAAAACAAACCTAGCGTCAGCCCTATGAAGGAGACATAGAAAACTAAAAGCTACTTTTATTAGATTGCTATGATAATGGATCTTCCTTGGATCATCCTTCTCTCTGTGAAGGTCATCCTCTTTACTCTCTACATCCAAGGAGACAAAGATGAGGATGAGACTCAGACTGAAAGTAATTTCATGCCCCTCACTGGTCAGCTGAGGAAGAACAAACCATTAATGGAAGAAGCAGTCAACAATCTTCTTTCTGTGGGCAATCATTGTATATGAAGCATGGGAAGTATGAATAAGCCAGGTAGCTCTACCCCCCATTATCATCCCCCTCATCCTATCAAACATCCAGAAGAAAAAACTCCTGAAGTAGCAGGATGCTACAGAAGGCTCACCACTCATTCCAATGCTGCTGCACACTAAATGGGAATAATTTGGAGGGAGGGGAATCTACTTCTGTTCATCTAAATTCAAACCAGCATCCTAACTGGCCAGGGAATGGTGTGTTTGTGTATGTGTATGTGTGTCTTGCTTCTTTTCTCTAGTAACCTCGGTCTAGGAAACTATGTGGGCTGAATGAAAAGTAATGACTTTACTTTCATAACTTCAACCTAAATAATGATATTTTAATAAATGAAACAGGAAAATAATCCATGAAATGAGCTCTTTTGTTAATCTATATTTATTTTTCCTCATTATCACAACCATTAACTATGGATGCACTTTTACTAACAGTGAGCAATTTTACTCATTTAAAGCTAACACAAAGGAACTCAACAAGGTTCTAAAAGTTCTTTCCATTTCTTCATTTGAGTCCACAAAACTATTCCTTCAGTTCTGGAAATGTTCAATGAAATCGTGGAAAGCTGCATGGTGTTAAGTCTGGACTGTATAGCAAACGCTGTAATTGCTACAACTCATTACAAATATTGTGACAAGCAATTAAATCATGACACATTATTCAAAGCAGTCACAAATATCCACTGCAAGCTTCCACTTCACAAAAAATAGCAGCACAACCTTTATTCACAGCAACCCGCCATCAACTGAAGCAAAAGAATCTAAGCTAAAGAACATATCAAAGCTTGTAGAACAACAGCACCAGTTGATGACATGATGGAGGCATTACTTTTCATTCATACCATATAGAAACAGAAAGCTGATGGAGGGAGGGAAGGGAGGAGATTGTATGTGATCATATAATCTAATTCCTTAAGTAGAATGTGTTAGAAATGTTCCCAAAAAATTTGCATGAAATTATTTGAAGAATTGAAGTATTTTTAAATCAGCTGTTAGAAATAGCATTAGTAGTCATTAATACTATTAATAGATTGTTTTGATCCACACTCAAACAGAATAATACTAGCTGTAATAATGTACACTGCATTTTCCTGAATGGCAATGTGAGAAATATTTTATAGTTGAAAGGATGCTGTAGAATATAAAACATCTTCATACAGCTGGTGTTAGAAAGTGAGATTCTGCGGAACTTCTGTGCTCTTGAAACAAACAAAGCCTTTGTACAACATAGCCTTTTTTTCCTTATGCTTCTGAAATTTTTCTTTCTTTTTATCAGACAAAAGATGTTTTCAAGACAATCAAAGCATCAGCCAAAACTTCCTTCAAATCATATACATTCTTTTTCCTTAAACTCTAGACTTCAGAGCAAAACTTTAATCCAATTAAGGGACCATGCCTGTTTCATTCAGACATGCTTTCAGACTGGGGGGAAATTATTATTTTCAAATATGTGTTGAGAAATATAAATATATATTTATATCACATGCACACCTAACCTATCTAAAACTACAGTATGCTTGGGATATAAAAGTGGTCAAAAGATTGCATTTGGCTGATCTCCTTTGATAACTGTTTCCCCAAAAGATTGAAGTTCAGTCTCCTGCCATTATAACCAGCTATCAAAATTAACAGCTCAATCATATGACAGTTTCTTTCCTGGAATCAGAAGCAGAAATAGAGATTTTTGCAAGCTCTACCATCTAATGTGTAGAATGTGTCAGCCCTGGAAGCCATTTTTTCCTTTGGATCTTCAGGACTGCCACACTTGGAATATGGGCATGCTGTGGTAACTGGGAGGGGTTAGGGTTAACCCAGGACTTGGGCTTAATGAATGACACAATAAAGAGTTTGTCCCTGGCTATACAAAATAAACTTTATTCATTTGTGCCTTCAGTAAATGTATTGACTATCTTTATCTCAAGGGTCAAAGCACAATGGTTACTCAAGAGGCCAGGGGGGGGGGGGAGTCAGAGCACTGTACCCCAAGAGGAGAACAGAGTTTGTCCTATGAAGAGAATGTGTGAAGGGTCTGAAGATTAAGCAATACTTGGGTCAATCTCAGAAGTGATCAAAATCCCATAAGTCTGAAGGACAGAAAAAAACCAGACCCTTGATATCCAGAGTTAAGAACAGTTATGCTCAAAATAAAGAATATTTTGCTGCTATAAAGCTGTATGGATGAAGAAGCAAGACAATAATCAAGAAAGATCCAGTTCAATGAAGGCAGCCTCAGGGGATTCTTGAGTGCTCAGTTTATTTAGTTGTGATTGCTATAACAATACAAAAGCCACAAAAGTAAATACTGACAGGAAAAATACACGTTGTCACGAGAGCTGCCCCAACAGTACTTTGATAAGGCGATCATTTTACACACTTTTTTCTGGCGAAGGCTATAAATCAATCACCTTATCAGTAGTCAGGTGGTGACCACACAGTCAAATGCATATTTACATAGATCGTAGACCACTTAATGTAATCAATAATGGAAAACAAAAATCTTATTAATCAAATCAACAGGGAAAATGAAACACTTATGATCTGACCTTTCTACAATAATTTGATATATTATTCCGAAAGGACGGAAGTATATGATGTGTCCATTTTTTTAATGAAAGAACTACATTATAAAACAAAAAAGGCCAAGAATTTATGAGTACAGATAGTCCTCGACTTACAATCACAATTGAGCTCAAAATTTACGTTAAGGAAAACATTTGTTAAGTGAGTTTGCCCACATTTTACAACCTTTCTTGCCATAATTGTTAGGCGAATCACAGTAGTTGTTAAATTAGTCAAACTGTTGTTAAGTAAATCTGGCTTCCCCATTGACTTTGCTTGTAAGACTTGTCCAGGACTGCCTGTATTTCAGCTTGGCAACTGACTCACCTTTAAGACGGTTGCAGTATTTTTTTTTTAAAAAAATGCAAATAAAACAAACATAGACATATACATCTAAATACCAAAAAAAAAAAAGGAAAGAAAAGAAGAAAAATGAAAAATAAACTAATATTTCAGTGCACCCTCATTCCTTGGGGACCCTGTTTTTCCCCCTTTATTTTTCTTCGTTTATAACAAGTCAAAGATATACAATATATTACCTATTGTGCCCTTACTGCTGCAGTATTGTGTGCTGATCTTTTGCCACCTTCTGACAAGCAAAGTCAATGGGGAAGCCAGATTCACTTAACAACTGTGTTACTAACTTAACAACTGCAGTGATTCACCTAACAACTGTGGAAAGTAAGGTCATAAAACGGGGCAAAGCTCGCTTAACAAATGTCTCACTCAGCAACAGAAATTTTGTACTTAATTGTGGCCATATGTTGAGGACCACCTGTAATGTATAGAGTTGGTGAATGAAAGGATGATTTGGAAAGGCAAAAGGTTTAAAGAAACAAAATAAATTATACTGGTATGCATTACTCTTATGTTTCTTTTTTCTTACCTCTTGTTTTTCTTTGGCCTAGCATTTTTTACTTTTTTAATATGCTTTTTATGACATTACTTCTTTGAAAGGATGACAGGGTTGTATGCATTACAAACTGTTGGTGCACAGATCTCAATTTAGCAGATATTGGATATATTGTAACATGCGAAGTCCATTGTAACTAAAATAGTATGAATGTTTTGCATCATTTTTATCAATTTACACTATTGGACTTAACAACACAAATTGATGAAAATGACAGAGTGTATATTTAACAATTAAACAATGTACAGCTGTATCATTTTTACTAATTTGTGTTGCCACATAAATTATGTAAAATGGACAGAAATATCAAAAATCTGAATCTAACAGACATTTGGGAGTAATAGACATAACATTAACGGTCTGTTGAACTGAAGTATATATACGTAGAATTAATTCTGCTTCCATAAATTATCTATCTGCATGGCTCAAAAGTTCTAGACATTTACAATATTTTTGTGATTTCAAATACAGTGATTTAAAATAATAGAGAAGTCTGATAAGGTAGAACCAATATCTGGAGAAGCCTTGAGTTTTCATTTATGAACAGTGCAGTTTTAAAGAAGGAAAGTATAAGTAATATTTATCTTTTATGCAACTTTTTGTGTTTAAAGTATTTTGCAAGGTTTGTTTCCTCTTACATACGAGCAGGACAACATTCAGCCATTACAGAATTGAGAAGCTTGAAATGAGATGTACTTTCATTTCTCTATGAAATCTCTCATGTTGCAGATTGGGAGAGGGGGACTCATTTTCAGCTAAGTGTTAGTAATTTATGTAGCAGAAAGAAAAAAGAAGAACCCCATTATTTTCTTGAGGCTCATCTACCTGACTTTCTGGCTAGTTTAAACTGAGGTAATCTTCCAAGATCAACAAACTACTAATTTTTGCTTAAGCAGTCACAAGATCAACAGCACCTTACATTGACTGATTATGTGATTTATCACTGTACATTTCTCATAATGAAATTTATTTATCTCCTTTTAGTACAAGTAGAAGCAAACAAGACAAACTAATGAATATTCTAGTTCACAAAGAGAAAAGGTCCTTTGGAATCCTTACTGCTTTTTTTTTTTTTTTTTAAAGTTCACATCATTTTCTGCACAGGATTTCAGAATGAATATCTTTGCCAGCTCAGTTTTCTCACTAATTAAAAGGATCCTGTTCTTCCCTCCCCTTTCAAACCATTAATGTTTCTGCCCACTGGTAATGGCTTGTTAATTCAAGGGAATGGAACTGAAGAGGAGAGGAAGGAGAGAGAGAGGAAGGCGAGAGAGAGAGAGAGGGGGGGGGGGTGAGTAGAGAAATGTGTCCAAGTTGCAAGCTTAAAGCCATCTGTCTCTCCCCCCTCCCTTCTCACCTCAGTTTGCTTTGAAACGTGGCACTGAGCTGCAAGGGATGGAGGGGAGGGGACGGGCAGGAGGAGTGTGCATGCATGTTAACTGTCAACTTCTCAATCACAGACTCCACTGAGCCTCTCGCAGAGGGACTGTTGGCAGGAGCAGCCAGACTCCAGCCAGGATAGTCTGAAGGACCCCGGCTTGTGTTGCAACAGCCAGGTCCCCTCCCTTGCCTGGAAAGCATGTGGGACAGCAAGCTGGGAAGTTGAAGGCGGAGCTCAGCATTCCTGGCATTTCTGTGCAAAGTGGCAGCACTGCAAGGCAAAAGGCCTCCGCCTGCTTGGAGAGAGAGAGTGCTTGGAAGGAGTCCCAGTGAGGCAGAGGAGGGGGAGAGAAAGCCTCCATTCACAACTCTCCAAATCTGGTTTCAGAGATGGAATTTGGGATGGTCTGAAGTTCGAAAAGGAACCTTCCAGCTGTAGCCCCAAAAGGCAGACCCGGCACTAGAACCAGACAAGAGTGGAGTTCAAGAAGGGAAATGAGAGGAAACAAAGGCTGAGGGAAATGTGCATTTGGTTTACAAAGAAGTGGCTGGAGGGGGAAAAAACAGAAAGCAAAAGGAGGAGGAGGAGGAGGTGGAAATGAAGTAAAGCAAGCCAGCCTTTCTTAAAGCCAAGCCTGTATCCACAGTAGTACTGGCCTTCTTCTCCTGTGAAGAGAGTTTGCTGGGCTTGGGGGGGACCAGGAAGAACAAAACAAGCAATGAAGAGGAGGAAAAAAGGAATGGGGGGGGGGGGGGAGGCGGGACTAAGGTCACACTGCACTGTAAGGTAGAAGGGCACAACCTGAGTTCCAGAAAGCCTTAGGGGCAAGTAACAGAAGGGGGGGGGGGGTTATGATTGAAATCTGTTACTTGTGTATAATCCCAGTACTTCTCTTTAAATGGAAATAAATTGAAATGAACATGAGATTTAGGCATTTCCTGGCCTCATCCACTATGCTCTCTTCCCAAAGTCAACGTGACTCTCACAAAATGAGCCTCTCGTGCTCAGTACATGTTGGGTTGGGTTTTGGCTCAGCAAGTTGTGGGAACCCAGAAAACTTTTTTTTTTTTTTTTTTTTTGCAGAATCAAGATTTTTAAAAAACACCGCTTAGTTTAATTCGTTAGACATTTCTACAGAAGGCCACCTGTCTCAATATAGATCCAGAAAATGCATCTGCTGCTTTCCAAACAACACAAATTTGAGAGATTAAAATTAGTCTGCCAGAGCTTTTCCTACCTGTGCATGCAGAATATGGGAAGAAATATAGTTATTATACAGCCAGGGATTTTAATTGCAACTTTACCAGTCTGCATAAATGCTAGAAGTAGCATAATCTACAGCCTAGGTCTTTTTGCCCACATGACAGGAAGCCATTTAAAGAAAAGAAAAAACCTTTTCCCAGGACATCTGCCACTTTCTGGGTCGGTGCCCCCATCATTTTTTTTTTAACAAGCAAAAGGCAATCATCCAGATGCCCTAATCCCATGAATCAAACAAGTAAATAGAGCAGACACCCCGCACCCCAGGCAACTTGGTGCCTTCCAATGAACCAGAGAATGCTGGGAGTCATAGCAGAACTTGGAAGGCATCAGGTATGGGAAGGAGATCAAGTACTAACATGCACACCTATGGGACCAGTGCCAGTATTGCAACAAGGATCAGCGTTCTTTCTTGGAAGGATAAAGCAAATACATCTTGGGTTTGCAAATGCTCCCAGCCAACCCAGAAAAGAGCCAGCTCCAACTTCCACAATATGCATGCATCCAAGACATCTACCTCCAAGCCACAACTGAGTTGATTACATGGGGAGAGCTGACAGTGTGGTGGAGAGTTGATAAGTGTCTGACTCCAGACAGAACTTCAAGGGCATAGACAAGACAATCTAAGACTACAAAAAAAGGATGGCCTTAAACTATAACATTTTTCCTGCATTCTCGTTGTTGACATGTTGCTTTAAAACATTTTTACCTCTGTGCATGATACACTCACACTTTTGCTGTCTCTGTATAGAGAGTCTATATATAATATATAGCGTCTCTATATATTGTCAGTAAAGTGACTATTCTAATCATTTCAAGGAAAGAAATCGGCATAATCAGGAAACATTGAGCTTTTAGCCAAACCAGAAAAAGCAGGGCTCATGTTTCATGGTTTGAACCATTCAATACTGTCTCTGATATAACCAAATATAAGCTGATAATATTATGGGATGGATGGATTTGGATGGAGGATGGGTTTCCCCCCTCTCCAAACTTTCAGGCCACAGGGCTTGTTAATTCATATCTGTCTGTCTCTCTCCCAAAATCCGTGATCAAGAGTGTCACTCTCTGTAAATCTATCCTACTTTATAATGTTCCTGTGGAAAAAGCTAGGAAGACAGAATGTAGTATAGACCAATTTAACTCCCTTAAAGTAAGGTAAAGGTAAAATTTCCACTTGCAATATGTGCTAGTTGTTCCCAACTCTAGGGGGCGGTGCTCATCTCCATTTCAAAGCCGAAGAGCCAGCGCTGTCCGAAGACATCTCCGTGGTCATGTGGCTGGCATAACTAAACGGTGAAGGCTCACGGAATGCTGTTACTTTCCCACCAAAGGGGGAATGCTTTCGAACTGCTAGGTTGGCAGAAGCTGGGACAAGTAACGGGAGCTCACTCCATTACACAGTGCTAGGGATTCGAACTACCGAAGTGCCAATCTTTCTGATCGACAAGCTCAGCGTCTTAGCCACTGAGCCACTGCGTCCTTAAAAGTAAGGCAGGATAAAAATCTAATAAATACACTAAAAGAAAAGTAATGTCTTTCTCTGCCAAAGGCAAGAAAGATCTAAATAGGCTGTCCCTTAATTTCATCAAAGAGAGCTCATGAACACATCATATCAGTGGGTCAGCAACTCTTTATCTTAAAAAAATCTCTTTTATTTTCATGTTTTGAGGACAGATTATTGAAATAAAACTTTTCATCCATATCAGTCCTAATCTTGCTTCCATATCCTCCTGTCAAATAAATTAGGTACCATACTTTTCAGAGTATAAGATGCACCTTTTTCCCTCCAAAAAGAGGTTGAAAATCTGGGTGTGTCTTATACACTGAATACAGCATTTTTTGCTTCCCGAAACCCAGCCCCCTTCACCAAAATGGCCATGCATAGCCTTTATGAGCCTTGCTGAGTGCTCCTGGGGGCTGGGGAGGGCAGAAATGAGCAAAAGATGGGCCGTTTTTTGCTCATTTTGGTTCCCCAGCCCCCAGGAGCACTCTATAAGCCTCCTAAAAGCTATCCAATGGCTCTGTTTTTTAAAAAAATGGACCATTTTTTGCTCATTTTTGCCTCACCCCCACCCCTCGAGGAGTACTACTCTACAAGCCTTCTAAAGGCTACTCATGCCCTTTTTTGGGGGGGGGGGACGGGTCTGTTTTTGGGAGGTCTACAGAGTGTAAAACTTTTTTTTTAGTTGCCTCTTCAAAACCTTGGTGTGTCTTGTACTCCGAAAAATACGGTATATAGCTGTAATGGACAGTATGGTTTTATTGGTAACTCTACAGCTGTGTAATACTGTCTCCCATGATTGCAAACTTTAAATAGGTTTTTAAAAATAAATAGTTCAAAGTAATGCTGTGCATAACTTTTCATTTCATTCACTAATAATTTTATATACAATTTCATTTAAAATTTTGTTTTATATGAAGTGTTCATGTATAATATTGCAGTTAAATAAATCTAAGAGGCTCAATTAAAGGTTGCAAGGCATACCACCCTGGCTCCTTGGTTTACCGAGGAGCTGCGGGTGATGAAACGCCGCAAGAGATGCCTAGAGGGAAGATGGAGGTCTACCCGATCTGAATCTGACCGGACACAGGTAAGAGCCCATTTACGGACTTACATTGTGGCGCTGAGAGTGGCCAAACGCCATCATTGTGCTACTCTCATAGCATCCGCAGAAAACCGCCCTGCCGCCCTGTTTAGGGTGACCCGCTCCCTACTTCAGCAAAGGGTGCGGGAAGCCCCGTTACAGGGTAGAGCAGAGGAATTTGTGACTTTTCTGCAGGAGAAAACCGCTCAGATACAGAACGGGTTACCCTCCATTGATGGCCCAGTGGGATGCCACGAGACAGATCTTGTTTGGGAGGAGTTTGACTCCGTTACTTCCGATGATATGGACAGGTTACGTGGGCGACTGCGGGCCACCACATGTTTATTGGACCCGTGCCCCTCCTGGCTTGTACTGGCATCCTGGGAGGTGACACGAGGCTGGCTCCAAGAGGTTGTCAACGCATCCTTAAGTGAGGGTTCCTTGCCTGCTTCCCTAAAAGAAGCGATGGTGAGGCCCCTCCTTAAGAAACCCTCTTTGGATCCAGCTCTTTTAAACAACTACCGTCCAGTCTCCAACCTTCCCTTTGTGGCGAAGGTTGTTGAGAGTGTGGTGGCACAACAGTTTCCCCGTCACCTGGAGGAAGTTGACTATCTAGATCCGCGCCAGTCCGGCTTTCGGCCCGGGCATAGCACCGAGACGGCATTGGTCGCGTTGGTTGATGATCTCTGGAGGGCCAGAGATGGGGGTTGTTCCTCCATCCTGGTCCTATTAGACCTCTCGGCGGCTTTCGATACCATCGACCATGGTATCCTATTGCATCGGCTGGGGGGGTTGGGAGTGGGAGGCACCGTCTTACGATGGTTCTCCTCCTACCTCTCTGGCCGATCGCAATTTGTGTTGGCAGGGGGGCAGAGGTCGACCTCGAGACCACTCACTTGTGGGGTGCCTCAGGGGTCGGTCCTCTCGCCTCTCCTGTTTAGCACATACATGAAGCCGCTGGGTGAGATCATCCGTGGTTTTGGGGTAGAATACCATCTATACGCTGATGATACTCAGTTGTATATATCTACCCCAAACCACCCCAACGATGCCGTAGCGGTGATGTGCCAGTGCCTGGAAGCCGTGCGGATCTGGATGGGAAGTAACGGACTTAGGCTCAACCCGACCAAGACCGAGTGGCTGTGGTTTCCGGCTGCCCGATTCAACCAGCTCACTCCATCGCTGGCCATAGGGGACGAACATCTTGCCCCTGTGGATGGGGCGCGCAATTTGGGTGTCCTCCTGGATTCCCGGCTGTCCATGGAAGATCAAGTGACAGCCGTGGCCAGGAGGGCGTTTTACCAGGTTCGCCTGGTCCGCCAATTGCGCCCCCTATTGGATCGGGACGCCCTGCGCACAGTCACTCATGCGCTCGTGACATCCCGACTGGACTATTGTAACTCTCTCTACATGGGGCTCCCCTTGAGGTGCACCCGGGGACTTCAGCTAGTCCAGAATGCAGCCGCGCGAGCAATTATGGGAACCGCTAGGTTTACCCATGTAACACCGCTCTTGCGCGAGCTGCACTGGCTACCTGTCGTCTTCCGGGTGCGCTTCAAGGTGTTAATTATCATCTTTAAAGCGCTCCATGGCTCGGGACCTAGCTATCTGCGGGATCGGTTCCTGCCTCATACATCCTCGCGGCCGATTCGCTCCCACAGAGAGGGACTTCTCCGGGTGCCGTCCACTAGACACTGTCAGCGGGCGACATCCAGGGGAAGGGCTATCTCTGTGGCGGGCCCGGCCCTCTGGAACGACCTCCCCCCCGATATCAGGACGACCACGGACCTCCGCTCCTTCCGTCTTAAATTAAAGACTCACTTTTTCTGTCTGGCCGGCCTAGGATGAGTCTCTCTGCCTCTGGGGTTTTATGGGGAATTAGTATTATTTAGTTTTAATGGGAATTTTAGCGCAGGTTATATTTAATTTGTTTTTAGAATTGTTGTATGTATTTGGTTTTTATTCTACCTGTGCACCGCCCCGAGTCCCTGTGGGGAGAGGGTGCGGTTTTACAAATTAAAATTATTATTATTATTATTATTATACAATCCAAAAGGATGCTCTTTAGTCCTTGTTGGTATTATACAACAGCACATGATAGAATACAATTCCTTAGATTGTAGGATACTATTGCTATGGAGGCGATTAATATCTAAGTCAATTTCTGCTGCATTACTGATCTAAAGATCATTACTAAATATTACATTACTAAAGAACATTCTCAGAATTCTCCGGATTCCAAAGAATATTGAGTAGGATGATCCAAGTACATTAGATAGGAATAAAATAACAAGATCCAATAACTGAACTCAACCATAATAATCTTGATAATGTAAGGCTGTTGGCATCTCTGTTGTCATAATAAATAAAAATAATGAGACATAGAACTAAGGTTCTAAAAGCACATGCCAGCCACAGTTGCTTGCTACTAGTGATCACATATCAACAATGTTCTTAGTATCCTCCAGGGATGCCCAAATAGAAAAATTAATGGAAGACAAGGATAATAATAATGTTGATGTATGTATGATGTTGATCTTCTGCCCAGATCCAGAGGAGATCAGTTAAAATAAATCCATGTTCAGACAGAGGCAGGGAAGGTTGAAGTAACATACCATGAAGACTGAGTACAGTAGGAAAATGAGCAAAAGAAACCTAGTCAAAATATGATGTTGATAACTTGTAAAAGAATATTGAGGAGAGACAAGTTGGGAACAACTGTATATCTCTTAATGAAGAGTCACGCCTGGCTCAAGAAAGCTGTTAGGAGAAATACGAAAAGAAAGGGGAGAAATTACTATGCAGATGTCAAAAATTGAGTTTGAGAGAATGTCTTTTTTTGCTCAGATTTCAGAATGTTCCTGAAGAGCAAGGGGAGGACCTTAGGGACTTAATGAGCACAATTTTAGCAGATTTTATTAAAAAAAGCAAAGAATATATTTGGGGGGGATATAGATATGATCTATAGAATTAATTCTACATATGCCAGGATAAATGATGTACCAAGAGAAATTCACATTAAATTTTTAAGAAGATTTACAAGGGATGAGATACTGAGGGCACAACGGGGTGGGTCATTAAAATATCAAGATAAGGAGATCACTATATTAAAGCAGATTCCCAAAAAAATTCGAGAGATTAGAAGGAAATATTCCTTCCTATCTAAAAAGCTTTTCAAAAAAGGAATCTGGTTTAAATGGTTGATGCCTGAGGGATTGCTGGTATACTGGGAAGGGGGTAGAGTCAGAATCAAAACAGTAGGAGAGGCGGAGGCTTTTCTTAGAAAGCACTCCCCACTCCTAGAAGAAAGAGACGGAACAGGGGGAGCCGCGGCTCCACCTATTGAAGAGAAGAAGACACTATTGCTAAGAGACTTAGATCTCAAAAATAAGTATGTTTTGAAATTTACTATAACTAAGATGGATGCTTAAAATAATAATAATAATAATAATCGAATGTATGAAATATAATATGTAATATATAATTCTCACCACTATATAATTTTTTTTTTAAAAAATGTATTTTTATGAACTCCCGGAGGCGACCACCGACCCCGACATGGAAATCCTAAAATGTTATCATTGAACCCTACCATTTCCCCTTTTCCTATATAATTGTAAAAACCAATAAAATTGTTTGAAACACAAGAAAGCTGTTGTTACAGAAAAGGGTGGAAATCAGAAAAATCCAGATCTTCCAGGCAGATTTTTTAAAATCAATCCTCTTTTAATTTTAAGGTAACACAATTATCATGCATTACCCATTATAGAAGTCAAAAGGGAAAAATGCAAAATGGATAAACAAAACTTAGTATGACATTGCATTTTCTACCTTTTCCAGCCTAAATCTGCATTTCACAATTTCAGCAACTTTAAGATGTTTGTACTTCAACTCCCAGAATTCCCGTTAGCCAGACTAGACTAGACTGGACTAGATGATCTGAATAGAGAGAGTACACTAAAATGAAATGCAGTCAGCCAGACCCTTGCTACAGCATGAGTCTCTCTTCTACACTAGCAGAGAACTCTTAATACTTTCAGTCCCTTCCTGCCAGAGTAATGCACATAAATTATAAACAACAGGGTTTATTAAATTTTTTTTTTACATAGGAGTCATTCATTTCAGGATCAATTCTGAACAGTATGTAGATACAGCCAGGATTCTCAATAAAACGGATTCAGGTTTGTCCACATCCTAAGGGAGAATGTGTCTGTAGTCATCTCATTGCTTCTCAAGACCCTGGCTCCAGATGGATCTGATGCACATCCTGATTGGCAACTAGTCCTCATGTCTAACTTCCTCTGAATAACAGTTGTCAGGGAACATAAACAGAACAGTGTCATTGTACTCATGCCCTGCTGGTAAGCACTGACTGTGGTGAGGCTAGAATGCTAGACTAGGTTGGCCTTATCCAGCAAAACTCTTAAGGGGGGGAGCAACCAGGTTCAAATTGCCCCTGGGTAGTGGAGATACAGGAAAGAAACCATTAAACATTTAAACGCATCTCAATTCCATGAATTTATCTTGATGAGTTATCATAGCTTTAAAAAGATCTGTATCAGTTCTTTGCCCTTAGGGCAAGTACACTCTGCCTAATTCTGGCTCCTAGCATCCTGCCAAATAGTGGAAGGAAGAGCTCTGGTAGCTCAACGTGAAAGGCTCAACACACTCTATCCAGTCTGAACAGCTGTACTATGGGTAGGAGAGAGAAGCGGCTGCTTTTAGCCTTTGCTTATTTGAGTAGACAACTGTGCATTGGAGGCAATTGCCTCTACTGCCGCACACCCTCTCCTCATGGCAGCAAGACAGGAAGAATAAATCTCTTCCCAATTGTTTTTTTATTCGGGGAAAGAGGACAAAGACTGAGTGGGGTGCTGTGGACTCAGGTCTTCCTTGCTGAACCTCACTGACTTTCTTTGACTCAAATCAATCCCTCTCCTCCAAAGGGGGAAAAGCTGTGGTCTGTATTTGTTTAACTCAGGGGTCTCCAACCCCTGGTCCGTGGACTGGCACCAAGCCACAGCATGCCAGAAACCGGGCCACGCAAACAAACAAAATCCCATCTGTGGGATTCAGGCAGTATGCGAAACCACATCTCCTCCAACCCACTCTTTCCATGGAACTGGTTCCCTGGTGCCCAAAAGGTTGGGTGTTGCTGGTTTAACTGAGCCCTGAAAGAAGCCACCCTTTCCGCTCTCCCTCTCTTTGGGCACTAGGGCTATGTAGAGGGGATAGTTATGTTCACACAACCTGCTTAGTCAGTAAAATGAAAAAGTTAAGGGAGAGCTATGTGCCCTCATCTTAAACTGCTCCCCCACTGCAAACTTATTCACTGCTAGGACCAGAAGCTTTCAAATTGTTTTGGGTGCCCCCCCCCCCAATTCACAACAGAACCAATTCTGGTTCTAATAATCTGATGCCGATTATCAAGGTGACAATGCATACATCTTTGTTGACCCCTTCTGGTGATTAGTTTGTTGTGTGAACATGACCTATGTTCGCTTTTCACTCAAGACCAAAATTTCAGCGGAATCAGAAGTTCTTGGCAACTGTCTCTTCTGCTTGTTTATCTAAATGGGCCTAGGAGTAACAGAGATGGCTAAAATAAGCTGCTGCCAGTCCCTTCACTCCCCCTAATGGCACAGTATATGAGACTGAATGCTGTGGACAAAATGTTACTCCCCCAGCCTTCTAGAGAAAAAGAGCAAGCAAAGGAAGACTAGTTGTTTTTTTACAGTTGCAGCAATATGGCTTGCTCAGTCACCCCGGCTGGGAATCAGCTATGGAGATGGTCATCTGCACCATCCAAAGGGGGCTGGGTTTAAGCTAACAGTTAGGTTTATGCAGCATATCGAGCCATAAACTGAGGTTTACAGAGCACAGCAACTGGGTTGGATCACAAATCACATCATTACTTAATGCAATGCTAAATTCATTCATAGGGTGCTGACAACAGGTGTTCCTTACAACTGATGCTCTTCCACTCACCACAGAGCAGTAACCTCCACCATGCCAAACCCAAGCCAACCAAGGGGAAGATGGCAGCTCCTCTGATCTGTCACTCCACTGTCTGCTTTGGTAGGCGAAGAGAGTTGCTGACGTAGCCCTGAAGGGATAAACTTCCCAAGAAGCCTTCCTGCTGACAGTGACAACCCATCAAGATTTGGCCTTGATGGCAGTTGCCTAGAAAGTCTGGCTCTCGGTGAAAGGAGAGGGCAAAGATTTAAAGCACGGGAGAAAGTTCGGAGAATAAAGAGAGCCAAAGGCTGAGCATGGAAAGCGGATTTCCAAGCTAGATCTTCAAATCCAGGCAGCCAAGTTTAAACTCCAGGGGGCGGGAGGGCTCCCAAGCGGGAAGAATAAATAGCAGTGCCATTCTCTGGTTTAATACCGCATCATCCAGGAATGGAACCCGGGAGAGTGACTGAGAGATAAGAGAGCGAGAAGAGAGAGATGTCCCAAGCGGGAAAGACAGAGGAAATGGCAAAAGCCTTCGCGGTGGAAGGAAATCGCTTGATACCTCCCGCCTCCCCGGAGCCAGGGGGAGCATTCATCGTGAGAACAGGCAGCCGTAGAACCCGGCAGGAGGACCCCCTTTGCCCAAGGAGAAGACGACTGGTATCCACCCCCGGCAGGGGCTGCTCACCTCGAACATAAGCGAGATCAACACGCAGAGCACCAGGCAGAAGCCGATGTCAGCGTGGTTGTGGATGAGGAACTCTTGGCTGAAGAGTGGGTGGCTCTTCGCCCGCCTGCGGAACGCCATGGCCGGCAGGGACGCGAGCGAGCGGCCCGGCCCCACCGCCCTTGCCTCCGCCCAGCGCCGCCAACTTCTCCCCGGCCCCTGGACAACTTCGCGAGCAAGGCAGACCGGGGCCAGAACCCGACCCCCACCCTGCGCAGGCGCCGCTCTCGCCGGCTGGCTGGCTGGCTGCTCGGCCCCGCCTGGCTTAACCCTCTATCTGCCTGCCCGGGCTGAGGGCGAGCGGGCGGGCGGGCGGACCGGAGGCTCTGGTCCTCGGGCGGCGTGGCTGGAGACGCCGCCTCCTCCTCCTCCTGCCAAAGTCCGGCCTTGCAGATTCTCCCAGACCAGGACCTCCCCTGCTGAAGCCCAGCCTAGTTTCGTGGCACCATCCTTCCCGGGAGAGTCCCTACTGCCGGCGAGGCGAGCAAGCCTGGTGGACGGGGAATCTCTCACCATGACTAAAAGAACCCCGCAGGTCCATCTAGACCAGTGTTGCTCAATCATGGCGACTTTTAAGTCCTTTGGACCTAAACTTCCAGAATTCCCCAGCCAGCTATGGTTGGGGAAGGTAGCTGTTGACCTAGCAGCTCGTTAGGGATGCATGGTGAAAACAAGGAACTTCAAAAGTTTCAGTGTCTGAAATGTGGGTGTGTAGGGAGACAGTCCAATTCTACTCAGGTTTTATTCTGCAGTTAGTTGTCATAGAACCTATTCCTACATGATCAGTGTGCCTTCCAAAAGTGAACTATAATGCCAGCACTTTATCTCAAACTACCTTAATAAAACATAGATAAATAAGCTATTTTTCCTTCATAGAGATCTTCCCCATAACTATCCAGGTTGCTCTGGATAGCAAGATGGGTGACTTATATATGTAATAAATACATGTAAATAAAAACGCTAATTGGCCAGATAATGTGCCATACAGAAAATGTCCTTAGGAGTTAGCTTCCCATGTCAAAACCCGATATAGCTTATTTGTTAAAAGGAAAGGGCTTTCTTTTTAAGGTAGTAATGAGCCCACAACAAATATCTGAATTATTATTTTCTCCTTGTTCTGTTGTTAACACTATTACAGCCACTGTTTAATCTGCCTACCTTTAATACAGCCTTCTATAATACCTCTGCTCCTAATAATTCTTGAGATAACCACCGTTAGTCATGCTGCTCTCTACTCAAGATAGCAAAGAAGGGAAAATCTTGAGACGAAGGAAAGGCATGAAAACAGCCTGTATCTCAGGATCACCTTTGAATAGAGACAAGCAAAAAAAAAAAAAAAAAACCCACAAAAAAAACCAACCCACAGAATATCATTCAAAATTCATAAAGTTATTTTTGCACTATAGGAATAAACTTCACTTTCCAATCAACTTGGCTAGTGACCATTCAAAGTTATAACCATGCTGGAAAAAGAAACTTTATGACCAATCGTCGGATTTATGACCTTTTCGGCACCCATGCAGTCACATGATTTCCATTTGCCTACTTCATAACGGGCTTCTCACAAGCAGAGTCAATAGAGAAGCTGACAGTAAATTCGCAAGTCACAATAATGTGACATCTCACTTAATGATCCATGATAATTTGCATAAAAATGGCAGCAAAAGTGACCATCACAATCACATGATGTCTCAATGGCTGTGTCACTTAGCGACAGAATAGCTGGTCCCAATGGTTGTTAAACAAGATCTATCAGTAATCCCATTTTCTGAAAAAAACAACAACAACCAGGGTGGCTTACGTGAGTCTTGTCAATATTTCTGCTCAAGACAAATTTGTGCAAGTCTGTTGTAATTTAGAAGAATAACAACAAATGTCTTTCCATAGCTGAAAATGAGACCTTCTCATCCTAGATCAACACTCTGCAGCACCCTGGTTCAACTATGAATAGTGGTTTTATACAGTGTTCTGGAGCTAGAATCCTACAAGCAATATAGCCCACCTACAACTTAAGAACCTGTGAAAATAATTTTTACAAGTAGTCCTCGTCTTACAACCATTCATTTAGTGACTGTTTGAAGTTACAATGGCACTAAAAAAAGTGACTTTTGACCAATGTCCACACTTATTACCATTGTAGCATCCCATGGACAAGTGATCAAAATTTGAACACTTGGCAACTGGCATGTATTTATGATCACGTGATCACCATTGGTTACCTTACCATCTGACCTCTGACAGGCAAAATCAATGGGGAAACGGGATTAAGTTAACAACCATGTGATACACTTAACAACAGTGGCAAAAAGGTTGTAAAATGAGGCAAAACTCAACCACCGCCTTGCTTAGCAGTGGAAATTATGGGCTCAATTGTTGTAAATCAAGGACTGTCTATATTTAAAACCAGCATAGAAGATGGAAAAGGAAATAATCTTCTAGGGCAGGGGTCTGCAAAGTCGGCTCTTTTAAGACTGGTGGACTTCAACTCCCAGCGTTTCCCAGCCAGCATAGCTGGCTGGGGAATTCTGGGAGTTGAAGTCCACCAGTCTTAAAAGAGCCGACTTTGCAGACCCCTGTTCTAGGGTACCAATGCAGAACAGCTGAAAATATTAAAATGACTCTGAAGCCAAGGTTGAAAAAATGTATTTTTATAATTGGATCATGCATTGTGTACTTATATGCATTATACTTTGTATCCAATAATCAGAAGGGAATGATTAAAGTCAGAAAGTGTAATGTAGGGGCAAAAATCTTCATGGCATGGCCATAATAAATATTCGGGCACCAATCTAATGTTAAAGTGTTTGATATCATTTATTTTTTCTCTTTTTTTGATATTTTAGAATTGCTTTGCAAACTTTGTAAACTATTCTGAAAACTATCGTTGACTTAATAAAATTAGTGTATAATTTCCAATTTCAGTCATGAAGTTCCAGCCCTTTGCAGAGTTAAATGTTTGATATTTGTGTCTTTTAACCTATTTATTATGATTTGTCCTGAGGCAGTTACTCTCTTTCAGGCCCAAAATATGAGGAGGGAATATACAATGGCTTGAACTCCTGAATAAAGTACAGAGTATAAACAAAAGCAGACAAATAAACCAATTTCCTTGCAGTCCAAATCATAGTTTAGGTATACTCCTAATGAAAGTGAAACTATAGCTTGAACTCTCTTACAGTTTCATGGCAGGAGGAAACTTAAATTTAGATATGGACAGTTTACACTTGTCTAATATATAGTGAACCTTTTGAAAAGTTTTCTGAGATTTAAATTCCACTCTGCATTGAGGCTTCCTTAATGTGTGCAGAGTGCAGTCCTTAAATACTTACTTAGCAATACGGGGTTTTTTAAAACTTCATTTCTTAGTGCATTTGTGCCATGCCAGGCAAAATGGCATATAGTGGCAAATCAAGGTTTGTTGAACTTAACTCATGTTGGCAGACATCTCAGTGGCTTTGCAGTTGCTTATGACTTGACCAATGCTTTTTGAAGATTTTTCTCCCCTTAAATATGTTTTATAATTTTAAAAAAGTAATTGGAAGGAGGGAAGACTGAGGTTCACATCCTTGGTGTTCTTATTTTTTCTCTGCACAACCACACAAACTGGAGGGAAAAACCAGATGAAGACACTGTGCTGGAATTTTATGGCCACCTCTGCCTTCTGTCTCTATGTCCAGTTGACTGAAGATGCTTTACCTTAATCACACTTTAATCAATGGTGTGATTCAGATGTCCTGATTGTCCTGACTTCCATTTTGGTGGACTATTATGATTTCAGAAATCCAAGCGTGTGTGTCAAAGCAACTAATAGAAGAACAAATGATTTTCATTATAGTTTATTAATGCAGCTTTTAAATGACTATTACGTCCTTGTCTTGATTTTGAATCCAGATATTTCCAAAGTAAAACACTATTGGAGGCATAATTGAACAAGCGCAGAGAGACTTAAGGTGCCTCCCAGATCCTAGAGTTATACTCTGACAATGGAACAGCTGAGCTTGCTATCTTGCTATCACTTACTTCCATTTTCCATAAAAGGAATTAATGCTGGATTAGCTTTCTCTGTCATGAGACTGGCAGAAATTAGTTGCTGTTTTGTGTGTGTGTTTCTTTCTCTTAAATTCCCCCCCCCCCCAAAAAAACATCTGAAGTTCTAGAATTTTTTCTTTTAAAAAAATGTTCCTTGGAAATGCACATATGTTTTAAATCCCTAAAGCTTATGCGATTCAGCAAAAGGAAGAGACTGAAACAATCAGTGGGGCTGTTACAGTCAACATTCCTGGTCTATTACGTGTCAGCCTGCTCCTACATGAAACTGGGGGAGTTTGACTTTCAAAACTTGCTTCAATAGAGCCACTTTACCATTGATAGTCTTTTAAATTTCCCAAAACATGACAAAGAGAGCAGAGGATATAAAGGATTATATTTTCAAAATTATATGTAGATATGCGAGACTGCAGACATAACAAGAGGCTCAGGAGCTGTGGAAACAAAATCAACTGCTAGATAAAAGAGAGAACAGTAAGTCTCCAAACTCAAGTATTAAGAAAAACAGGAGAATTCTTCAACCAACTTTCTCAGCATTTACCTCCACTGATTTTTGCAGGAATTACTTTTAAGAAAGAATTGGGATAGAGTGCTAATGCAGCTTAATCTATTTACAGTTGAATCCAACATTTCCACTCAAAAAATATCACTACGTTCTATGAGATCAGGCTACAAAAATGTTTAGAACTGCAACTTTACCCATTTCCTATCCTCAAGTTAAGCAATTCCTAGAATAAATAGGCAGCAAGATTCTCTCTTAAGAAAAATTGTAAAGGAACAGATCCAGGGTTTTCATTTATTTGGTTTATTAATCCAAATAGAAAAAAACAAAAGTAAGATCAATTACCAGTACTTAAAATAGAGGATACAATTAAAATAAGCTGAAATACTGTTGTATTTCTGTATCATATTAGACATCTGGGTTTTGACAGTGATTTCATCAGAGGGAAAGTCATATTTTTTATTGATTTGGAAAATATCACAAGAGGATTAGTCCCAACAAGCCCCTTATTTGATTGCTTATACTATATTGTCAAAAAAAGTGGAAAAATATACCACTAAAGCACTTCCATCAGGTCCTGCCATCCTTCTATTTTAGAATGATTACTTATGGTGGTGACTACCTTCTGACAATTCCTGGGAAGAGTAACACATTGTTTGTTTATTTTCTTTGTTTATTTTGGTTGGTTGATTGGTTTGTTGGTTTGTGCCTTTGATTCAGTGTTGACTGTGGTTTGCCATTGCCTTCTTGCTAAGGCTGAGAATGAGCAACTGCCCAAGATCACCCAGCTGGCTTTGTGACAAAAAAAAAGTTAGAACTCATAGCCTCTTAGTTTCTAAGTTGATGCTTTAACTGCTACACCAAACTGGCTCTTAACCTACCTTATCTATTTTATTAAGAAACTGTTCACAAGGCCCATCATTTGACCCAAACCAGGAGGGATTTAAAGGACATACCAAACCAGGAGAGACAGACCTTTATCTGAGAAATGATTGAGTTTTGGGCTTTTGCATGCTAGATTAAACATTTCAAAGCCACATATTCAAAAGCTGAAGAGTGAACTACAATATTTCAGGGTTTTTTTAAGTGTCACTAACCCCAGTTTTATATACAACAGCATAACCAGGGGTGGGCTGCTATGGGTTTGACCGGGTTTGGGAGAACCCATAGCTAACATTATGGCCAGTTCGGAGAACCTCCAAATCCCACCCCTGTCTGGCCCCACCCCACCCCTCCCATCCCAGGAGTCTCCATGCAGCCCATTTTGGATGAGAGGTAAGTTCAGGGTCCATGCGGAGGTTTGGGGAGGGAGAAAAATGGGTCTACTGGAAATTCCGGAAGGCCTCTGGAGCCCAGGGGAGGAAGTTTTCATCACCCAGAGACTTGAGGAAAGCATCCGGAGCCTGGGGAAGGCAAAAACGCCATCCCCACCGTGGTGCAGGAGACCACTATGGCCATGCCCACTCAGCAACCAGGCAGAGAATCTATTGCTGAAACTTTTGAAGCCCACCCCTGAGCATAACTTATATCAGTGATGGTGAACCTTTTAGACACCAAGTGCCCAAACTGCGCGCACACATGCATACCCAAAGTGAAATGTGTGAACGCACGGATGTGTGGATCTACACATGCATGCGTGCGGACATGCGCAGCAGAGACCTAAAGACTAGCATCTCACACTGGCAATGCAGCAAGAGGTCAGATCTTTTTCTTTTGTGAGCTTCTGTTTTGTCATTTGCAGGGAAAGAGAAGCTCATGAAAAAAACGCCAGGGAGATCTGACCTGGTGCTCCTGCTAGCAGAGAGGGCTCTGTGTGCCACCTCTGGCCATAGGTTCGCCATCATAGACCTATATGATTCTCAAATATTTATGCAGAATATTTTGCTATTTTGATGTTTAGCATTTGTTATGGCAATTAGTTAATAATAATAATAATAATAATAATAATAATAATAATAATAATAATAATAATCTATATAAATAAAAATGTAAAATAGTTTGTACGAATCCACTAATCTCAAAAACTACTGGGCCGATTTAAACGAAACTTTCAGACATCGTAGCCAAGGACTTCCGATAATAGAATAGCTAATCATTTTGTGCCTAGCACACGTGTGTTGTGTATAAATTACACACAAAAAATGTACTCACTGAAATGTGATTTAACATCCCTGTAGCCACGCCCATCAAACTGCTTTTCAACTGTGAGTGTTGGAAAAGGCCTCATACGGCAGCCTCTTGGGGCCAAAAAGGCACAGAGGATAGCAAACTCCCAGGTGGCCCATAGAGGGGGGGGGGGAGAAATTCTGCTCAGGACTGTTCTCTGAGGTAAAAAAAAACGGAGGCAGGCAGCTGCTTTAAACTGTTTAATACGGACTGAACCAAACTGTAACAAAGAATCACCCATCTGACAGCAAATACAGTTTAATAAAAGAGGGACTAGGGAAGACATGATAGCAGCCTTCCAATATCTCAGAGGGTGCCCCAAAGAAGAGGGAGTCAAGCTATTCACCAAGGCACCCGAGGGCAGAACAAGAAGCAATGGGTGGAAACTAATCAAGGAGAGAAGCAACCTAGAACTGAGGGCAAATTTCATGGCAGTGAGAACTATTAACCAGTGGAACATCTTGCCACCAGAAGTTATGGATGCCCCAACACTGGATGTGTTTTTAAGAAGAGACTGGAAAACCATTTGTCTGAAACGGCATAGGGTCTCCTGCTTGAGCAGCGGGGTTGGACTAGATGACCTCCAAGGTCCCTTCCAACTCTGCTATTGTATTATTGTATTGCAGTAGATAGGGGAATAGAGAGACAGGGAGAAATACAGTTTAATAAAAGAGGGACCAGGGAAGGCATGATAGTAGCCTTCCAATATCTCAGGGGTTGCCCCAAAGAAGAGGGAGTCAAGCTATTCACCAAGGCACCTGAGGGCAGAACAAGAAGCAATGGGTGGAAACTAATCAAGGAGAGAAGCAACCTAGAACTGAGGGCAAATTTCCTGGCAGTGAGAACTATTAACCAGTGGAACATCTTGCCACCAGAAGTTATGGATGCCCCAACACTGAAGAGAGAAGAGACTGGAAAACCATTTGTCTGAAACGGCATAGGGTCTCCTGCTTGAGCAGCGGGGTTGGACTAGATGACCTCCAAGGTCCCTTCCAACTCTGCTATTGTATTATTGTATTACAGTAGGTAGGTAGATAGGGGAATAGAGAGACAGGGAGAAATACAGTTTAATAAAAGAGGGACTAGGGGAGACAGGATAGCAGCCTTCCAATATCTCAGGGGTTGCCACAAAGAAGAGGGAGTCAAGCTATTCTCCAAGGCACCTGAGGGCAGGACAAGAAGCAATGGGTGGAAACTAATCAAGGAGAGAAGCAACTTAGAACTGAGGAGAAATTTCCTGACAGTTAGAACAATTAATCAGTGAAACAGCTTGCCTCCAGAAGTTGTGAATGCCCCAACACTGGAAGTCTTCAAGAAGATGTTGGATAGCCATTAGTCTGAAATGGTATAGGGCAGTGATGGCTAACCTTTTTTGGCTCACGTGCCAATAGCAGGGGGAGTGCAGGGGCGATGTGCACAGGTGTGTCACATCCATAATGCTATGTTCATGACCACCTGCATTTGGCATGCTTTTTACGTCATCCCCAGGCTCCAGAGGGTTTATAGGAGCCTGGGGAGGGTGAAAACAGCCTTCCCCCACCTCCAGAGGACAAAAAATGGCCTCAAAAGAAGGCCTAAATCAGCTGGCCAGGGCACATATACAAACTGAAGCTGACAGGGCAATGCCTCGAGTGGCCTAAGAAATGGTTCCGTGTGCCACCTGTGGCACCCGTGCCATAGGTTCGCCATCATGGGTATAGGGCTTCCTGCCTAGCAGGGAGTTGGACTAGATGACCCCCAAGGGATAGATAGAGAGGCAGAAATAAGGTAGGTATGTAGGTAGGTATGTAGATAGGTAGGTGGATAGATGGATAGATGGATAGATGGATAGATAGATAGATAGATAGATAGATAGATAGATAGATAGATAGATAGATAGATAGATAGATAGATAGATACAAAGAAAGAAAGAAAGAAAGAAAGAAAGAAAGAAAGAAAGAAAGAAAGAGACAGTAGGTAGGTAGGTAGGTAGGTAGGTAGGTAGGTAGAGGGAGAAAGGAAGAAATATAGTAGGTAGGTAGGTAGTAGGTAGGTAGGTACATAGGTAGGGGGATGGATAGATAGATAGGGAGAAATACAGTAGATAGGTAGGTAGAGGGATAGACAGAGAGGGAGAAATACAGTAGGTAGGCAGGTAGGTGGATAGGGGGATAGATAGAGAGGGAGAAATACAGTAGGTAGGTAGGTGGAGGGAGAAAGCAAGAAATACAATAGGTAGGTAAGTAGAGGGATAGACAGAGAGGGAGAAATACGGTAGGTAGGTAGGTGTATAGATAGCGAGAAATACGGTAGGTAGGTAGGTAGAGGGATAGAGGGGGGGAAATACAGTAGGTAGGTATGTAGATAGAGGGAAAAATAAAGAAATACAGTAGGTAGGTAGAGGTATAGAGAGAGGGAGAAATACAGTAGGTAGGTAGGTAGAGGGATAGAGGGGGGAAATACAGTAGGTAGGTAGGTAGAGGGATAGAGGGGGGGGAAATACAGTAGGTAGGTAGATAGAGGGAAAAAGAGAAATACAGTAGGTAGGTAGGTAGAGGGATAGACAGAGAGGGAGAAATACAGTAGGTAGGCAGGTATGTAGATAGGGGGATAGATAGAGAGGGAGAAATATAGTAGGTAGGTAGGTAGGTAGGTAGGTAGGTAGGTAGGTAGAGGGAGAAAGAAAGAAATACAGTAGGTAGGTAGGTAGAGGGATAGATAGATAGAGAGAGAGAGAGAGAGAGAAATACAGTAGGTAGGTAGGTTGGGGCTTATATGGTGGTTGGGTGTATGTGTGCAGGTGTAGATCTACACACAGATTGGTTGGCCATTTAACCAGACTGGGCCACAGCAACGCGTGGCCGGGTATAGCTAGTAATAATAATAATTTAATTTAATTTATAACCCGCTCTCTCTCCCCGAAGGGACTCGAGGCGGGGCACAGGGAATTTAAAATACATATAAAATCACAAACATAGTACAATATTAAAATAAAATTAAACTAACCCTGCGCTAAAATCCCATATTAAAACTAAAAATTAGTCGTTAAAAACCCTAAAAACAGTTGATTACCCCAGGCCAGCCAAGCAGAAAAAGTGTGTTTTTAATTTTTGACGGAAGGAGCGGAGGTCCGTAGTTGTTCTAATTTCGGGGGGAAGGTCATTCCAGAGGGTCGGGCCCACCACAGAGAAGGCCCTTCCCCTGGGCGTCGCCCACTGGCACAGCCTAGTGGACGGCACCCGGAGAAGTCCCTCTCTGTGGGAGCGAATCGGCCGCAGGGATATATGGGGCAGGATACGATCCCGCAGTTGTTTTAATAAATTATTTACCCTATTATGATTATAATCTCTGAATGCAGGATTATTGGAGCTCCAAGAAATCCTGTACTGAATTGCCATTCAAAAAAAAGAAAAAGAAAAGAAAGGGAATTTCTGTGAGTTACAGTAATCCTATGTCTAGAGATATTATGTTACATTTACAGATCCACAAGCCAGGACCAGTTCCAAAACAAACTGACCTCTTCCCAGAATCTTTCTTAGATGCATGTAATTGATTATTATATATTGCTAATTCACCATGTATCTACATATGTAAAAGTGGTGAAACCAAGCAAGAGAATTCTATCTCTTAGAGTTTAAGATTTCATTTTTCTTTCCTGATCACATTTTTGTTTTAACCCTGGGACTAGTCAAGAGACATCCCATCCTATGCCCTTTGTCTGATACAGTTAATCAGCATCAGAAATGAGCATCAGAAATGAGTCAGCCTCAGAAAGGTGGAGGAAGTGGGAGGGAAATGTGATACTGGAATTTATTCGATAAAGTTTAAGCTTACTCTCTGATCAAAAGGGAAAAGGGAAAAGTGATCAAACACAATTTTATTCCCTGGCACAATCAGCCTCTATTGAAAAAATGTGTGAGAAATGAGTGCCACCTATTGGTAGAAACACAGATGATAAATTCCAGAAATCAGCCAATCAAGTGCAGCACAAATAGTAGTAATTGTACATAACAATGAACAGCATTTATTTCACCAACATAAAACAGTCAGCTCTTTTCCTCCTTTGATGCTGACTTCCAAAATCACAAGCATTGCCTTGGACTGCTTATTCTTCCCTCATTGGTGCCATGACCAGCAGAGTTCTTATTGCTTATATTTTCTAATGTCTTCAGCATCATCAACACAGCAATTCCCCATCCCATTGTTGCATCGGCCAACATAGACTTCGACAGGATGGCAGAGGGTATGTCGGCAAACCCCCTTTAGTCTTCTACATCGTCCAGTGCCTTCAAAGAAAACAGGAGGACTTGTGAATTTTATATTTCCTTTTCTAATTTCCTGCTTTTAATATCTTTGGCTTAGTATTTTTAAATGCTTTTCTACATTTTGATATTGTTGCTAATCACAGAAAGGAGCTGCTTAATAGGAATGTACATCTGAATTAATTTTTTGAGTGCTCCTATGCAGAAGAGATGTTATGAAACCTGAGAACACATATGAATATATGTACACTGAGAAAGTTGATTAATAATTAGATTTCTAAATAAGATAAAATGTAAAGAATATATTTTTTAAAAAAATTAGCAAGCCGATATCGCTACTATCAAATATCAAAACCAGAAAATAATATGCAGAGATTAATCAACATTTTCATTCCAACTATTACTGGGAATATTTACAGAGGTGGGTTTCAGGGGGTACGCTACCGGTGCCAAAAACCTAGCACGTGTTTGCATACCGGGTTCTCCAGAGGCCCTGTACCGGAAGATCCCTCCCCTAGCCTGCTCCCCCCCCCCCCGCTCTCTCTCTGCCCAGTCACCATTTGCTCTCTCTCTCTCTCTCTTTCTCTCTCTCTCCCCGGCTGTCCACACCATGTTTGCCCTGCCCAATCACTTCCTTTGCCAGAGCAGGACTCAGCTGTTGGAAGAAGCCCACACTTATTTCTCTTTGACAAGCACCTTGCAAAACCGGGGCTTTGCAAACTGCTTCTCAAAGAGAAGGGGGGAGGGAAAGGGGAATTCTGCCAACCTTGGGCACCCAAAGTGGGGTAGCGTGTTGGTGAGAAGCTCCAAAAGTCTGGCAAGAAGGGGAGGGGGTGCCTGGCAGGGAGCGCAGCTTCCCCTTCAGCCTCCAAAGACACACTTGACCCGCTCAGCTCCCAGGGATGCTTTCCTGTCTGGCCACTGATTTATAAACAGAAATTAACCAACTTTCCATTTCAATGAGAATTTAAGAAGTTTTAGAAGAAAAGAAGTTGGCTAATTTCCATTTATAAAAATCATGTGGTGGCGATGTGCTGACTGACCCAGCACCTGGCCAGGGTGGCAGGGCTGTCCTGGAGCATCTCCTAGCCGAGAAGGGGCACCAGGAGAAAGTGCGACTGCCAAAAGCCCAACTGCAGCCAGCAATAAGGCACGAAGGAGCGGCCGCCCAGCAGAACTGGAAGTGTCTCCAGGTTGGTGGGCTGGCGGGGAGGTTGCGTAGGCCTGGAGGTGGCAGGGAGGTGGGGGTTGATGCTGCCCTGGGCACCTGCAACGGGTGGCAACCTGCCACCCACAGCTCTTGGAGGAAGAAGGCAGGGAAGTGAGTCCTGGGCCTCATCTCTGACTCCTTCCTTGAGAGCAAGGCTCAAGTCCACCCACAGCAACTTCCTCACACCCTCAGCCAATGCAGTGGGGAAAAGGAAGATGAGGAAGGAAGAGGAAGAGAAAGGAAGAAAAGAAAGAAAGAGGGAGACAGAGACACACAAGAAAGAAAGGAAGGAAGGAAGAAAAAAAGGAAGGAAGAAAAAAAGAAATAAAGAGGGAGAGAGAGACACAAGAAAGAAGAAAGAAAGAAAAAGTAAGTGGGGCAGAGAGACACAAGAAAAAAAGAAGAAAGAAAGAAAGAAAGAGGAAGAGAAAGGAAGGAAGGAAAGAAAAAATGAGAGAGAGAGACAAGAAAGGAAGGAAAGGAAAAAAGGGAAAGAAGGAAGGAAGGAAGGTCCACAAAATAGGCCACACCTTCAGAATAGGTTCTAAAAAATTTTGAAACCCACCACTGATCTAGTAATTTATTGCATTGGGAAGTCTGTATACATCTTCATGTCCTTTATGTCCAATACTTTGTGACAGAGCCCCATTTGTATGAATACAAATTATATGTATAATTGGTTTCCATTAGCAATTTCCTTACTTGTACAGAAATCACTACAAGTAGTCCTTGAGTTACCACCCATTGTTTAATGACCCCTCAAAGTTACAACAGACTCCTCCCCACAAAGGTATTAATGATCTAATTTCAAAATCATGACACTGCCCCTCCTTGCAGTCACATGACCATATTTGGGGCACTGGGCAACTAGTTTGCATGTCATTTGCAGCAGCCTGAAGTCACATGCCGATAATTTATGATTGGTTGCCAGAAACTGGTGTTTACTTCCAGTTTCCAGCAGAACCCACCCCTTAGCAAACAATGGATTCACTGAACAACCATGGCCTTCACTCTGTGATTGGGGCATTCATTTTTCAACTGCTTTATTTACTGCCATAGCAAAAACCATAGCACTTAGACTTATATACCACTCCATAGTGCTTTACAGCACTCTCTGCACGGTTTACAACATCAGTGTATTGCTCCCAACAATCTGAATCCTCATTTTCCTGACTTTAGAAGGATGGAAGGCTGAGTCAACCTTGAGCAGGTCAGGATTGAACTCCTGATGTATAGGCAGAGTTAGCCTGCAATACTGCATTCTACCATCAATTATGATTGTAACTTGAAGACCCCCCTACCAAGAATCTTTGGTATTTCCTAACAGTTCAAACAGTTAAATGTAACAGTTTCCACATTCAGTTCAGTGAACTGAGCAAAGAATAATACACATTTACATAAGAAGCTTGGACTGTATGTTGCTCTTGAATAGTTCTTCCAATTGTCACATTATATTTTCTTCATAATCTGCTTCTAACCTTTTCTTAGGACCGTGATGGCAAACCTATGGCATGCATGCCACAGATGGCACGCGGAGCCATTTCTGAGGGCACGCGAGGTGTTGCCCTGTCAGCTCCCGCACACATGCACACACTGACCCGCTGATTTTCAGCCTTGATTTTCAGCAGGTTTTTGTCCTCTGGAGGCTTTAGGAAATCCTCCTGAAGCCTCCAGAGAGTGAAAAATGGACTTACCAGGCCCACCAGAAGTTGGAAAATGGGCTGGTTTCCGGCCTCCGGAGGGCCTCTGTGAGGGGGCCGTTTTCGCCCTCCCCAGGTTCCAAGAAAGTTGTGTATGCATGCGCGGGGTAGCAGGGTGGGGTGTCACACACGCATGCACAGGGGGCATGGAATGGGGGGATTAAATTATGGGGTGGGCACCCGAGTACGTGCAATGGTGCACAAGCGCATGCTTTTGGCACCCGAGGCAAAAAAGGTTCGCCATCACTGTCCTAGGATAAGTTACATAATTTTACACAACTGTGGTTCATTACAATTACAATTACAGTTTAAAGTTCTAGTCTTAGATATCTCTCCTGGAAACAATTCCTGTGGAAAGCAAATGTGTATGTAACTGGTTAGAAATTGTACAGAAATTTAACTGAGAAATGAATACTCAGTTTAGAATTTAGAGTGAAATTGCATTGAACAATTGTCTAATTGGAACAAATTATCTAAAGATTACATCTAAACAAAGCCAGAGAGTTAAAAATGGGGGAAAATAATTTTGATTGCCTTCTAATGCAAAAATGCATTTTTGCAAGTCTACAGAATGAATCCCATGCATACTAGGCACAGGATAAATGGCAAATAAATTTAAAAAAATAAATCTTGGAAATAATAATTCCTGTTTTTTTAAATGTCATAAAACACAAGTAGTAGAAATAATGAAAAAGGATATGCCTCAAAAAGGAAATATTGGCATTCTTACCTGATTTGTCCAGGTACACTGAATGGAACATGAAAAAGATAAGTAGAAAAACATAAAAAACCTTCATGCTGACTGAGGAATAACTGGGATTGGTATGTCACTATAGAAAAGAAAAAATAAAACAATATAAGGACCCAATAGAGATAAAATGTTTTGCACTACATTATTTGTATTTTAAGAACTTTCCTCATCATACTTTCTGGTTCCATGAATGTCTCAAAATCTAATTTTGGTGACCCTTAGAACATGCTACCATTGTACTGCTTCCGGTTCCGGTTCCAGCGGCGACGGGGAGCCTGGGGCTCGCTCGCCGCTTTGTTGCCTTTTCTGCCCCCCCACGGGGGCGGGACACTCCGGTTACCGGAGGTCTCCCGTAGGGTCGGCTCGGAGGAGACGTTTCTCCTCACGGTGGTGGGGAGAGCGATCCCCTCTGCGACCTAGGTGAGGAGGAACATGCTGCGGGGGGTTCTCCCTTCGCCAACGGCTGTCGGCACCATTCACTTCAATGTAGAGGGCTGAGCGGAAGAGATCGGAAGGCTTGCCGAGGCTTCAGCTGCGAGGGAGAGTGAGTTTAAAAAGACTTTTTTTTGAATGCTCTCAAAATTTCTTTGTATCCCTTACCCTACCCTATAGAAAAATGTAAAACCAATAAAACTTTTTCAATATAAAAAAATCCTTACCTTGTGAAGTGAAAAAATTGGACCCAATACTTTCAGCTTCTCCCCCCCCCCTTTTTATACATTTTTTTTATTAATTTTCTATTAATTGCATTTCTTAGTGCTTAATAAATATCATGTTGTCTGAGTATCCCCACTCTCAGTGATGACTCCTGACTGATGCCACATCTGAAATGATCTCTGGAAACCAACATTCATTTGTTTGTTTATTTATATTTTCAAAGGATCTGGGTACTTAACAAAAAAAAACATCAAGGAAAAAAAGCCACCTCAAAGGTAATAAATAAACTCACAAATACACTCATGAAATAAACCAAGTACAGAAGAAAAATTAAGAAGAAACAAAAGAAAAGAAAAAGAAAAGGAAAGGAAAATGGAAAAACATATCTGCCAAATTCAAATTTTCAACCATATTATGTTTCTCCTGCACTTGATAAATAATTACCCTAGTAAGACCAGACCTCGAATACTGCAACCAGTTTTGGTCACCATACTACAAAAAAGATGTTGAGACTTTAGAAAAAATTCAGAGAAGAGCAATTAAGATGATCAAAGGCCTGGAGACTAAAACATATGAAGAACGGCTGCAGGATCTGAGTTTGGCTAATCTAAAGAAAAGAAGAATTAGGGGTGACATGATAGCAGTATTCCAGTTTTTGAGCAGCTCCCACAAAGAAGAGGGGGTCAAATTATTCTCCAAAGTATCAGAAGGCAGGACAAGAAACAACGGTTGGAAATTAATCAAAGAGAAAAGCAATCTGGAATTAAGGAGAAACTTCCTAATAGTGAGGACAATTAACCAGTGGAACAGATTGAAATCATGGGTGCTTCATCACTGGGTGTTTTTAAGAAGAGTCTAGACCAGGGGTGTCAAACTTGTGACCTGTGGGCCAGATGCCTCACATGTTGGCCACACCCACGCCCAGTTTAGCAAAGGGGAAAAAAGTCACGATATGTTATGTGATGACTCCGTGACAATGTGAGTTTGACACCCTTGGTCTAGACCAGGGGTCTGCAAAGTCGGCTTTTTTAAGACTGGTGGACTTCAACTCCCAGAGTTCCCCAGCCAGCATAGCTGGCTGGGGAATTCTGGGAGTTGAAGTCCACCAGTCTTAAAAGAGCCGACTTTGCAGACCCCTGGTCTAGACCAGTGTTTCTCAACCTTGGCAACTTTAAGTCCTGTGGACTTCAACTCCCAGAATCCCCCAGCCAGCATCTGGCTGGGGAATTCTGGGAGTTGAAGTCCACAGGACTTAAAGTCGCTAAGATTGAGAAACACTGGTCTAGACAGTCACTTATCTAAAATGATATAGATTATCCTGGTTGAGCATGGGGCTGGACTAAAAGACCTCTGACATCCCTTCCAGCTTTTCCTTTTTCCTTTCCTTTCCTTTCCTTTCCTTTCCTTTCCTTTCCTTTCCTTTCCTTTCCTTTCCTTTCCTTTCCTTTCCTTTCCTTATTTCCTTGTATAGGTAGGACTCTTGCTGCATCCATTTTTTTAGCTGGGAGGTATGCTCTCTCCTACCTGATTGTGTCCTAGACAGTATCTCTTCACCTCAACTCCCAAGTTTATTCCCACATATTGTTACAGGTGGTCCCCCAGGTAAGATGATTCAAAACCCCTGGGTTCCTAAAAACAATAACCAGCACTTTGAATTGTACTCAGAAGCCAACTGGCAGCTAAATGGAACTCTCAGAACAGTGGAATCAGTTTAGCATGTTAGGGCCATCTGCCTGATCTGCCACATTTTCTATCAGCTTATGTCCAATTGCTTTTCAAGGACAGGTCCATAAAAACTGTGTTGCAATAGTCCAATTGGGAACTGATAGTTAAGAATTAAGTAAATAAATAGGCCATGTTTGGAAGAAAATTGCTCAACGAATCTGAAGTTTCAGTCTTTGTTTCATTTAATCGGGTGGTAAATGCTGTTGAATTCAGTAGGACAGCGATGGCGAACCTTTTTAGGCTCACATGCCATAAGGGGGGAGCGCAGGGGAGTCTTGCACCAGCTTGCCACGCCCATAATGCAATGTGCCCCCCCCAGTGCACATGAATGCCTGACAGGCGTTTCTTTCCTGCCTGCCCCCCATTTTTACATGCTTTTTTTGCCCTCCCCTGGCTCCAGAGGCTTTATAGGAGCCTGGGGAGGGGGAAAACAGCCTCCTGCCCCCACGGAGGCCCTCCAGAGGCTTCAGGAGGCTTCCCTGAAGGCTCCGGAGGACTAAAAGTAACACTACGAGCAAACTGGAAGTGATTTCTGGTTTGCTCATAGCATTGTTTTTAGTCCTCCGGAGCCTTCAGGGAAGCCTCCTAAAGGTTCCTGAAGCCTCAAGAGGACTAAAAACGACGCTACGAGCAAACCAGATTTCCAGTTTGCTCGTAGCATCATTTTTAGTCCTCCAGAGGCTTCAGGGAAGCTCCTGAAGCCTCTGAAATGCCTCCAGGGGGGCAGGGGGGCTGTTTTTGCCCTCCCCAGGCTTCAATAGAGGGTGAAAAATAGCTTTAAAAATGCCTGAATCAGCTGGCCAGCGCACGCATGCATGCTGGCCGGCTGACAGGGCAATGCCTCGCGTGCCCTGCCAAATGACTCCGTGATAGATAGATAGATAGATAGATAGATAGATAGATAGATAGATAGATAGATAGATAGATAGATATAGATATAGATATAGATATAGATATAGATATAGATATAGATATATAATATAGATAGATATAGATATAGATATAGATATATAGATATAGATATAGATAGCACTTCTGTTGAGTCCCCAAGCCTATGTCCCAGACAACTCGTCTGGTAACCTATGAGTCACCGCATTCCGGAGCTGAGCCAGCAGCTGCAGTGATTAACAGAGACAAGCTGTCTGGAATCTGTCTGGAAAGGAGTTACAATGTTGCAACTGCTTGCTAGGAGTTTCCTGCCTGGTAACTCTATATAAGAGGTTGCCAGAGAAGAAACCTTGCCAGTTGAATCTTGTGTGTGTTGTAAATAGTGTGAATAAACGTTCCTGTTGTTTTGACCATGCCTGAGTCGGAATCCTTTGTCTGATCTAACACTGGCGACGAAGGTGGGATTCAGGCCGTGGCCTTAGAACGCAACGGGTAACGAATACTTCAACAACAGAGCGCAGCGCGACGCACAGCCTCACCATGGCTACGGCGACAATGCCTCCGTTTGCACCGTTCGACCCGATGAAGGAACAATGGGCTTCCTTCTTAGCCCGGTTCGAGTGCTTCTTGATAGCCAGCGACTACGGCGAACTCGCGCCTGCCAGGAAGCTGAGCCTATTCCTCCAGTGCGGCGGCCCTGAATTGTTTGCTACCGCCCGAACCATAGCAGCACCCGCAGCGGTGCACGAAGTGCCGTGGGACGATCTCCTGGGCCGCCTGAGAGCACACTACGCGCCGGCGCCTTCCCGCCTTCCCGCTATGCATTCAGGCAATGTGTGCAACAGCCGCAACAGTCGGTAGCCGAGTTCCTGCAGAAATTGAGAGCGACCGCAATCCCCTGCGAGTTCCCTGCTGGCTTCCTGGAGGAATCCCTACTGGAGCAGTTTGTATGCGGCGTAAGAGACATCCGCCTAAAGCGCCGCTTGCTTTCAAAAACTGTCCTGACTCTCGAGCAAGCGGTGGAAGAAGCACGTGCGACAGAATTGTCGCACGTGAGCGTGTCTGGTAGACGAAATAGCGCCGCTGGATGAGCTGGAGGAGGATGACCGTGGGGACTGCATGAGGGTGACCGGGCGCGTGCCGAATCGCGCATTCACACCGCAGCAGAAGTCCGGGAACTGCCTAGGCTGCGGAGGGGCCCACCAGAGACCAGAGTGCCCATTCAAGGCATCGGTGTGCCGCAGATGTGGCAGGAAAGGACACCTAGCAGCTGTGTGCCGTGCTGCCGCTCCAGCGACAACGCCAGCTGCCGCCTCCAGAACCGTTCCACCAGGACAACGAGGGTCGCAGAAGTGTTCAGGACGCTACCAGCCACAGCCGACCGACTGCTTTGCGCTGGCGGAGATGCCCCCAGCTCTAAGCTACGACCAGGCAGAGAGTAGGAGACTGTCAACAGTGGTTTGCTTAGAGGGGGTGGGGGTAAAAATGGAAATAGATTCAGGGTCCTCTAGATCACTCATGTCCTGGGCGCATTTAGTTAAGCTTTGCCCCAAGCTCAGGAAGCGGGATCTCGGCCCCACGGCGACGATCCTGAAAGATTACCAGGGCTCACAAATTCCCATTCTAGGTCTGCACAGAGTGAGAGTAGACTACGGCCCCTTCCACGGATCCCTTCCCATCCTGGTAGTGGCCAAACCCCTAGCTGCCTTGATCGGATTGGACTGGTTTCCAGCCTTGGGACTGTCAGTCCAAGGAGTACACAGCGTGCCAGCCAGTTCTCCGGTAGACGAAGTAATCAGAGAGTTCAACGACGTCTTTGATGGCAGCTTAGGAACGTACAAAGGCACTCCAGTTTCCCTAAATTTGGACCCCCAGGTTGCTCCAGTCCGCTTGAAGGCCCGCAGGCTGCCGTTCGCGCTGAAGCCCAAGGTTGAAGCGGAATTGGATCGATTGGTGGCGCAGGGCGTGCTCGAACCCGTCGATCAGGCGAAATGGGAGACCCCAATTGTGGTCCCCATTAAGCCCGACGGGTCCGTGAGGATCTGCGCCGACTATAAGTCGACGATCAACCTCGGGCTTCAGGCGAACCCATACCCAGTTCCGGTGGTGCAAGACCTACTCCACTCATTGGGACGAGGTCGAGTGTTCGCGAAACTGGATATGGCGCAGGCCTACCAACAGCTCCCGGTGGATGACGAGGCTGCGGAAGCGCAGACCATCGTGACCCACCGTGGGGCTTTCCGCTGTCGCCGTCTCCAATTCGGCGTGTCCGTAGCCCCGGGGATCTTCCAGAGCCTCATGGAGCGACTGCTCCATGGGCTCCCTGGCGTTGTACCGTATTTTGACGACGTCCTGATTGCTGCTTCCAGCATATCAGAACTCGCCAAAACGTTACGGAAGGTCCTCAGAGTTTTCAGGGGCGCGGGTTTAAAGTTGAAACGCAGCAAATGTACGTTTGCTGCGCCTAGGGTGGAATTCCTGGGTTTCATGATTGACGCCCAAGGAATTCACCCAACCCCCTCCAAGGTCGAGGCCATCCAAAAGGCCCCCACTCCTGCCTCCAAAACGGAGCTGCAGGCATTCCTCGGCCTTTTGAATTTCTACGCGCCGTTTATTCCCCATAAGGCATCGCTAGCCGAGCCGCTGCATCGGTTGCTCGACCGATCCGCGGCCTGACACTGGGGCAGCCGCGAAGCACACGCGTTCGCGGCTGTCAAAGCCATGCTCACGTCAGATGCGGTACTAGTCCAGTACCATGACAGGCTTCCTCTGACGCTTGCGTGCGATGCCTCCCCTTTTGGCCTGGGGGCTGTCCTTAGCCACGTCTTTCCAGACGGCTCGGAAGCCCCCATTGCTTTTTACTCCCGGACAATGTCTCAAACGGAGAGAAACTACAGCCAAATCGACAAGGAGGCTTTGGCTGTAGTGTCCGGGATTAAGAAGTTCCACAATTACCTCTATGGGCGGACCTTTTCTGTTGTCACGGACCATGAGCCGCTCCTTGGGCTATTGGCCGGTGACCGTCCGACACCCCCCATCCTGTCGCCCAGGATGACCCGCTGGACGGAATTCCTGGCAGCGTATGACTATACGCTGCTATACCGTCCTGGCAAGCAGATAGGGCATGCTGATGCCCTAAGCCGCTGCCCTCTCCCGGGGCCGGATCCGGCCCCTGTGCCTGCTCTCTCTGTCCTGATGGTCGCGGAGTCGGACTTGCCCCTGTCCTCTTCCGCCATTGCCGCTCACACCCGCGCAGACCCCGTCCTCGCCCAGGTCTGCCGATGGGTGCTGAGGGGCTGGCCTTCGGGCAGTGTGGCTGAAAACTTTCGGCCTTACAAGTCACGCCAGCTGGAGCTCTCGCTCCATTGCGGGTGCTTGTGTTGGGGAGATTGGGTCATCGTCCCTTCCCCTCTCCGGCACATGGTTCTTCAGTTGCTCCATGCCAACCACCCAGGCATCGTCCGTATGAAGGCATTGGCCCGGAGCTATGTCTGGTGGCCCGGCATGGACGCTGAAGTGGCGGAATGGGTGGCCGCCTGCTCCTCCTGCCAATCGTCCCGGCCGGCCCCGCCAGTCTCCCCGCCGAGGGAGTGGGACGCCCCCAGGTGCCCATGGTCCAGGCTCCACTTGGATTTCGCGGGTCCCTTCCATGGCCAGAATTTCCTCGTGGTGGTGGATGCGTTCTCACGCTGGGTGGAGGTGATTCTCATGGCTTCCACCACAGCGGAGAGCACGGTGCATGCCTTGCGCCGTCTGTTCGCGACCCACGGGTTGCCGGACGTCGTTGTGTCCGACAACGGACCCCAATTTCAATCCTCCACCTTCTTGGACTTTCTGGCCACCCAAGGGATCCGCCACGCGCCGGTCGCCCCTTATCACCCGGCGTCTAATGGACGCGCGGAACGAGCCGTGCGCTCAGCCAAGGAAGCCTTGGCCCGTTTGGATAAAGGGGACTGGCAGGCAAGGGTGGCCGCGTACCTTTTGGGACAGCATGTCACACCTTGCCCGGCCACAGGGAAAAGCCCCGCGGAGCTCTTGATGGGCCGACGCTTGCGGACCACTCTGGACAGACTGCACCCCGATTACGACGGGTTGCAGAGGGGCAACCTGCAGATTCCCACTCCTCGTTTATTTGAAATTGGGGACCTGGTTTGGGCAAGGAACTTTTCAGGGGAGCCGCGATGGATTGCCGCAACCATTTTGGACGTAACCGGACCCTGTTCTTACAGAGTCAGCCTTCAGGATGGATCCGAGTGGCGGCGCCACCTGGATCAACTGAGGCGCCGCCTGCCCGAAACAGCAGTCACCACGCCAGGCCGTTCCTGCCCATTGGCCCCCGTTGGGCCGTTGTTCTCTGCTCAAGCCGAGCAGTTGTTTGGAACCCCGGAGTCCCTAGCCGGTCCAGACCTCGTATCGGCGGGAACAGCACGGGGAGACCGCCAGGACCTCACAGCCCAATCTGACTCTCAGCTGGGGGCCTCGCCCATCGGGGAACCACCCTACCAGAATAATACTCGCCAGCAAATGCCAACTACCTCAAGCCCGGTCGCCATGCCCCCTCACCCGGACTTGCTAGGGTCGGCATTGCCGCCTACGGCGACTCCACCTCTGAGGGCAGGCCGCGATGACGTAGGCGAAGGCTCCGTGTCCCACAGGGAGGAGCCTCCTCAAGAACTAAGGCGGTCAGGGCGGACCCGACACCGCCCCGCCTATCTGAACGACTACGCGTGCGCATGTACTGTGTTGGACAGAGAACCTAGACACATGCGCACTGACTATGGGGGAAGGAGTGTTGAGTCCCCAAGCCTATGTCCCAGACAACTCGTCTGGTAACCTATGAGTCACCGCATTCCGGAGCTGAGCCAGCAGCTGCAGTGATTAACAGAGACAAGCTGTCTGGAATCTGTCTGGAAAGGAGTTACAATGTTGCAACTGCTTGCTAGGAGTTTCCTGCCTGGTAACTCTATATAAGAGGTTGCCAGAGAAGAAACCTTGCCAGTTGAATCTTGTGTGTGTTGTAAATAGTGTGAATAAACGTTCCTGTTGTTTTGACCATGCCTGAGTCGGAATCCTTTGTCTGATCTAACAACTTCATTCAAAATAGAATTATCATTTATTATTCTAGTTGTAGCTAAGTACTGTATGTTCAAATTCTATTACATGCCAAGATTTAATAGAGATAATATTGTAAAAATACTGCTTCGGGGTATTCTATTATCTGATTAAACCCTCTAAAGTATTCATCTGACTGGTTTCCATTGTAAAATCTGTCTCTCTCAATTGGTCAGCATTTTTCAATGTTCACCTGAAATCTCAAAGTGAAATAGAAGGCATACATTTGATTACTCAGTGTGTATCTTTCCATCAATGTATTAATGAATTGAAGTAGTGATTCTCAGTAACTCATTAATGATGATGATGATTGCTTAATTAATGAATTAATAAACTATTAATTATTTGATTGAATTCCTTTAATTAATAAATTGAGTTAATGAATTAATGAACCCCATGATTATATGGATAACTGCAGTTCTATGAAAATTTGAACCATCTTCAGTCAGTTGGTTTCTTCCAGATAACCAAGAATGCACAAGGTGGCACAGGTGAAGTTGGACATCCATTCACTACAAATGCTATAGAGTAAATGGACACCAGCAAACCCACTCTTTCTGTTTTCCTGAATTCTGACCAGGTGACAGCATGGCCTGTTTGTTTATGATCAAGCGTCTATCTCTCTAGTTACCTTCTCCAATGGTGTAGTGAGCTCCAGGCATGATCTTGGAGAAATTAAACAAAGATAAGACTTGCATAACCAAATCCATGCTTTAAGCCTAGGACACAGTGACAGCATAAGAAACAAGCTCCAGTTGGCTCCAACACATTCTGTTACTAAGCCAATACCAATAAAGGAGTCTTCCTGTGTAACTTGTGGAGTCTCTTTCCTGAACTGGATTACATTGAAGATCAAAGAAACTGCTTCACGAATTGCTTTCCTTGGAAAAAGTCTGTGACCAATCAGAATGCGGTCAAAATCATGCACTCAGGCAGTTCTACTCTATGCACATCTTTAGTTCTGCTCACATGATACACTTAAACACAATTGAGGCTATCAGTTCTGAAAGACTGGCAAACTCACGAAACAAGAAGTACATCAATTTCTGAATAAGCCTTTATTGCTAGTAGAAAAGTGTAACAAAATCTTAAAAGCCTACCCAGGTAGTTCTGCCTTATAATTTATAATTATGGCAGAGTTACTCTGAGTTTCTTTCTCATGGTCTCCTCCTCAGCTAGATTCAGGATTCTTCTATAACAGCCCTATGTCATCCCATAACTGTCTTGCTGCCTCGGATGGACTACAGAGAAAGGATGTCATGGTCATCTCTGACTCAGAGAAGTTGGAGTACTGGGCCAAAGACAGAGCCTTGTGGTACCCCACTGCTTACTTCTCTCCATGTGGATGTAGTATCCTTAAGGACTACATATTGAGTATGGGTTGTCAGCCAGCTACAAATCCATCTGGTGGTGATGTTGTCTATTCCACATTTTTCTAGATTACCATGAAGTAGATTGTGGTCTACTTTGTCAAATGCCTTACTGAAATCTAAATATACTATGTCCACAGCATTTCACTGGTCCACTAATTTAGCGACTGTATCAAAGAATGAAATAAGATTGGTTTGGCATGATCTGTTTTTAATAAACCCATGCTGGCAACTATTTATAACTTTATTTGCTTCTAGTTGTTCACAGATCTGTTTTTTGATTATGTTTTTCAGGTTCTTCCCAGGTATTGATGTTAGACTGATTTCAGACTGAGGAAGCTTCAAGCACCCAGTCATCTAAGGTTGATCCACCCAATAATCACCAGGAACAGTTGTTCCCCTCTTGCCTCCTTGCCTCCCCCATCCAAAGATGATGAACTGGAACTGGGAAAACTACCTAGCCCCAGAACATCCTGTATGCAACAGAGTGCATAGCAACAGTGTTTACCATTTTTCTTTACATGCCAGATATGTTCCCAGCTTTAATTAAGTTCACCAAATTGGACTCTATTTAAGAACAGCTGCTAGTTGACTTTGAGCCATGATTGACAATCTATTCACAATGCTGATAATTTTGGACTGTGCCCCAATGACCTATCTAACAAATGCATTCAACTCTGGATACTGGAAATTCTTTACAGGAAAGTTTCCAGGAGTTTTGGAGACTGCTCAAAACTGTGTGTGTGATTGCATCATTTAAAGTAAAGCCTTGCAAATGAATTGTTTTCCAAGGAGTAAGATGCAATAAAGTATCAGAAGGCCAAGTAATATGTGTTTCCTTCTCAGCACCCCTAAGTGAAACTTTACCATGTGGGAGACAGAGATATTCAATCACCACTTCTGAAGAACGATTAAACCTCTGTTATCCATATATGAAAATATGAGGGAGATTAGCTTCTTTAGTGAAAGAAGCAAAATGGCAGTTTTATTTTTGATGGCTGCAAACCTTCAGTTGGGATTAAGTAACTACAATTGCCATAGGGTAGAGAAAACCATGGTTGAGGATGTGCAGTTTACAAATAATTGATTCAGTTACTTCTAATGCAATTAAAATTCTAATCTAATAAAGTCACAATCTGATGAAAACTGGGATGTTCAAAAATGTATATGTAGGTCTACCTTTAAATTAGTCAATGCAATTATATATTCAATATGATTATAACAATTATCTGATTAATATTTGATTATTTGATCCATGGTCCTATTGATGAAAGACAACTTCCAGCATTTTTTAACCTCTGGCTATAGTAGTTCTTAAGTTGCCAAAGTATGCTCTAATTTTGAAACATTTGGAAAACCACAAGTTCTCCACCCTAATTTAATGTTAAAAAACATTATAAAAAAAAGCTCTTTTTTTATAAAACCCATACAAAAAAATAGCATCATGCTATTAATGGCTTAAGTCATTGCTCTCTGTATGTGTTGAACTTCAACTCATAGAATTCCCAGCCAATACAGCCTTTAAGAATAGGGTTTGAAGTCCTCTCAAGTGCATTAGGCTGGGAAAAACTGGCTTCAATATACAGAGTTTTTTGTTGCCTTTGGTTCTGGGAGTATTTCAGCATTTTTTCAAAGGAAATATTATTCATGAGGGCAGAGCATGCTTGGGGGAACTTGTTGCAACAGTGGCTTAGTAGGAAAGTCTCTGCTGCTTCTGGATTACTTAGACTGAAGCATATTATATGGTTAATATATAGATATGAATATACATCTGCCAATGAAATAAAGTAAAGCTTGATTCAGGAAAATAGAAATATACAGTTCTGGAAAGATTCAAAAGTATACTTTTGAAAGAGGGAAAGGGCAGAGAACCGGTTGTTAAATTATTTGAATCCCACCATTAAAGCAAAAAATAGGGTCACCTCTCCTATACTCTATATCATTAAAGAAAGAATTTGATGGACGGGCACGAAATATTCAACATTGTATCAAGGGTATAATTCTCATCACCCCAATCATCAAGGCCAACTATGCTATCTTATAATGAAGGCACATGTAATCCAAAATGTCTGAAAATCCTGTAACACATTTGGACAATTCCTAAGGAGCAATTAAATTCAGTGGGGTAATATCATATAGGAGTGACTTGTGAATGAGTTGGACAGCTGTATAAATTAGTTTAATACAGCTGGATGACTATATACCTTTGTTTAATAAATAAAACCAATAAACAGGAACCTTTACCTGGTTTTTCGTTCTTTCCTCTGGCGATGAATCTATAATAATAGGCTGTTCCCCAGGAAGATGAAATTGGAGTCTTTGTGGTATTTATAAAAATATATCCCACCTCTCAAGAGCAGCCACCAGCTTCTGCCACTAGTTTCAGTCTGGCCTCCAATGGATGCAGAGTAGAACTTTCAGAGAGCAGCCCTGTGACGTCATCATTTGTGACATTCTAGGCAAGGCTTCAGATAAGTCCCTCCCTGGCTACTTGCACCAGTGGATTTGCTCATTTGAATGCTCTATATTTAATCTTTATTTATATTTGAAAAGGTAGGGAAAATAATGTATCATTTCAACAAATAGAGGAAATGTTGTTGTTTTTATTTCTAGAGCAAAAGATGTATTTGAACAATATGAATAGCAACAGTAAAAGAAGGCATGGTGTTGAAATGCCTTAATGTAGGTTTTTTTTTAACGAAAACCATGTTGCTTTTTGTAACTACTCTGTGATTATAAACCAGAAATTTAAATTATAAGCACATTCTTATTCTTTACTGCCACTTCATTAATATACATATAAAACTTATGTTTATTTTTTTCTTGCATATTTCCATTGAACCAGAACCAATTATTATATTCTCTATAGACAAATATTAACTTGAATTGTATGAATTTGAATAATGCAATCATATTGTGGGATTCATTTGAAGGTATAGAGGTAAGGCTATGTAAAGACATGGGTAGTAAGATACCATGATCTCAGTAGCTGGCTACCTTGAATACCTATGAGCTCACCTAATTTAGCACAACCAGATATGAGAAGAAATGTAAGGTTACGTACAGACATGCACATTAAACTGCTATAATCTCAGTAGCCTTTTGTCTTTCAACCCATTATCTCACCCAGCAGAGACAGGCCGTTTTGTGAAATTAGATTTAACCTTGGCCTGAATAGCTTTCTGGATTCACAAAGGAAGGGAGCAGTGGCGTAGCGTGGGTTGTCAGCACCCGGGGCAAGGCAAGTAATTTGCGCCCCCTAACCTGTGGATTTTAGCACTCGAGTCTCTTCCACTAGATTAGTTAAAGAAACCCTTACCCCCTAAGCACATGTATTGTTTGAAGCTGATCAATTGCTTCCAGTTGTTCTCTGCTTGTTTCCTGTATTAAGGTCAAGCCAGCATCGCAACTGTTCTCACCATCCATCTTCTTGCGTCTTCCAACTCTTCTCTCTGTAGGTATGCAATAGGTTTTGCATACCTGCAGAGCTTTCTCAGTTGCCTTTGACACTAGACTATCCCGTTTTTCATGACAAAATAAAGTCAATGCTTTTAACTTTTGCACGCATTGATCAAGCGCAAGTCCTTCTTGCTGCAGGTAGATCTGAGTATCATTTACTTCGGTTAGTACTGGGTTCCAAAAATGCAAGAAAGAGAAAAAAACATATGTCATTATGCAAACTAAAAGACTTCCTGCATCACCCCTGGTTTCAGAGGTTTCTTCCGGCCCATCTTGTTTTAAATTCCTGTGCGCCGCCCTGGGTCCTCTCGGAGAAGGGCGGGATATAAATTGAATAAATTGAAATTGAATTGAATCTCTCAACGCTTCCAAAGCGTCTATTATTTTCTCAGTGTGTTCAGCAAGTATGCATTCAGCTTCATGCGTTGAACTCCATCTTGTGTTACACGATCGCTTTACACGAATTGGTACATGTTTCTTAAGGATATCCCACCTGTGGGTGGAGCTTGAGAAAAATGAATACACCTTTTCCACAGTGCCAAAGAAAGTAACAGACTTTGTCCCAACACCAACTGCATGCATCCCAGCAAGATTGAGCGAGTGATTGTTACATGGCACAAACATGCTTTTGAACTGCTAGGTTGGGAGCTCACTCTGTTACGTGGCACTAGGGATTTGAACTGCCAAACTGCTGACCTTTCTGATCAACAAGCTCAGCACCTTAGCCACTGAGCCACCGCGTCCCTATAGAGAAGGGTACTATGGAGCAATTAACTCATCCAATCCTCATGAGAAAAACCTCAAAGACAAACAAACCCTCCTCTACTTTCAAAAGGTGATCTGGAGAGGGGGGGGGAAAGATGCAGTGGGGAGACCCTCCTTGTCCTACAAGCTCCCATTTGTGTCCAGGAATAACAATTACATGATTATCAGATTTTCCATACTGTAGTTCTGAATAATCTTTTGTTCTTCAGCCTATCGGAGAGTTTGCTTCAAACACTGAGATTCTGAGAACTTGGAAACATTAGAGTTGCAATATTTTCCTTAGCAGAATTTGGCAAAGCTGACATAAATGTTTAAAGATGCCAAGGAACAAGCTCATGTAGTCAATGAAGCACATTCACACAAACAAAGGATGCACTCAGGTCATGCACACACCGTATTAAAAGTGAATGAATTATTTGTTCCGTGTTATGCTCCCACAAATCTTAGGTTAATCTGAGGGCTTCATTTACACAAAATACTAAAACAACAGATCCATTTTCATTTTTACCCAATCTACGGTAATGTATTAGAAGAACTCAATCACTGAAACACAAACTAGCCAGGCATATTTTAGCCCAATATATTGCGTGAATTCAATCCATTAGTTTCTTAACGTATGGCAACCCCCTCCCTCCAAATTACATTAGTTGAGTAACCCATGGTTAGTTGACTAGTAAATGACTTGTAGGAACATATTACCTTATAAACTTTTTTCCCACCTCTTTAGCTGTGCTGAAAAAGATGCTGCTCATGCCTTTTTTTTTACTCCAAGTGTGAAAAAATTGAAAGAAATCAGAGTATTGGGGATGAAGGAGGTAAGAGATATTATGAAGCCATGAGAGTAGCACTTCTATTCTTTCATAGTTGATTTGATCCTCCTCTTTTTTTCCTTGACGATAGAAACTTTGCTACCTCCTAAAGCTTGGAAGATCTACCTTTCTCCCTCTGCACCACCTGCCCAATCACAAGCCCGATGTCAGCCTTCGCTCTTCGTTTATCTCTATGCTGCTTGGCTGCCATGGAAACGGGGAGGGTGGGGCTATAGGGGTTAATTATGTGAGCTGGTGGAAGATTGGTGGAAGATGTTACCAGCCGGTGTTATCTGTGGCTTAACGGTCTCACATTCCATGCTGATGATGGTGTTGGACGAACTGCCCACCTGATGTCGAAGACGAACGTGCATTGGACACTGTTGGAAGGGGGGTTAGGGCTATTGGGGTGGGCTTATGCTTTAATAATCATTCTTCGCACCTAAACTAGTTACTTCCTGCTTTACCTTGGTCCCTTGATCTTCTCTATTCAGTAAAAGTAGCCTTATACATTCCAAACAATGTGTAAGTGTGTTCTTTCTTGAGTATTCGAAGAAAGGGGCCCTGACATTAAGCAGGAAGTAACTAGTTTAGGCGCAAAGAATGATTATATCCAATATCGCAGCTCAAAAGGATGATTCGAGGTCAGTACTAGACTTTTTAACAAGCCTAAGTTTAGACCCGAAGGCCGAAGAATCATCTAAACCGCATCGCTGGTCAGAAGGGGTGGGGATGACAGGAGACATAGGCTCAGGGGTTACTACCACCTGATGCCGCCACCCCACCCCAACCCAATCCATATCAGAACTCCTAAGGGAAGAAAAGGAATTGAGGCAGATGGCCGAAGACTTACTACGTCAGGCATCCGACAAGAGGGAAACCCTAGATAAAGTCTGGGGGGGAGGGCATTTTCGGGAAAGCGAACAGTTACAAGAAACAGCAGTGGCTGCTGCTCAAGAAACCAGAGGAACAACCCCTCCCCCTCCTGCACAAACCCAAAGAGATTCACAAGGAGGAATTCGCCCCCCCACCCCTCGCCGGCCTGCTAAACTCCCGCCCTTGGGCATAAAGTTTGATGGTGATCCAGATAATTTAGGTCTTTTTCTCCTTCATGTTAGCAATTTTGTTAAACAGTATGCTAATGATTATGAAGACGACGTTAAGATTAGGATTGTCTCCTTGGCTCTGGAAAACAAAGCTGCCAGATGGCTGGTTTCTCTGCATAATAGCCACTCACCCTTGTTATGGGACTTTGAAAATTTTATGACTGCTCTTAGGAGACGTTTTGAAGACCCCCGAATTGAGAGAAAAGCTAGAATCAGGATGCGAGACCTGCGCCAGGGGAATATGTCTGTGCAAGAATACACACAGATTTTTCAAGAACTTTCTGTTTATATGGTAGGGTGGAGTGACAGAGCGTTAATGGATATTTATACAGAAGGGCTGAACAAAGATATTTATCAAACATGCGTGAATAGATATCGGCTCAATAACTTAGATGATTCGTTTCTGTTAGCCGGGGATGTAGAGCTGGATCAGGCCCACTCTCAAACTCCACCGCAATTTGAGAAAATGAAGCATTTTGAGAGCCCCAGGCCCCAGACCACAGATAAAGATTCCCACAAGCAAATGGGAGGACGTAAATCAACTTCAGCACGTCCTGGCTGTTTTCGCTGTGGAAAGGAGGGGCACTGGGCTAACAACTGCAGATCAAAAAAATCACCACGCCCAAATTCTTCTACTGAAGCTAGGAAGCCTACTAAAACTCCGGCCATGCGCAATAAGCCAGCAATGGCGGGAATGGAGCCCCTGGACCTTTCCGGTGATCAACGTAATCCACAGGCCGATGAGTTGGAGGAGGACTCCGCCTCCTCTGACGAGAACTGGGTAAGTCCCCGCTCCGGGCCCCTTTATATTCCTTTAAGGCTTTTGGCTCCATCTAGCGGCCGTAATTGCAATGTACAAGCTCTAATTGATTCAGGCTGTTCCCGTTGTCTCATCAGTCAAGACCTTGTTCAGACCATGGGTTTCCACTTGAAAAATTTAAAAGTGCCAATCGCATTCTGCCAAATGGATGGCTCTGTAGCAGGGGGGACTCCCGCATCTTATATTACTGAACCCCTTCAGCTTTCTATTGGTGATACTCATAATGAAACCATTAATTTTATTGTGGCACCTATTGCGGATAATGCTGTTATTTTGGGGGTTAACTGGCTACGTAAATGGAATCCCCTAATTAACTGGAAGGAAGGATGGGTGCGGATCCCTTTATTTCTACCGGAGCATAACTCTGCAATCTCAAATCACGATGATGGGACGCCCCTTGACCTAACCCCAATTAAGGAGCCTGCTGGTTCCACTTTAGCCCTCCCCACAGCTGAAACCATTCCTGGGGAAGACAAAATTCCTAAAGAGTACTGGGATCTGAAAGACACTTTTAGCGAAAAGTCCTGTGATTCTCTCCCTCCTCATCGGGCCACTGATTGCTCGATCGATTTTCTCCCAGGGGTGACGCTGCCTAAACCTCGCCTTTACTCTATGACTCCACGAGAAATGGATGAGCTCCGTAAATTCATTGATAAGAATCTAAAGCGAGGCTTCATTGAGCCTGCCAGACCACGGGTGGCTGCACCGGTCATGTTTAGAGAGAAGAAGGATGGCACTCTCCGTTTGGTTCAAAACTACTCTTATCTGAATACCATTTGCGAGCACAATGTCTACCCTCTGCCACTTATGAAGGACATGTTAGCTCATCTAGCTACAGGCAAAATTTTTACTAAACTTGATTTAAGAGAAGTTTATTATAGAGTAAGAATTAAAGAGGGTGACGAATGGAAAACAGCGTCGAACTGTCCACTAGGGTGTTTCCAGTTTAAAGTTCTACCTTTTGGTCTTCAAGGGGCTCCTTCTGTTTTTATGCAACTGATCAATGAAGTGCTCCACGAGCACCTGTATAAGGGAGTGATCGTTTATCTTGATGACATAGTCGTGTACACGCAAACACGTGAGGAACATATTAGACTTGTGCGTTCCGTGTTACAAAAACTACGTGCTGCTGAACTTTATGCTAAGTTGTCAAAATGTGAGTTTCACCAGGAGAAGATTGATTACTTGGGCTATCGCATTTCGTCGGAGGGGATCGAGATGGATCCTGCAAAGGTAAAGGCTGTCACGGAGTGGGCGCCCCCACGCACTCGTAAACAACTGCAAAGTTTTTTGGGTTTCGCCAACTTTTACCGGCAATTTATTCCATCATTCGCTAGCATTGCATTACCCATCACAAATCTGCTCAAAATGAAGGGTGAGGGTAAACCTCGACCGGGAGCCCCTCTGAACTGGACAATGGAATGCCAAGCCGCTTTTGAAAAACTTAAACGTTTGTTTGCAGCTGAGCCTGTCCTGAAGCATCCTGATGTCGACTCCCCGTTTGTTGTTCAGGCTGACGCCAGCGATGTCGCCGTGGGGGCTGTCCTACTACAGTTCAACCAACAGGGCCAGCTGCAACCTTGTGCTTACACCTCTCGTAAATTGTCCAACACCGAACGCAGATGGGCGATTTGGGAGAAGGAAGCATTTGCTGTTCGTTGGGCCCTCATGACTTGGCGTCATTTTCTTGAAGGAGCCCCTCATCCATTTGAGGTCTGGACAGACCATAAAAACCTGGAGGCTCTCACGTCATCCCGTAAATTGTCCCCTAAACAACTACGTTGGGCACATTACTTCAATCGTTTCAACTTCAGTCTCAAATATATTCCTGGAGGAAAGAATTTCATGGCTGATGCACTTTCCAGACTGCCCCAATATGATGTTTCGAAACTTTCAGTTGTGCAACCAATAATGCCTCTTACACTGATAGCCTCTCCTGTTTCGACCAGGGGTCAGTCCGCTGTCCAAGCTGACCCACCCGTGGAACTCATTGCTAAGATTAAGTCGGAACTACTTACTGATGAATGGTATTCTGCACATTCCGGTGACTGCACTATCAAGGACGACCTGCCTTGGATTGGTTCAAAAATTTATGTTCCTGTTACCATACGACCTTTTGTACTACAACGGGCACACGACTCACGGTTGGCCGGACACTTCGGTTTCGTTAAGACTATACACCTGGTTAAACGCCAGTTTTGGTGGCCTTCCCTCAAGAGAGACGTTGAGTCCTATATAGCTAGTTGTCCTATTTGTGCGGCTTCGAAACATTCACCAGGAAAACCGCAGGGCCTCCTCCAATCTGTGGCGAAGCTGGAGGCTCCTTGGAAGGAAATTTCGATGGACTTTATTGTTGATCTTCCAAGCAGCCAGGGTTATACTGTCATTTGGGTGGTTACAGATCTTTTCTCCAAGCAAGTCCACTTCGTACCTTGCTCCAAAATTCCATCTTCCAAATCATTGGCTAAGTTGTTCCTGAATCATATTTATCGTTTCCACGGAGTTCCTAAGCGTATCATTTCAGATAGAGGTACTCAATTTACTTCAAAATTTTGGAAGGAATTTTTAAAGTTGATAGGCTCCTCCCAAGGCTTAAGCTCCTCTTACCATCCGCAGACGAACGGTGCTTGTGAGAGGGCCAATTCTGTTTTGGAACAATACCTACGTTGTTTCATAAATTTTCAGCAGGACGACTGGGCTGACCTTCTGATACATGCCAAAGTGGCTTACAATAACTCTGTTCATTCAAGTACAAATATGACCCCTTTTAAAATCATCTATGGTCAGGACTTTGTGCCCATACCTGAGTTGCCTCACGAGTCGCCTGCAATTCCCTCCCTTGCTGATTGGTCCACTAAACTGTCTTCGGTGTGGCCTGCCATAAAGAAAACCTTGGATGATGCACATCATTCGCATAGGTTATATGCTGATAAAAAGCGATCAGCTCCTCCGGTGTACAAGGTTGGTGATAGAGTCTTCGGCTCTACTAAACATTTAGACAGCCCGCAAAAATGCAAGAAATTGGGCCCTAAGTTTGTTGGCCCGTTCACTATTACTAAAATAATCAGTTCGGTTTCTGTTCGTTTGGATCTACCTAAAACCTACCGTCGCTTATACCCAGTGTTCCATGTTCATCTGTTAAAACCTGAACGCACTTCGCATCTTCGCAAACCTCACCCTGATGCACCTGCGCCACTGATGGTAGACGGTCACCAGCACTATGAAGTTCGTGACATCTTGGACTCCAGAGTCCATAGGAATAAGACTCAATTTCTAGTGATGTGGAAAGACTTTCCTCCTTCTCACAATGAATGGGTGGATAAAGAACATTTCAGAGCCCCGAAGCTTATGCGCCAGTTTTATGCCAAATATCCACACAAACCGTAACCCCTTCCCTCTCTCCTCTATGTTGTTTTGTCTTTTCTTGTCTGTTTTACAGTAATAACTTCTCACCTTCTGGAGGAGGTCCGGAGGTCCTGCCTACTACTGGAGGAGGTCCGGATGTCAGCCTTCGCTCTTCGTTTATCTCTATGCTGCTTGGCTGCCATGGAAACGGGGAGGGTGGGGCTATAGGGGTTAATTATGTGAGCTGGTGGAAGATTGGTGGAAGATGTTACCAGCCGGTGTTATCTGTGGCTTAACGGTCTCACATTCCATGCTGATGATGGTGTTGGACGAACTGCCCACCTGATGTCGAAGACGAACGTGCATTGGACACTGTTGGAAGGGGGGTTAGGGCTATTGGGGTGGGCTTATGCTTTAATAATCATTCTTCACGCCTAAACTAGTTACTTCCTGCTTTACCTTGGTCCCTTGATCTTCTGTATTCAGTAAAAGTAGCCTTATACATTCCAAACAATGTGTAAGTGTGTTCTTTCTTGAGTATTCGAAGAAAGGGGCCCTGACACCCTTCCTCTGAAGTTACTTAAAGAGCAAGCTGTGAACGCCACCGATCAAGTTGCAGTTCTTAGTTAGGCAGCCCGGCATTTTAAGTTGCCTGACTTTCTCACAGAGGCACAAACACAAAGAGGCATTCAACTTTTTTTTTCTAAGGAGGAGCAAATAATGAACAAACACCCCCCCCGAAAAAAAGCTTTTGCTAAAGCTAAATAGTCCCCTTCCTTACTGTCTCCCCTCGCAAGAACGTTACTTCTTTATAGCTACCAGAGGAGATTACAGCGGCGCGCAATTGACAAACAATGAAACTGACTAATCCTCCCCCCTTTCTCTATTGTCCAAGTCAAAACGACAACGAAGCGGGGGGGGGGGAGAGCGTTCACCTTCGGGCTTTTTTTCAGGAGCCAGGTGGGCTTCCGAGAGTGCTGAGCGCTGGAGAAAGAAAGACGCAGCACCTTCAAAGTGGGAAGAGGGCCGGGGAGCCCCCGAAAGCTTCCGGAGGCGACGTTAAAGGGAGAAGCGGGCTCCCTTTCCAGCGGGAGTTTTATTCTGAAGTGCCGAGAGAACGAGGCGCCGGGTTCTCCCAAGCTGCGTCCCGGACAACCTCTCTCTCTCTCTCTCTCTCTCTCTCTCTCTCTCTCTCTCTCTCTCTCTCTCTCTCTCTCTCTCTCTCTCTCTCTTTCCCCACTGCCCCGACCTCGAAGTCTCACCTGCCTCAGCCTGCGCGAGCGCCCCCCCCAGATGTTGCGCCCGGTGCGGCCGGCCCCCCCTGCACCCCCCACGCTACGCCTCTGGAAGGGAGTAAAACAAAGAACAATACAGTTGCTATATCTGTGCTCTATTCTGCTTTGCTTGTAAAAACTGTATAAAAGCCAAATAAACTCTGCGTAAGGCAGACAGACATTTTGGACACAAACTTCTGTGATGGATTTCTGAAACCTACATTCATTAACTACACTAATCAAGACCTATCCATATATAGCAATTGGCAAGGTGGTTGTAATCACCCATAAACCAATAAAGAATTATGTCTCCATAAGGACTGAAAGCTAACAGGCTGGAGCAGTGTTTGGTGCTCCAAGAACAGTTTTTCTCCAAACCCGTTTCAAAAAAAAATAATTCAAATAATAAAGGAGAGGTTATTCATCCATGTACTTGATTCTACTGAAAATTGTCCAAATGATTTCTAACATTTTCAGTAAGGAAGTGTTATAATAGCTATTCCTTATTTCAACTGATTTTTGATGATAAGAAAAAAGATGGAAAATGCTATAGGAATTGTACAAATGAAAAATGGTACCCATGACATTTTGATTAGCACTCTAATTAAACATTACTTGGATCTTATGCTTTACTTAAAGAGTACTCATTAATGGTTCCTTATCATAGGGAAGGAATATATCAAATGCAAACCTCAGTTTTAATTCTAGGGCCTATTTTAATTCTAGGGCAACATTTTAAATAGCATCTTGAACAAGGGGGGCAAAGGAATGCTGATGAAATATATACATTGTTAGCAACTCTGGGTTCAGAACCAGTGTTACAACTCTGGTCCCGTAACCAGTGTTAGGAAATAAATGCGGAATAGTGTAATACACCGGACAGTAAAGAGATACCTTGTTGTAACCACAAACAAACTCTAAAACAGTGATAGTAAGAAAATAAATAGTCTTTACTTTGTAGCAACTAAAATACTTCTTCCGACTAACTTCTCAAACAATAACAGTCCTTCACCAAACACAGAGTTATCTTACAGTGATACAAAACAAATACGTCTTCAGCTTCAGCTCCTCAGCACAGGAATCAAATGGAATCGAAAAGGAAGGGAATGGACTGTGTTCCTGAGCTGAGAATCACAGCCAATCAGAATTCAACACATAGTTCTTAAAGCTACATGGCCTCTTTAAGAATAATAGGCTCATATATATTGTCAACCCAATATAAGGCTGAATATCCTAACATACATAATACAAGACCCTTGGAAGATTCCAGACTATGCGGTAGATATGACACAAAATTGGGTGGAATAGACCATATCCTGGAATACATCAATAAGATTCAAACTTTTTTTTTTTATAATGGGCTGAAAACAACAGAATGAAATTTAACAGTGACAAGTGCAAAGCAATAAAAATGTATAAAACTTCATCATTATATCAGAAGTGTAGTGGTGCTTATGAATAATAAGTTCTGATTTTTCTGAGACTACTCAATTTCCAGTTTTCTCAGATTTTCCTATTGGATGGGTATCCTCAGTTTAACAGGAGGTAACTGCTAAATTTTATTTCCTTCCAGCAATCTATAAAGCTTGAATATAGGGAAAGAAGAAGATAAGCCAAAAAGAAAATAAATTTCTAATCATTGTCAGGCAAACTAACCCCTTGATTTTTCTTATAGACATTTGATTACATGGCAGGTGATTGGCTGACCTTTCACCCTTCTCATCCCACTTCCTTCAGAGAGCTTGATTTCCCAAGGAGCCCAACCAACAAGACTTTTACCTCCACAGCCAGGGAACACTACCTCTGGAAATACTCAGACTTGGAAAAGCTTTTCCAAAAGGGATTAAAAACCTTTGGTTCTTTCTTGAACATGCCTCTAAGTTGGAATGCACATCCATTGGACTCTGTCCAAATTAAGCACACTTCATGGGTTTTATTTCTTTTCCTAAAAGAATATTGCTCTTAAAGGAAATCAATAGTCACAAGGCAAACTTCCCTGAAACAAAATCACATTAAATTGTGTAAATGGGACAAAACTCTCCAGCTTCATTACTGAGGTGTGGAGAAAGTAGGCCTGAGGGTAGGTAGGGAAATTTATGTTGACAGATTTTTTCCTGACTTGACTTTCCAATCATTATGAAGGCAACATTTAGAAGAAAACCTTATAGATTTCTATGCTGAGTCCCAAATCAGAGATATATTTCTGATGGCCTTTCCAATATTTTCATAATCCAAATGATTTCCTCTGGGTAACAACACCACACGACTGAATCTTCCTGGGAATGTTTTAAGAATGACAAATGCAGTGCAGAACTTGCCACCTGTATGATGTTCTCAGCAAATTATCTTAACTTTCTGAGCACAGCTACTATATATTGGAAGACTCTTTTCCCCTCCATGAGATGGATACAGTTTTGTGCTTTGTGCACAGGTAAGTTTGTTACCTGATTCAACTATTTGGAAACAGTTTGTTTACAAGTTTATGAAGAGAATTGTTCATAAAAATGGCAAATGGTGCTGCATTTAAAAAAATGTTCCGCATTCACTGTTTTGTTCTTGGATTCTGTGAGTTGGATGAGGAACTCATTGATGCTCAGGGGCCCTTTAAAATTATTTGACTTTCTATAGTACCCCTCTGTGGTATTTTACAATTCCCATCATAAGGTATGTAATATTCCAAGTGTGGCTTCACCAGTGCAGCATAAAGGGGCACTAACACCTCATGTAACCTTGGATACAGAAGATAAAGATTTCAAAAAGTAAACAAATATTGAAATAAGAAAAACAATTAATAAAAAAAGTCAAAATGACTAAATGATACTTTATACTTTTTCTCAAAATAATTCTGCTACCATCCAGGATTGCAATACTTTTTTCCCCTTCTTCATCAAAAGGGGAATATCACAACTAGGCTATCCTTTTACACAATAGTAGATATAATTACAGTTAATCCTGGTGTATTTGATACTGGGTCAATGATTGTTAAGTAGACTCAATAGAGTTTCTTATTATATTGGAAAGAACGTTAAAATGTGTGGTTATCATTAGATTTGCCACTAGATGGCAGTAGCACTTCTCATTCAATGATCAAAGCAGTCAAAGTCAACTACAAGGCACTGGTAGAATGCCTGATTGTAGACACTGATTGTTTCTCAAACTTGGCAACTTTAAGATGCATAGACTTCATGTCCCTGAATTACCCAACCAGCTGTTTGGAGAAGGTAGAGAAACACTGCCGTAAACAGAGAAGCCAGGTATTCTGATCCAACTTAGCCTAATTTGAAAACGAGGTAAAGTATTTGAGAAAGTGAAGACATGGGAGAAAGTAAAGCTGCACCTTCAGAGGAATTCTTATTGAGTCTGGCCAAGACAGATTAGTAAGAATATTTATTAGTTTGAATTTTTAAAGTGTACATTTTCCCAGATCCATGAAATGCTTTAGATTACCAGGAAATTCCAAAGTTGAAGCTAAGTTAGAAATCAAAGCAATATTGCAGAAGACAATCACAAACTATTCTCTATAATGATCAAGAAGACTACATGGATTTGTCTATAAAATCACCCAGAACTTTAAGGACGTTTTTTCCCCACTGTGATGTCATCAACACAACCATGTTGGCTTCCATAATAGCATAATTATGATTTGGCAAAGTAAGAACAAGGAAAAAATGTCAGAAGAATGGCATCAAGCAGTTGGACTCAGAATTAGTTGGAAAAGGGTTATTTGTTCCCTAACAAAGAAACTCATTTTCTCACTTCAACTTGGCTTTGAGACCCAATAAAGAATTTGTTGTGGAACTGGTGAAGCCCACACCAATCAACCGAAATAGATTTAAATCGGATTTTCCTTACATGGAAATAGAGATAGAGTTAGATGCTTGGTTACTACAAATAATATTCGTCTACAGCCTGGGACTTTGCATTCTAGACTAGCCAAACATTAACACTTATACTTATTGTCAATCAGGATTATCACCTTTATTATCACTGGAAGAAAGTGGCTAAGCTTCAAATCAAAACAATTTGTGGCATAACTTCCCTTTGTTTCTAAACTACACAGGCATAGCAAGTATTCTCTCAGAAAAGCTACAAAAAATAATTCATTTTACTGACAAATTTACTAACTTTAAGAGGAAGTTAGAACCAACAGCCAGAAATGTGCTGAAAATGGTAAGATAATATAAAAGTTGTTAATAAATATTGCTAAAGGTGTCTCCTTTAAACCTGTTTCCCCCCCATAATTTTCAAGATCATAATGTTTGAGATATTTGGATAACATAGGCTCTGGTCATATATAGCATTTAGGGCATTATCCCCAACTTCAGAAAGAGACTCAAATTAACTCTTCTGGTTTTTCCTCTTGGCCTCCAAGTGTACCACTTTAATCAGAAAATTTGGAGTGCCTAAAGCCTTGAAACAGATGTGCAGCAGAAGATGCCAAGGACTTGAAGAATACCAATTGGAAGAAATTTTGTACCAGTTCTTCAGCACAAAGAAGTGTTTTCAAAAGCAGGAAGTGGTAGAGAGTTATAAACAACTCTTAGATTACGTTCTGGCAGGATTTTGAATTATTTGGAATGTTATGATGTCAATGCTAGAACTGAAGATTTGTTTTTAGCTTGACATTCCTTTATTTTATCTGATTTATATCCCATTATACTCTAGGGGCTCATTGCAGCTTTGGGTCGTTTTTCTGTGAACCTTTCTGAGTTTGTTGAGTTGAAATGTTCTCCACCCATCTTTAAATCCACAAAAATTTATAGAGCCATGAAATTTGCTGCTTTTCCATTGCCTCTGTTTTGAATTTTTACCCAAATAGTGCTATCTTAATTATGTAAGTACAATTCATAATAAGCAAACTGACTAATTGATTCGAGATGCCCTTCCTCTTTAATATGTGACAAACTGATCATAGTGCCTAAACAGGAATGAGGTGGATCTGTGAGCTGGACTCCACTCACCATCTCCAGATTCCACTTGGTCCACTTCTTTTGTGCCTTATTTGGTTATAACTCAAGTTGAATACAATAATATTTTTAAGAAACAGATTGGTGTCAGATTCGCACTCACAAGCAGTACTTTTATCTAGAATGTACCTTTTCTTTATGTGTGTAATAAATGCTGACATACAGATGCTTGAGCCTTCTAGTAGTTAGGGAATTGGTCCTATCGTGTCATGCTATTTCACTATGATGCCATTTAAATATTCCCCTATTAAATATCCTTGCAAACAGTTTCACGTGCCAGTATCCAGCACTTTAACAAGAGACCTTAATAGAATGGGAGCAAAGAAGGCTGTCTAACGATCAGAGCATTTGAGGGTCCATATCAGCTTGAAACAGCCATTTAGAATCTCCTTCGTCCCTCCCATTACTGGTCATCTGCCCCTGCCACTAATGTAATGTATGGTATGGTAAAGCTTTACACCAGACATGGTATTCAGCTGGTTCTGACTGGTTCTGGAGAACCGGTAGCGGACATTTTGAGTAGTTTGGAGAACCAGTAAATAGTACCTCTGGATGGCCCTGCCCCTAATCTATTTGCTGCCTTCCGAGTCCCAGCTGATCAGCTGGATCTTCTTTTGCTGCACAGGAGAATGGAGCTGGAAAGCAGGTTAGAGGGATGGGGAGGGAATGGGGATTTTGCAGTATCCTTCTCTGCCATGCCCACCAAGTCATGCCCACCGAGCCACGCCCACAAAACAGGTAGTAACTTTTTTTGGAATCCCACCACTGGTTTTATACAGCCTGCAGTTGTTGTGAATGCTGTTAGACAAATGGAGAATATATAATTTTAACCCATTTCTAACTAATGACAACTTAAACTGTCGAACTAATGGGCTGTGGATAAAATATAGGCCACATTATGGGGATATGGCAGAAAAAGAATATCCAAAACATATTTGTACCATGGTTAGGTAAGCATGTGAAAAGACCAGTGTGATTATCCTCCAAATGCATGGATTTGAAGTCTGGAATTTCCTAGACAACATGGCCATTGCTAAGAATTCTAAATATTTAAATTCATGAATCTGGAGAGAAATCTGAAGGATGGTGTGAAGTGATTCAGAGAATAAATGAGACTAAACAAGTAGAATGTTTATTATAAATAGGCCATTTGTTTAAAAATGCATTGAGAGACAGTTGGGTCTACTAGTTAAAGAACCAGACTGGAAACTAAGAGACTGGGAATTCTAGTGCTGCTTTATCACAAAAGCTGTCTGGATGACCTTGGGCCAATCATTCTATCTCAGACCACAATGGCAGGCTCAGATAACAAGCCAGTTGGTCAATTTCTGCCACAATCAATACAACTCTCTTGATTGGGGGGGGGGGGGGGGAGATTCTGCAGGTGTGGGAAAATGCTAGAAAGAAAAAAAATCAATTTAAAACTGCATCATAAGTAACTTGTTCAAAAAGCCAAAGATCAATGGTTATTTGAAGTTTCATGCAGGAATCTCTTCCACTGAAAAAATTGTGCACTTATTAAATGTATTGTGCATATTAGAACAGATGAAACAATATAACAGGACATCTAAAATACAGACAGTGGGTCTGTTTAATTGATAGAAATGTGCATATGGTTATCATATCTGAAATCATAATTAAATATGCAACCATGTATGTAAGTTAAATGCTATCAATATAGTATCCTTCAATAGCTGTTCATCCTGCAGCTTTTTCTTTGAAAAATAAACTTGTGTCTTAGAAACCTGGAAAGGGAAATTGACGACATACTGTAAATTTAATCTCCTGCCAAATTTCTGATTGATGGCATATTATTTATTTAATTTTAGGCTTAGGGTTTTAGTTATAGTTTTGAAATTCACTGTAAGTTCTATCATGACTTAGATAAAATGTTAAATCTGTCTCTTTTGCATTTAAACAATGTGGTGGGAAATCTTCCAATAATTCTAACAAAGAAACTATAAAAATGTAATCTAATCACAAAAGAAAAGTGAGTAGTGGATAGTAAGTAAATATAAAGACTGTATTTTCTTTCAAAATATATAGATTCCATATATTTTACCCCATTACAGATCACTATTGAAATGTTCTAGGGAGATGCTGCATATTACTAAGCTGTAATTCTCCTTGCATCAAAAACACTCTGATGTTTTTATTCTTTACACAATACATGGTATGTGCAGCATTAACCTGGCCCAGGTTGCTTACTCAAGCTTACATTGCTTTTATTGGTAGCTGTAAAAGGGGATAAGTAGTAATATTGTTTTGTACTTTTGATTACACACATTTTAGTTTCCTGCAGAAAATCCTGTATGGCTTAATTTCTGACACCTTTGTATAAACTGAAATATTATATGTGCAGAATAGAATACTATTGTCATTTAGGACTTTCGTATCACTATGCGATTCTTATTACAGGTAACAATGGATATATTTAGGCTTTGTTTTAAAAATGATTCCTAGTTCTGAATCAAGGAAATGAAATAAAAGATCTTCTTGCTAGATATGTACAGAACAAAAAACTGTTTACAAAATTGGAACAAGGGATCTCAGATATAATATTAGCTCTTGCAGTTTATAGAGGGTAAGTAGCACCGTATTAACATATTGTAGCAAAAGCTATAATCTGAAAAACTAACATCTTTATGTTAACGTGAGTTTTGGTGGACTGAAGGGCGTGCTAGTATGTTTCACCTGATTCCAAAATATGTTGAATGCTGGCAGCTCATTAAAGCATTCTACACCCTCTGAAATAGTTTCTGTTTTTTAAAAATTATTAAGGTTGTGTGTGCTTGTGGGTGTTTAATAAATCAAGAACAGAACAGTGAACTGAGTGACTTTTAAGAATTCTATAAAAGGCAGACAGCCTTATTGAATTATGAGGAAACAAGACAATGCACCCAATCAGCATTCAATTTGGCAAATAATATCTCTGTCATGCAGAGGATGTTGACTTAATGCCACAGGGGACATTGTGATTTATTTTGTGGCATATTTGTACACAGCCTAAATACAACTTTATCTTCTTATCATTTTATCATTACTTGCAGAAGCCCTCCCGAATAATAGAACTGACTTGAGGAGAGAATTAATCTCACTCTGGGTGAAGTCACAATGCCAGATTTTAACCTGGTGACGCATCGGCAATATGTGGAATATCTCTCACTCATTGTTGAACACAGACTTGAAAATGAGAAGCAACGTGTACACTCCCACATACTTAAATCACTTATATGACATGAACTGCATTGCCTTTGGATTGGTTACAGTTTCTGATTAAGCATGCCTAAGATCTGGTAATGTTGCTTGGTTACTTTGGGCTGCCCATAGACCAGAATGTTCACAGAAGCTGGAAAGTCCATTAGAATAATAAAGGAAGCATCACAATGCAATTTCTGTCTCTTAGATCTGTGTACGCAACTTCTCAATCCATATATAGAAGGCTTGGCATTTGTGTTAATGTTGCAGTGCCCATTTGGGGGTTTCTTCCCCTTATGTACTTGTGGGTGCCAAATGCCTGTATGTGTTGCAGTTCTTCCACTCTCAATAACATTAGTTTTTCCTGAAATTTCAGGAAAACTTGCTCTGATTCAAATATCCTTTGTTTGATCAATTAAAAAAACAACATTACTAATCAAGTATGTAAGAGTAACATTTTATTGGCTATATTTAAAATCAAACCATGCTGTTTCTCAAGCATTAAAGAGGGGAAAAGCCAGACAAAGATGGTTAAATTCAGCTAAAATTACTTTAAGTTGCAATCTAAAACTATTTATTTTTAATTCAACTAATATTAACTTGAAGCAAAATGCCAATGTGTCATTCTATTCTTTATTTAAATTAATTTGTCTACTTTTTGAATAATGTTCAAAGATGTTTACCCTTTACAAAGGTAAGTAATTGAGTGAAATGGTGGCTGACAAAAATTCTTCTCTGTTCAATGTACTGTATATTGACTAGAAAGCCGCAACAGGAGACAGCACCTAACTGATTTAATTTGTGCTATTCTCAGAAGCATGGGTACATCTAGCGTACATCTAGTACATCTTTTTTCCATGAATTTATTTTATTACCAGTCTAGCCAATTGCACTGGAATTCCCAGTTGGTTTCCACATGCAATCATTTAGTAAGGCTAGAAACTAGGAGTCTATGAATTCTAATCCTACATTAGAGACAAAACCATCTGGGTGACCTTGGGCGGGAAGATCCCCTTTCAAATAGGCCAGCCAGATTTAAATGGGAAGAAATAGGGCCCCTTCATGAAAAAAGTGGGAGAAGATTTCATAAATTACCTTAAACTTGAACTAAATTTGAATGTTTCGTGGCCTTCCACAAACTCTGAGCTTCTGCATCCTTCCCGTATGTTTTTTTCCATTTCTGACCTTATCCCTAGTCTGGTATTTCTTTCTTATTTCTTAACATGTTTCATCTTCATTGGCATATAGGCTAAATTCAAATTTCATAAAAGGAAAACTCTCCCATTATCATAGATTTCAGATAGTTTTCAAGTCACAGTTCTTGCATGAATTTTTCTGCTCATTGTTTTTTGGTAGGAACACCCTATAAGAAGTTTCCACTCATTTTTTTCCCTTTCAGAATTACATCTATGGCAACACTAAAAGTATAGCAATTTAGTTTTCATCTTGGCTCCTGGAAAAGGAAGTTACCGAAAATGAAACTACACCTGCCCAAATCCCATTCAGTCTAGCCACTCTGGGTTATTCTCTCCACATGTCAAAGTAGGTGAAGTCTGTCTTAGAAGCAATGCCTTTTCTACTTCTGTGAAGTGTAGGAAGAATGTTCTTATCAGTCCAGAGCAGTTCTCTAACAGTTGTTCAGTCTATGCAGTAGGAGTAGTACTGGCACAATCATCATAAACCTGTTGCAAATAGTCTCCTTTACAGTATATATCAGATGTATGTATTTAATATTTGTTTGAGAGGCAGGGCAATCTTGCAGACAGTTCTGAAAGCTTCCAAGAATTAGGTGAATTTATTTTTATCTAGCAGTTATCTATATTATTTCTCTGAACGTAACTCCCTATTTCCTTGCAGGAGAAAAATGTCTAAATCACTGATTTCACATTCCTGAGATGGACCATTGATCCTGAAATACCGCTACTGTAATTCTTTTTTTTTTTTCTGAGGGGAAGGGGTTCCTTCTCTAGATTAGAATTGAATATGGCCTACAGAAATCTGGGGATTTAATTTAATTAGGACAATTTACACCAGAAACAAATGCATGTATATCATGAATGCATTTCTGCTATTTTTCTATTTATGATGCCCACAAAGGCTGTCAACTGTCCCATAACACCAGGTTAAAAACTGATAGTAAGAAAAGAAATACTGTAGTAATGAAAGAAAGAAAACTTTTTTCTGTCTGAATTCAAACCAGCACATTTTTGCTACTTGAACTCCCATGACAATGGGTTACATCAGAGATTAAGAGCCAAAGCTGAAAGAGACCAAGAAAGGAACTTTAATTGTAAAGCTGGTTGTTGTGTTTGCATCTTTAAGGCGCTCCATGGCTCGGGACCTAGCTATCTGCGGGATCGGATCCTGCCCCATACATCCTCACGACCGATTCGCTCCCACAGAGAGGGACTTCTCCGGGTGCCGTCCACTAGACTTTGTCAGCGGGCGACGCCCAGGGGAAGGGCTCTCTCTGTGGCGGGCCCGGCCCTCTGGAACGACCTTCCCCCCGATATCAGAACGACCACGGACCTCCGCTCCTTCCGTACGAAATTAAAGACCCATTTCTTTCGACTGGCCGGCCTTGGATAGTCTCTCTGTTTATAGATTTTAAATGTATTTTAATGGGTTTTAATTTTTTAGCACGGGATAACATTGTTTAATTGTGTTTTAAAGTATATATTTTTGTATCTATTGTTTATATTGTTTTTAGTCCTCCTGTGCACCGCCCCGGGTCCCTGTGGGGAGAGGGAGCGGTTAATAAATTCAAAGTTATTATTATTATTATTATTATTATTATTATTATTATTATTATTATTATTATTATTATTATTATTATTATTATTATTATTATTATAACTGCACGTTAATGCCTTAACTTGGTAAAAACCATTACATTTTTGAAAAAAAGTTATATCTTATATATTAGACAGAAAATTAAATGGCTGCTTTGACAAAATATAACCATCTGTGTGAAGAAGAGAATGGAAATAGCCCTATGCATAACCAATTCAGTTAATCATCTGACAGGTGAGGTGAACTTGTTTAATTTGGGTAATTAATGGCTCAGTGGTTCAGTGCATTTCTTCTTAATGGGACAATCACTTTAACTGCTGAAAATAAAGCAGCTATGGTAGGTAATGACCAAGGATTGAAATGAGGGGGTTGTCCCTGCTTAGTGACACTTGCCAATTGGAGCAGAGGCATGAATTAACATTTACTGGTTGTCATCTCTTCTCCTATCACAAAGTGGAAAACATGTAGTTTTGAGGCAAAGCAAGAAAGCCTCAGTTGCATTTGCTGCAGACTGGGGAAGGGTTGAGTATGTCATGCATTCCTGTTATCTTGAAAGGGTGAATAGTTTCTGCTTAAGGTAAAAGTAAAGGTTCCCCTCATACATATATGCTAGTCATTCCTGACTCTAGGGGGTGGGGCTTATCTCCGTTTCTAAGCTGAAGAGCCAGTGCTGTCTGAAGATGTCTCCATGGTCATGTGGCCTGCATGGCTAAATGCCGAAGGTGCACGGAACGCTGTTACCTTCCCATCAAGGTGGTCCTTATTTTTCTACTTGCATTTTCTACATGCTTTCGAACTGCTAGGTTGGCAGAAGCTGGGAAAAGTAACAGGAGCTCACTCCATTATGGGAATTCGAACCGCCAAACTGCCGACCTTTCTGATCAACAAGCACAGTGTCCTAGCCACTGAGCCACCATGTCCCCTTTAGTTTCTGCTTATGCTGGGGCAAACAAGAAGTGCTGACCAGTATACTGGGAGGACAGAACAGGGAAAGTGAAAAGAAGCTAAAATAGATCCTAATTCCAAAGTAGCTTTGGGATTTAGAGCTAGTTTGATGAAGTGATAGACCAGGAGTGGGGAGGTTTAGTCCTAGTCCTACTTAGTCATGGAAGCCAATGGGAGGTCTCTGGGCTGATCACTTTCTCTCAGCCCTAGGAATAAAGCAAGGTCAACCAATTTCAAAAATGTTGCAGGGAAAACCACATGAATTTGGCTATATAGGCACAATGAATCAAGACGGATCTGAAGGGGCAGGGGTGGGGATGTATGGGGGTGGGAGGAAAAAACTTTGGAATTATTGCATAAATAGCAGCAGAAATAACATTAACCTGGTATGTTATTCAACTTCTATCAGCCTGTGGATGAATTGGCAGACAAAAGAAGTTTTGTTACGTATCTGAAGTATTACAACATGAATTCGGTTATTACATGCCACTCCTATGGCAGTTAGAAAGTTAGCAGTTTTATTGACCCTATTAAAAAAGAAAAGAAAAGCTGAAGCCGAGAGGCCCACATAACTGGCAAGTCATTAAGTTTGTGCCTCTTCAGTTGAAGAAAACATGTGAATCCAGAGAGCCATATTATACTTCAAGTCTCCATTAATTCATTTCATAAGAGTCATTTTATATCTTCCAAAGGAGTAGAAACCTGGTTTGTCAGTCAAAGATGTGAGTTTTTATGTCATCCATCTACACTAGAGACTTGTTAGTTACTATTAGCTCTAGCAGAGATCATCCATCAGAATGGGGCTTAGTGGTTGGTTGGGTGAAAATTTAAGCCCATGGTGCAGTACCTCTCATCATACACACCCTGCATTAAAATTCAGTCATCCCATTTTGAGGATAATATTATTATTTCCTACTGTCCTACCAATCAATGGTGCTGGTATAAATCTTTACTCTGGGAAACTGGAGGAGTACTAAAAGTGAGTTGAGAGAAGAGAACCCTCAACAATACGGTATGTCTATGAGAAATGAAAGGTTTTACAAACATGTCCCTTCATTTCCTGAGGTTTCAATTCATCCTTACCAAGAATTTATATATAGCAAACACACAGAGTTTTACTGCTTGTTTAGTTGCAAATAACTGTTTAGATATGGGTGTCTGTGAGAAAAACCAATGAGTTATAATGCAAACTCTATCCCTTTTGTCAGTGTGTTGCAACACTGCAGGCAATCATGTACTGGTAAGTGCTGGAGTTTACATTAAGTTAAGTTGAACCTTTTGTCCTTTTGATGAAATATCCAGCTTCAGCACATGTTTCTGTGTCTAGACAATTAATATGACTAATAATGCAAATAGTGGATAGTTTGCTAATAAGAAAGGATCCCCTTCCTTTTCTATTAACATCTGTGAGCCATCTTTTTTTAATCTGAAATGAACACGTATGCAAAGCATTGTATGATTCAGTGGGCAAAGAACTTGGGTTATAGCATAAGGCTTGAACAGTGTGAAAACATGTGGACAAAAGTTTTTAAATTTACACTAAACTATAATCTAAAAGAATTTTTTAATAAAATGATGTACTGTCGGTATCTAACACTGGACAAATGGTCAAGAATGTATAAAGATACTTAAAAGGAATGTTGGAGATATGTAAAGGTAAAGAAGGAACGTTTGGCCATTTCTGGTGGACATGTGACAAAGCAAAGAAATATTGGAGCAGGATTCACATCTTAATACAGGAGATTCTTAAAGTGAATATAAAGATAAAACCACAGACTTTTCTTTTAGACTTAATGGATAAGGACCTTGAAAATAAATTAGAACTTTGATATTATATGTTGACATCAGCAAGAATACTTTATGCACAGAAATGGAAGGATACTTTGGTTCTCACAATGGACGAATGGCTGCAAAACTTGATAGAGTTAGCAAAGATGGCTAAATTGGCTGCTTTGATTAAAGAAAAGAATACTATTAGTTTTCTTTCTATTTGGATCAACTTTTGGACTTTGTGTTTGAGGTGAAACAAAAATGAAACTTTCATTTTTAAGTTTTGCTAATTAGATAGGCTGGTTGTGATAGAATTATAACAATAGTTGTTATAAAATTATGACTTGAAAAGTTAGAACAAGAAAAAAATACAAAGAGCTTAAGAAGAAGAGCAGAGGCCCTGTAGGCTTGGAACACAATCCAAATACAGGTAGTCCTCAAGTTACGACAGTTCACTTAGTGATGATTCAAAGTTACGACCCCCCTCAAAAGTACTTATGACACAGTCCTGAAGTTACGAATGTTGCAGCACCATGGCAGTCATTCACTCTTACCACTGACTGCAGATACACTGCAATATTCCCTCTGCCCATTTCCCTCCCTCCAGGGATCTAACAGGCACTGGCACTGCTATGCTAGCTGTTCCGACTCCCTCCTTAACACAACTAATCACTAAACTGACTGATACTTGGCAGCTTGCCTGGACTGACCTCGACTAGACTGACTGCAGACTCTGTAGATTCTATGTTGTTTCCTGCAAACCTACTCTTCACAGAGGATTTCTTTTAAAACCTCTTGGGAAGGGCCAGGCAATTAGGCAGCTGATACTGATTATCTCCGATGGCGTCGTTCTGCTAATTGCCTCCTCTCAATCCTTAGCCTGACTTCCAGGACAAACTGGGTTTCCTCCTCTAGAGCCGACTCATAGGACTCCTCACTAGAGGAATCCATCAGCAGCTCATCCGGAGCCGTCTGGGCCACAACACTAGCCCACCGGCTTCCCCCTACCCCATTACCAATCACTTTTGAATATCCAGAGTTCCAGAACATGCTGACCACTCTGTCTCTCTCTTCAAGCAATTGTCTCCTCTCCAGCCTTTCTACCATGGGGTTGACCAGCAGCATGCCCAGGGATGCTTTTCAGAGGAGTTGTAATGAACCTATATTCCAGCAAAGGAGATAGGTATTTAACTTGAGAGAAGGTTCCATAATCATGAGACAGTTCCAAGGTTATTGGAACTATTGGAACTAATTGTTATGATTTTTTTAAGACTACAGTCTTAGATTTAGGGCATGTTGTCATTGCACACTTAAGCTGCTAATATCCTGTGCTCATGACAATTCAACTGTAAAGAGGCTTAAGAAAAACTTGAATGGACTGAAATACTTTGCAACCATGCAGAAGCTCCAGGACCTTATTTATTTTGTTATACATAACTCTCTGGTTGAGAAGAAGCCACAAGTCATTGGTTCATCCAGTAGCACCTACTTCCAGATCAAATTAAATTTAGCAAGAATATTAAGGAAACCATTGCAATCTCCACCTTAGTTGGACCAACCTCCAACTGCCAGCAGCTTTAGACGTACACTCACGAATTTGAATTACTGACAATGTAGTTGGGGTATGGTTTTGAGTGCCATATAAAACTGAGCCTATGACTCAGATTCTAATAGTTTGATGGCAGTGAGCAAAAAACTATTTTCTTTTGGGTAGAAGACAATAAAATACTAGCAGCATTTCTTTCTCAAAGTATGATTAAAAGTGCATTTGAGATTCAAATGAATTCCAAACAGTTCTGGATGACTTTTTTGGTGTTGTCATCAATCAAAGTGAAAGTCTTTGAAGAAGATTAATCACCAGTTTTCCTGCACTAGTTGAATTTATGTAATCAAAGATGTAAGAAAAGAGATTTCTCTATACTGTACATGACAGAACTATTGCACAGTTAGTTTGCTTTTTATTAGTTTTGTTTGTTAAATGTTTGCCTGAAGCTGTGAGGATCTGTAAAAGTGTAGCATGGCTGCTTAGCTGAGAAATACTGGATATTCACATTCTATTTTCTATGCCAAAATACATTTCACATCTGTTTTCCATTTAGGTTCTATTTTAATTCTATGAAGAAATAAATTAGGAAAACAGTCTTACACTCCTTTTCATTACTCATCAGTCTGTAACCTCTTCACTTAAAAAACCCCCCACCACATACCAGTAAGTTTCTTACTTATGATGTGGATCAATGGTGGGATTCAGCCAGTTCGCACCTATTCGGCAGAAACGGTTGTAAACTTTCTAAGCAATTCGAAGAACCGTTTGTTGGAAGAAATCTCCTTTTGTTTTTTCCCCACTTTACAGGGCTAATCCTGTAAGGAAGGCAGGAAGGAAATGTTAGATTAGACAAAGGAGTCCGACTCAGGCATGGTCAATCAACAGGAACGTTTATTCAGCAACTATTTACAATACACAAGAATCACTACTGGCAAGGCTTCCCCGTCTGACAGCCCTTTATATAGGCTTTCAGACAGGAACCCTTGCAGCAAGCTAGCTGCAACATTGTATCTATTTTCTAGACAGTCTCCTGCCAGCCGCGTCTTAGCCAATCAGACACGGCTGCCGGCTCTGTTCCGGAATGTGGTGATTCAGAGTTCACCAGACTTGCTGGCACGGTCGTAGACCTGAGGACTTAACACTCCTTCCCCCAAGATCAGTGCGCATGTGTCCAGCCTTTCTGTCCATCAACGTGTAGGTGCATGCGTACTCCTCCAAGTAGGCGGGGCGGTGTCGGGCCTGCCCCGAACGCCTCAGTTGCTGCGGAGAGCTCGGCGCGGTAAGTAGTTCCTGGGGAAGCTCCTCCCCTTGGGGATTGGAGGCCCCACTCACATCACCGCGGCCTGCCCCCGGAGGTGGAGTCTGCGTCGCGGGAACCAGCGATAATGGTAAGTCCATGCGAGGGGGCGTGGCGGCCGGGCTTGAGGTTGTTGAAGGTTGCCGGCTGGCAGCTGGTTGGTAGGGTGGGCCTCCTAGCGGCGAGGTCCACAATTCCGTGTCGGCTTGAGTGGAGTAGTCCGGAGGGGGTCTGCAGAGTGTGTCCGATGACGAGAGGCCGGAACTGGCAAAAGTCTCCGGAGTTACCTTCTACGGCTCGGCTTGAACAGGGAACAGCGGCCCAACAGGGGCCAACGGGCAGGAACGGCCTGGTGTGGTGAAGGCCGTCTCGGGCAGGCGGCGCCTTAGTTGATCCAGATGGCGCCGCCACTCAGATCCATCGCGTAGGCCGACCCTGTAAGAGCAGGGGCCGGTTAAGTCCAAGACGGTTGCGGGAACCCATCACGGCTCCCCTGAGAAGTTTCTTGCCCAGACTAGGTCCCCAACTTGAAATAGGTGAGGGGAGGGAACCTGCCGGTTGCTCCTCTGCACCCCATCGTAATCCGGGTGCAGTCTGTCCAGGGTGGTCCGAAAGCGTCGGCCCATCAAGAGCTCCACGGGGCTTTTCCCTGTGGCCGGGCAAGGTGTGACATGCTGTCCCAAGAGGTACGCAGCCACCCTTGCCTGCCAGTCCCCTTTATCCAAACGGGCCAAGGCTTCCTTGGCCGAACGGACTGCTCATTCCGCGTGTCCATTAGACGCCGGGTGATAAGGGGCAACTGGCGCGTGGCGGATCCCTTGGGTGGCCAGAAAGTCCAAGAAGGTGGAGGACTGAAATTGGGGTCCGTTGTCGGACACAATGACGTCCGGCAACCCGTGGGTGGCGAACAGGCGGTGCAACGCACGCACGGTGCTCTCCGCTGTGGTGGAGGCCATGATAATCACCTCCACCCAGCGGGAGAACGCATCCACCACCACAAGGAAATTCTGGCCATGGAAGGGACCCGCGAAATCCAAGTGAAGCCTGGACCATGGGCTCCTGGGAACGTCCCACTCCCTCGGCGGGGAGACCGGCGGGGCCGGCCGGGACGATTGGCAGGTGGAGCAGGCGGCCACCCACTCCGCCACTTCAGCGTCCATGCCAGGCCACCAGACATAGCTCCGGGCTAAAGCCTTCATACGGACTATGCCGGGGTGATTGGCATGGAGCGACTGAAGAACCATGTGTCTGAGGGGGGAAGGGACGATGACCCGGTCTCCCCAACACAAGCACCCACAATGGAGCGAGAGCTCCATCTGGCGTGACTTGTATGGCCGAATACAATACTCGGCCACGCTGCCCGAAGGCCACCCCTCAGCACCCAGCGGCAGACCTGGGCGAGGATGGGGTCTGCGCGGGTGTGAGCGGCGACGGCGGAAGAGGACAAGGGCAAGTCCGACTCCGCGACCGTCAGAACGGAGAGGGCCGGTACAGGGGCCGGATCCGGCCCCGGGAGAGGGCAGCGGCTTAGGGCATCAGCGTGCCCTATCTGCTTGCCAGGACGGTATAGCAGCGTATAGTCATACGCTGCCAGGAATTCCGTCCAACAGGTCATCCTGGGCGACAGGATGGGGGGGTCAGGCGGTCACCGGCCAACAGTCCAAGGAGCGGCTTGTGGTCCATGATGACAGAAAAGGTCCGCCCATAGAGGTAGTTGTGAAACTTCTTAATCCCGGACACTACAGCCAAAGCCTCCTTGTCGATTTGGCTTTAGTTTCTCTCCGTTTGAGACATTGTCCGGGAGTAAAAAGCAACAGGGCCTTCCGAGCCGTCTGGAAAGACGTGGCTCAGGACAGCCCCCAGGCCAAAAGGGGAGGCATCGCATGCAAGCGTCAGAGGAAGTCTGTCATGGTACTGGACTAGTACCGCGTCTGATGTGAGCATGGCTTTGACAGCCGCGAACGCATGCGCTTCGCGGCTGCCCCAGCGCCAGGCCGCGGATCGGTCGAGTAACCGATGCAGCGGCTCGACTAGCGATGCCTTGTGGGGAATAAATGGCGCGTAAAAATTCAAAAGGCCGAGGAATGCCTGCAGCTCCGTTTTGGATGCAGGAGTGGGGGCCTTTTGGATGGCCTCGACCTTGGAGGGGGTGGGGTGAATTCTTTCATCATCAATCATGAAGCCCAGGAATTCCACCCTCGGCGCAGCAAATGTACATTTGCTGCGCCCCTGAAAACTCTGAGGACCTTCCGCAACATCTTGGCGAGCTCTGATATGCTGGCAGCAGCAATCAGGACATCGTCAAAGTACTGTACAACGCCAGGGAGCCCATGGAGCAGTTGCTCCATGAGGCTCTGGAAGATCCCCGGGGTCACGGACACGCCGAATTGGAGGCAGCGACAGCAGAAAGCCCCTCGGTGGGTGACGATGGTCTGCGCCTCCGCAGCCTCGTCATCCACCGGGAGCTGTTGGTAGGCCTGCGCCATATCCAGTTTCGCGAATACTCGACCCCGCCGCAGAGAGTGGAGCAGGTCCTGTTCTACCGGAACTGGGTATGGGTTCGTCTGAAGCCCGAGGTTGATCGTCGACTTTTAGTTGGCGCAGATCCTCACGGACCCGTCGGGCTTAATGGGGACCACAATTGGGCTCTCCCATTTCGCCTGATCGACGGGTTCGAGCACGCCCTGCGCCATTAATCGATCTAATTCCGCTTCAACCTTGGGCTTCAGTGCGAACGGCAGCCTGCGGGCCTTCAAGCGGACAGGAGCAACCTGGGGATCCAGGTTTAGGGAAACTGGAGTGCCCTTGTACGTTCCTAGGCTGCCATCAAAGACGTCGCTGAACTCTTTGATCACTACGTCTACCGGAGAACTGGCTGGCACGCTGTGTACTGTGCCTAATGACAAGGCCTGAATCCCACCTTCGTTGCCAGTGTTAGATTAGACAAAGGAGTCCGACTCAGGCATGGTCAATCAACAGGAACGTTTATTCAGCAACTATTTACAATACAAGAATCACTACTGGCAAGGCTTCCCTGTCTGACAGCTCTTTATATAGGCTTTCAGACAGGAACCCTTGCAGCAAGCTAGCTGCAACATTGTATCTATTTTCTAGACAGTCTCCTGCCAGCCGCGTCTTAGCCAATCAGATGCGGCTGCCGGCTCCGTTCCGGAATGTGGTGATTCAGAGTTCACCAGACTTGCTGGCACGGTCGTAGACCTGAGGACTTAACAGAAAACATTCTGGTGTTGTTTCCATCCTAATCTTTATTGCCCTACTAATAGAAACTTCCTCTCCGGTTAACCCTTATTCCATTGTAACAGCTAAGGCGAAGCGCCCATCGACTTGAGTGATGTTGAGTTGGTCACACCCACCCAATCACATGACTACCCAGCCCCGCCTACCCAGCTGGTCATTAGGGCAGAGAACCAGTGGTTAAATTATTTGAATCCCACCACTGATGTGGATGATTTTCCAAAGGACTCCCTTCAAAAAGCAACCACTTTGATAAGCTTTGAAATAACAGAACAGAATAACAGAGTCGAAAGAGACTTTGAGGTCTTCTAGTCCAACCCCTGCACAAGCAGGAAATCCTAAACCATTTTGGACAAATGACTTCCAATCTTTTCTTAAATCTTCCAGTGATAGAGTGTCCACAATGATGTTGGTAGCAACAAGTATATTGGCAGCAGCAAAACTGTGTCCTTTCAGTAGGAGATTGCAAAATACTGTTGCAGCATTGCTAATCTCTCTTTATTACAACATAAAGAGAGTATTTTGTTAATTCTGATTTTATTCCCTATTCCTTAGTCCTAGTGCTTCATTCCACATTTGAAAACCATTAACAGATAGAAGATATATGTACCATTAATTTTTTTAATATTATTTCATAAATATAAATCCTAAATGCCTTTCCATTCACTTTAAAAGGAACTGATTTTCCAGACTCTTTTTGCAACATCCATTAGTCATTAAAGAACAGGAAAGCTGACCCTCCAAATTATGTTCTAGGTCAAAGGGAAGCACTGGAGTTGACCCTGAGACTTTACTGTTGCCACCACTACGCAATGTATATTTGGGTATCTAGAGACTTATATGCAGTCAGTTTAGACCTTAACTTAGTTTGTGTGTGTGTTTATGTGGGGTTGTGGTTGTTCAAAAATGACTTAACAATTCACAATGCCCTACAACATTAGGCAAAATCCTTTGGTCATCCTAGCTCTGCTAGAAAATGTGTTATTCCTCCAGATTTTACTACTAAGATGTAGAAATCAGGAATATATTTTTGTAGGCAAAATTGGGAAAGCCTTTCACTGTGATAATTCAACAAATTCCTATGTTTTCAGGATCACTCAAACTGTTTCATAGATCTCTAAGAAAGGTTATATAACTAAGTAAATAACCATCTTGTATTAAGAACAACAGATATGGAACTCACACAACATACTCTTTTACGTAAAACAGATCTGTAATTCTAATGTTTACTATCATACTTGGAAAATCCTTCTTATCTTCCCTGCAAATAAAATAAATTCAACATTCAATGCACTTTGGGTCCTATCAATTAAGAAATACCATCTAGCAAGACCCAGGAAGTGTGTCTGCTCTGCTCTGCAATAATATCCTTCACATGACTCCTCTCCTGATGGCATTCATGAAGTTATTGAAAACCTGTTTTAGGCCTTGGGAAGGTTGATGTTTGCGCCCTTATTGATTAAAAAAATTTTTTTTTTGCTTATATATCCATTTGTGGGTTTCTCATGAATTATTTTTATTTTACTGTTTTGCTCTCTTTAATTGTAAATCACAGTTATTAAGGAATCAGTAGCCTCTACATAGATTAAATCAATTTCTTTTTAGTTCAAATTTGATAATCCTACCAGTTTTTGGGTCTGTCTAATATGATAAGAGGTGCACATCAGATTCAGCTAAATTGCAAACCATTCTGAGTGAGTTTGCATAGACTAGGTTCTAGCCTGAAACAATGAGTGTGTTTTAAAAACACATGTACCATGCTGTTCTATACTCAGAACAAGACGTGGGCGCTCGAATGACTGAGGTCCAGGCAAGGAATAAAGGCTAACAACTTTATTCGTAACGCAGCGGCCAACTAGTAACTTCGGCTTCTGACAGGAACAGCTGCGGCTGCCGTCTGACAGCTCGCTTTTATAGCGAGCTGTCAGATGGCTCCGCCAATCGGCTGTCAGCGCCAGTCCCGCCAAATTAACTTGAACTGCGCATGCTCAGAACACAACACCCCTCCCCACTGAGTTTGCGCAAGCGTAGTCTTGCAAATACGCCGGCCTTCGTTTAGTCCTCAGGGACCGCCTCAATTCCGGCAGGGCTTCGCTCCCCCGGAGTTGGTGGGCTGCTGCCCCGGGCTTGCACCGCCGGTGCTGGTGCCGGATCGGAGGTTGACCGCCCCCGCGGCTCGCTGGGATGACCCGGACTCTGCTGCTGCTGCTGCTGTTGCTGCTGCTGCTGCTGCTGCTGCTGCTGCTGCTGGAGTTGGCCCAACTCCCCAGGTAAGTTCTCGGTCGGTCTGTCGGAGCGTCTGTCGGCGGCGAGGTCATCCTCTGCTCCCCGTGGGCATCCCGCGGAGCCTGAGCCGGACTGTTCTTTCCTGGCGCGAAGCTGGTCGCGGTGGCGCCGCCAGGTTCTCCCGTCCTCCAGCTTCACCCTGAAAGAGCAGGGCCCCGTTTGGTCAATGACAGAGCCTGGCAACCAGAGGGGATGGCCATCATAGTTCCTAACGTAGACTAGCTGCCCCGGGCTAAAGTCTCTGGCTGCTCCAGAGGAGTCCAGGGGAACCTCGGGGGCATATGCGGGGTGCAGCCTATCTAGGCATGTCCTAATCCTGCGTCCCATTAGCAACTCTGCGGGGCTTCTGTTGGATGACGGGCATGGAGCGGAATGGTGGGCCAGTAGGAACGTGTCAATCCTCTCTTGCCAATTAGCGGGCCCCATTTTGGCCAACGCTTCTTTGGCCGTGCGCACCATTCGTTCGGCCAGGCCATTACTGGCAGCGTGATAAGGGGCAATCAAGGCATGGCGAATCCCCAAAGACGCTAAAAACCCTTCAAAAACGGCGGAAGTCAATTGGGGCCCGTTGTCAGAGACAAGCAAGTCGGGGAGGCCATGGGTGGCGAACAACCGTCTGAGCACAGAGATAACGGCTTCAGAGGTGGTGGAGGACATCCTTATAACTTCTAACCATTTAGAAAATGCGTCCACAACGACTAAGAACGTCTGGCCCTGGAACGGGCCAGCAAAGTCAATGTGGATGTGTGCCCATGGGGCAGAGGGCTGGTCCCATTCCCGGGGAGGGGATTTGGGCGGCAAGGGGCGCGATTCCTGGCACTGAGGGCAAAGTGCCACCCAGCTCGCTATTTCCTGGTCGACCTTGGGCCACCAGAGATAACTGCGACCCAAGGCTTTCATTCGGACAATGCCAGGGTGACCTGAGTGCAGTTTCTGTAGCACTGCTGGCCGCAGGGGATTGGGAATTACTACTCTGTGCCCCCACAACAAACACCCGCTTTGGGTGGAAAGTTCAGCCCGCTGGTGTAGGAACGGCAGGAACTCAGGAGCAGTGGCTCCTTGAGGCCACCCTCTGCGGATCCAGTCTAAAACTCTGCTAATTACCTTGTCCTGTGCTGAGTGCCGGGCAATGTCAGACGCGGTCACGGGCAAGTCTAAGTCGGAGATCAGGAAGACTGAGGATGCAGGGGCAGGATCTTCCAGTTCCTCTGGCAGGGGACAGCGGCTGAGGGCGTCCGCATGGGCGATCTGCTTCCCCGGTCTATGGATCAATGAGTAGTGATAAGCAGCCAGGAACACAGTCCATCTGGTCATCCTGGGGGAAAGGACTTGCGGAGTTTGTTTGTTTCCAGCAAGCAACCCCAGCAGGGGTTTGTGATCGGTGACGATGTCAAACTTACGCCCGTAGAGGTAGTGGTGAAACCGCTTTACCCCTGCGACGATGGCCAGAGCTTCTTTGTCAATTTGGGCGTAATTTCTTTCAGCTGCCGAGAGAGTTTTGGAGAAGTAAGCGACGGGTACTTCGGAGCCGTTGGGTAGATGGTGGCTGAGGACTGCTCCCACCCCATAGGGCGATGCATCGCAGGCGAGAACTAGAGGCAATCGGTCGTTGTACTGGGAGAGGACCGGATTGGAGACTAAAAGTTTTTTGACAGCTTGGAAAGCTGTGACTTCCCGCTTGCCCCATACCCAGGCAGCTGATTTATCTAACAGTCTATGCAAAGGTTCCGCCACGGTGGCCTTGTGAGGCAGGAACAATGCATAAAAATTGAGCAGCACGAGAAATGCTTGAAGCTCAGTCTTTGATTTTGGGGCTGGGGCATCTAGAATGGCTTTGGTTTTGTCCTTGGTGGGGTGTATTCCCGCGGCATCCACCAAATAGCCTAAGAACTCCACCTGAGGGACAGCGACTTGGCATTTCTGTCTCTTGACTTTAAGCCCCACAGAATTGAAACGGCTCAGCACAGCCCGCAGACGGGCCATCAGTTCGGCATGGTTCTTGGCCGACACGAGGACGTCATCGAAATATGGCACGACGCCCTCTATTCCATGTAGTAGCCGTTCCATCAGGCTTTGGAACAAGCCAGGGGCAATGCTTACCCCAAACTGTAGGCGCCGGCACTTGAAAGCCCCTCTGTGTGTAATAATTGTCTGGGCTTCTGTGGCTTCATCGTCGACCAGCAACTGCTGGTACGCCTGGGCCAGGTCAAGTTTCGTGAAGATTGATCCATCTCCCAACGTGTGCAGTAGATGGTGCACGACTGGCACCGGGTAGGCGTTGGATGGCAGCGCATGGTTGAGTGAGCATTTATAGTCCGCGCATATCCTTACGCTGCCATCCGGTTTAACAGGCACCACGATGGGGGTTTCCCAACGTGCGTGGTCCACAGGTTCCAACACTCCTTGGGCGATGAGGCGGTCGAGTTCAGCGTCCACCTTCGGTTTGAGTGCGAGGGGAACCCTGCGGGGCTTCATCCGGACGGGTTGCACCATCGGGTCTATGTTGAAGGAGATGGGTGTGCCTGTGTAGGTGCCCAGCTTTCCGTCAAACACAGCTGGGAATTCCTGACTCAGCGTATCGAGCTCCGGGGCTTGGAGGCAATTCACGCCGCTTAATTGAAATCCTAGAGCATCAAACCAATCCAGCCCCAATAGACTAGGCAAGATGCCTTCCACTATGACCAGCGGTAGCCGCCTTTTAAGACCCTTGAACTGGACTGCTACCGTTCTGGTGCCAATAACGGGAATAATATTCCCCTGGTAATCTCTCAAAGTGATATTGCACTTTGAGAGACGCCGTTTTGACATCTGGGGCTGTAACCGTTTGATGGTGCTCCAGGATACAATGGAAGTGGCGGAACCTGTGTCCACTTCCATCTCGCATGGCCTGCCTTCAATCAGGATCCTCACGGTGATCTTCTTTCTCAGTGAGTGGCAGGACCGAACTGACTGCACGTCAGAAAAGTCGTAGTCGTGAGGCCCCTCAGGAAATTCCTCATCCAGATGATTTTCCTTTCGGGCCGCCTTCTTTCGGGCCGTTGGTTTAGCCGCTGGTATGCTGGCAGGTTGGGGCGCCCGGCAGACTCTAGCGATGTGCCCTCGACGGCCGCAACGCTGGCAGATCGCCTGCCTAAATCTACATTCAGCTCTGGTGTGGCTGCCACCGCAACCCAAACAGGCAGATCTGTCAGCGCTGCCGCCCCGGGGCCAGCTCTTTTTCTTCCTCGCCTCTTCAAGGCGGTTGACTTCATGTCCCATATCTGAATCAGACCGCGTGCTGGCTTCCCCATGGTGAATGGAGAGTCCCTCAGCTCCCTGAGGCGACTGGGATGCAGCTAAAAATTGATTGGCCAGCTCTGCGGCCCTGGCTTCGGCCAGAGCCGATTCGAGGGTGATGTCAGCCTTTGCCAAAAAACGCTGCTGTAACTTGAGGTCTCTTACCCCACACACCAGCTGGTCTAGCAAGGCGTCGTTTAGGTCTCTGAACTCACAATGTAACGCTGCCTTTCTCAGGGCTGCCACATAATTGGTCACGGATTCCCCTTCTGCTTGGCGCCTTCGGTAGAAAGTGTGCCGCTGAGCAATTTTGGGAGGAGACGGAGCGTAATGGTTCTTGAGTTTCACCATTAGTTGCTCCCAAGGCATGGCCTTTATGGCCAACGGGGCCGCAAGGGCTGTGGCCGTCTTGAAAACCTCTGCCCCGCAAACTGAGAGGAATTGTGCACATTTTCGCTCATCTGTTACCTCAGTCAGGTTGTGAGCCACCAAGAAGCAATCGAATCTGATGACATACGAGTCCCAAGACTCTGAACCGGGAGTAAAAGGAGGAAACTGTACAGAAGCCATTCCTGTCAGTTGCTCTCACGACCTCTCGTCGTGTTATAGTCAGCTCTTTTCAAATCAGCTCTTTCGAGAGTGACTTCAGCCAGTGACTTCAGCAATGACCGGCGCCCTGGCCTCAGTTCGGCGATCCCACCCTCGTCGCCAGTGTTCTATACTCAGAACAAGACATGGGCGCTCGAAGGACTGAGGTCCAGGCAAGGAATAAAGGCTAACAACTTTATTCGTAACGCAGCGGCCAACTAGTAACTTCGGCTTCTGACAGGAACAGCTGCGGCTGCCGTCTGACAGCTCGCTTTTATAGCGAGCTGTCAGATGGCTCCGCCAATCGGCTGTCAGCGCCAGTCCCGCCAAATTAACTTGAACTGCGCATGCTCAGAACACAACACATGCATCTTTTTGAAACTACATTAATGATTTGCGACAGTGTCAGGCATGCCTCCTTCAATATCCAAGAAACAAAAACCTCAACTCCATTTGAATAGAGATAAAGTACCTTTACTAGATATGAATCGAAAACAGCGAAAAGGAAAGTAAGATCTGAGCAAAAAGGCAAGAACAAGTATATATCAAATGATTTTGATATAATGATTTTGTGAAAACGGGCCCATTTTTTGCAAAAAACAGGACATGCATAGGCTTTGGGAGGCTTGTAGAGTGCTCCTGGGGGCTAGTGGGGGGGGGCAATCAAAAAACACCCGAGGTTTTGCTCATTTCTGCCTTCCCCAGCCCCCAGGAGCACTTTGCAGGCCTCTCAAACCCTCTGCATGTCTATTTTTGTGAAGGGAGTGGGCTTTCAGGAGGCCAAAAATGCTGTATTTAGTGTATAAGATGCACCCAGATTTTCACTCTCTTTTTTGGGGAAAAAGGTGCATCTTATACTCTGAAAAACACGGTAAATAAATAAAGAATTAATGAAAGAAAGAAAGAAAAGAACCTGTTCTACGCTGCTTTCCATTAAAAATAATAATCAGTAACCATTATACCTATTCTTTAGAAAACATGTGCATTTATTACTTAGAATGTATGTCATTTCCAAAGTAACTTCTTTTCTTTGCTAATCTTCTGAAATTATACAAGGGTCCTAGCTTGGACCAACTTTTTATGCAGTGTGCCATTCTCATAATAATTAATCCTCCTTCCCCACCCTTTCCATATAAATACAGTTCTTGCATAGTACCACATTTGACCAATTAATCTGAACCTTGATTGCTTGAGATAAGTCAATTCTATGGGGGGGGGGGAAATGAAAGTATAAGACGCACCTTTTTTCCTCTAAAAAGAGGCTGAAAATCTGGATGTGTCTTACATACTGAATGCAGCATTTTTGGCCTCCTGAAAACCCGCCCCTTCACCAAAATGGCCATGCACATACCCTTATGGAGGCTTCCAGAGAGCTCCTGGGGGCTGGAGGGCAGAAATGAGCAAAACACAGGGTGTTTTTGCCCCCCCCCCAGCCCCCAGCAGCACTCTATAAGCCTCTATAAGGCTATGCATGCTATTTTTTGACCAAACAACGGCCCGTTTTCACCAAAAAAGGCCATTTCCCCTCATTTTGGGCCCCCCACCCCTCCAGGAGCACTCTGCAAGCCCCCCCCAAGGCCATTCATGCCTTTTATTTGAAAAAAAACAGGCCCATTTTGGTGAAAAATGGGCCATTTGGGGGAGGTTTGCACAGTGCAAAAAGGTTTTTTTCCCCCTTTCGGAAAGCTGTTTAGTTAGAGTGATTGATGAGAATTACGTTTGTCAAGTACTGTGCCTGCAGAAACAAAGATTTGTTCCAAAGGTGGTCAGTGATTTCTTTCTCCAGCACATGGGTAAATACACTTGGAAACATCTACCTACCTACCTACCTACCTACCTACCTACCTACCTACCTACCTACCTACCTACTCTCTCTCTCTCTCTCTTCCTACCTATCTACTGTATTTCTCTCTCCCCCCCTCTATCTACCTACTCTCTCTCTCCCCTACCTATCTACTGTCTCTCTCTCTCTCTCTCACCTTCTACCTATTTATCTATCTACACACACTCTCTCCCTACTTACCTACCTACCTACTGCATTTCTCTCTCTCTCTCTCTCTCTCTCTCTCTCTCTCTCTCTCTCTCTCTCTCTCTCTCTCTCCCCCATCTCTTTATCTACCTACCTAACTACACACTCTGTCTATCTAACTACCTACCTACTCTCTCTCTCCCTCCCTCCCTCCCTCCCTACTGTATTTCTCTCTCTTTCTCTCCCTCTCTATCCCTCTACCTACCTACTTTTTTAAAAAAAAATTGCCTCTTCAAAACCTGGGTGCATCCTATACTCCGAAAAATACGGTATTTGTTTTAAAACAAAAGAATTTGAAATGCCTAGAATAAAAAAAGCCTCACTGTCTATTTATTTGAAATTAATCATGAGAGTACTTGATTTCTAGTTACTGTCTAGGCTGCTAAGATAAAAGAAGAATTAGAAATTCATTTAAGAGAAACCAACAACCTAGATAATGAAGACATAGAAGGGAAATGGAATAAATTTAAAAGATAACAAACTCAAAACAGAGAGGGGGGTACCAGAAAAAACAACAGTGGATGACGGATGAAATTCTTCATCTCATGGCTGAAATAAGCTCTTATAAAAATAAAAACAAATACAAATACAATGAATTGCAGAAAACAATTAGAAGAAAAATTTGACTGCCAAAAGAAAATTGGTTTGCAAAGAGATGCAAAGAAATGGAAGTGACAGAATGTATTCATGATAATTTCAATTTACACAAAAAAGTGAAAGAAGCAGCAGGCCTCTACAAAAAGAAAACCAACAACTTAGTTGACAAGGAGGGGAAAATTATCTTGGATGAGGATGAAAAACTAAAAAGATGGAAGGAATATATTGAAGAACTTTTTGAGGGAAGATATTAATGTGGGAAATATAACTGGACCAAACATCACTTTCGAGGAGGTTGAACATGTAATAAAAATAGTGAAAACAAGAAAAGCTAAAGAACCCAGCAGAAAATTTAAAATTGCTGGAAGACAATGGGAATAATTTTTTACTGCAGTTCTTCAATGAAATATATGAAAAAGGAAAGATACCAATTGATTGGTTTTGTGACAAATTGCTGTCAACTTTGTGACAATCCCCCCAAAAATAAATGCAAAAAACTGTATTGAATACAGAACAATAAGCTTAATGAGTCATGCCCTGAAAATATTCCTGAGAATAATTCACACAAGAATATACAACAAAATTGAGGAGCGTCTTGGTACATGAGATGCCCTATTTAGCATTCAGGTTCTTGTACAGCATTGTAGAGATGTCAATCAAATATGTGCTTCACTGATTTTGAAAAAGCATTTGATAAAATAAGGCACAACAAATTATTACAAGTCCTGAAACAAATGGGACTAGATGACAAAAACATCCGAATCATAAAGAATGTATATTGACATCAGGTAGCAAATGTGAGTTTAGGCCCAAAATACTCAGATGATGCAGAAGTATGAAGAGGGGTCAGACAGGGCTGTAGTCTGACTCCACTGTTGCTTAATATCTACTCTGAGTCAATTTTCAATAAAGCACTGGAAAGTAAACGGTGTTCGGATCAACAATTTAAGATATGCTGATGATGCAGTTCTGCTCACCAGTAAGCATGAAGATCTTTTTCTACATTTAGGCAAGAAAAACAAAATGCACAGGTACAGTATAGGTGGTACCTTGCTCAATAATAGCAACTGTGAGAGGGATCTTGGAATCCTAGTGGACAACCATTTAAATATGAGCCAGCAGTTTGCAGCAGCTGCCAAAAAAGCCAACACAGTTCTAGGCTGCGTAAACAGAGGGATAGAATCAAGATCACGTGAAGTGTTAATACCACTTTATAATGCCTTGGTAAGGTGCCACACTTGGAATACTGCATACAGTTTTGGTTGTCACGATGTAGAAAAGATGTGGAGACTCTAGAAAGAGTGCAGAGAAGAGCAACAAAGATGATTAGGGGACTGGAGGCTAAAACATATGAGGAACCGTTGCAAGAACTGGGCATGTCTAGTTTAATGAGCAGAAGGACTAGGGGAGACGTGATAGCAGTCTTCCGATATCTCAGGGGCTGCCACAAAGAAGGGGGAGTCAAACTATTCTCCAAAGCACCTGAGGGTAGAACAAGAAGCAATGGGTGGAAACTAATCAAGGAGAGAAGCAACTTAGAAATGAGGAGAAATTTCCTAACAGTTAGAACAGTTTAATCAGTGGAACAGCTTGTCTCCAGAAGTTGTGAAAGCCCCAACACTGGAACTCTTTAAGATGTTGTTGGATAGCCATTTGTCGGAAATGGTAGAGGGTTGGACTAGAATACCTCCAAGGTCTCTTCCAACTCTGCTATTGTATTGTATTGTATTGCATCTTCAGCTCCTCATCAATAGAGTCACAGAAATATCTGAAAAATACAGCTTGAAGCTTAACACCTCAAAAACCAAGATCATGGTTGTCAGCAAACAACCCATTAATTCACCATTAATAAATTCAAAAGGAATACTACTAGAAAAAGTTGAAAGGATCACATACCTCTGTTCTAATTTACATGAAAGCTGGCACATGACCACTGAAGTAAACACAAGGATAGAGAAAGCATTCTTCAAAATAAAAAAGCATTCTTCTGCAGTCACGACATAAGCCATATGCTCAGCCATATTATAAATGTTTATTCATTTTAAACCATTCCACAAAATAACAGTATAATAGAGTTGTAAGGGACCTTGGAGATCTTCTAGTCCAGGGGTCTCCAACCTTTGCAACTTTAAGTCTGAAGGACTTCAGCTCCCAGAGTTCTCCAGCCAGCAAAGCAAAGCAAAGCAAAGCTGGCTGGAGAACTCTGGGAGCTGAAGTCCTTCAGACTTAAAGTTGCAAAGGTTGGAGACCCTTGTTCTAGTCCAAACTCCTGCTCAAGCAGGAAACCCTATACCATTTTAGGCAAATGTCTGTCCAATCTCTTCTTAAAAATCTTTGGTGATGGAGCACCCACATTCTGGAAGCAATTTGTTCCATTGATTAATTGTTCTCACTGTAGGAAAATATCTTTTTAGTTCTAAGTTGCTTCTCTCCTTTCAATCCATTGTTTCCTGTCTTGCTTTGGAGAGTAGCTTGAATCCCTCTTCTTCTTTGTGATAGCCCCTTAGATTTTGAAACACTACTATCATGTTGTTAGGGTTCCAAATAACATCCAAAATTGAATCAGAGTCCAAGGCAAAATATTGCCCAAAGTTCCAAGTTCCACCCATCCAGTTCTGGTCAGGTGCAGAGACATAGAGACAAAGGATGACCTTGGATTCTAGAAAGGAATTTTAGTTTGACAACATCACATTCTACTCCTTATTATTCCCCCTCCCAATTCCCCTTAGTAGAATAGAATATTAGTGTGACAGGCCAAAGATCCCAAAAGGAACTGGCTGCAACCTTGACAGTACCCTTTGTCTGAAGCTACTTGGGTGAAAAGTTGGAACTTAGACCCCTAGTCCTTCTTTTCACTAAACTAGACATATCTAATTCCTGCAACAGTTCTTCATATGTTTTAGGCTCAAAATATTTTAAAAGAACTGGTTCAAACATTATTTCCGCTGCAATAAGTCTTATTTTATATTTATGTGTATATTTCTGTACACTTGTATATTAGAAAATAAAAAAGGAAGCTTACATTTTTAAAAAAGTGTTATCTGTCTGCAGTGGTACTTACTTTTGTCTTATCTTTGAAAACATATGGGTGTGGACACAATGTGTAGCTTTACCACTATTGAAAGACTTTTTGGAATTTGTACTTAGACACAAATGTATGTATTAATTTAATTTGTTATATATTTTAAACAAGATGTATAAGAAAGTATTCAAACATGTGATATTAAAACAATACAAGTTGGAGTCATTTGATTTGTTTGATCATTTCCTTGCATTATATAGATATAAAAATTTCTATTCTGGGAAATGTTTGAAGGAATGGATATAAATCTTAAAGATGAATAAGAAAAACGTTTTCTAAGCAGGAACCATTTAGTAAACATAAGTACCTCCTTCAGTAGGCTTGACGTTTTACAAGCAGGAGGTTATGCTATGTCATTATGATGCAACCCAGCTTAAAACAAACAGCAAGTTGCTGGAGTTGTCCTTATCATTCTTTGCCAAACTCCAGCAAGGATGCCCCGTTCAAATTCTTTCTCCACCAATATGCGGATCAGGTTCCCTGTTCTTGCCATTTTTTTACAAGTGGTCATTATCATTTTATTTGGAATATTTGTAAGATATACACCAGTGGGCAGAGGGACCCAGCCATCGACCAATATGGGATTGTATCCAAGTAAGTGATGTCATTGGTTAATAATCTATAGCAATCTATATTAGCAATATAATTTAAATTTAGCAGTCTTTTGGGTTGTTCTAACACTCTGCATAATTTAATTAGGAGCTTCTTGCACTCCCATTCACTGTGTATTTTGTATATCCTATACTTGGAGGCACAAGTCTCATTCAAATGCTAAAGTTTCCTTCTGAGGCAAGCACGTCATTCTGAATAAGTGGCATAATGCAAAATAATGCTTACATGCAAATATGAAATACTCTAATGGGAAAATGCTTCTGCTAATTTTGTTATTAGCTAACTAGCCACTTGACATATTCTTTCTGAATATGTCTTAATTCCCCATTACAGGAAGTTCACAGAATTTTATGAGTGGGCATGTGTTGGAATTTGAATTTCTCTGACATCTCATAGCCCGCCTTGGTCTCCTATCTTCCACCTACTTAGAGGCATCTGCTGACTTGCAGATTAAAACAGCAAGGATATCTTACCACTTACTGGAGTAAGTGTCCCATGTGTTTCTGGCACATTGGACCAGGGGAATTCTTTATTTCTGAAAGTGTAAGATCCACAAATGAATTCTTACCAATTATATTGAAGGAGCTTCATGCTACTATAGTCTGGCACCACGTCTATGTATTAATGTATGCCATTAGTCATTAGATATGGTGGGATAAATATTACTATTTAGGTCTAATGTTCTAGGATGCTTTGTATATGTTTTTTATGACATTACTACTCAGATTTATTATTATTATTGTCTTTGTTGAATGGGGATTCATTCTGTGAAGTAGGAGGAACCTACTTATAGTTGGTACAATTCTGTTTTGAATGGAAGGAACAGCACTTAAGCCATGTGTAGGCAAACTGGCCTTTGAGTCAATCTATATGGCTATGAGGTTTGCTTGGCAGCAAGGCATAAATAGTTTGCCACTGTCTTCTTTTAAAACTATTTTCAGTCTTAGGTTGTCCTACTGATTTCCCAATCAAATATGAACAAAATTCGACTCTGCTTAGTTTTTCAGCTAAAGTTGGCTAAGTTTAATTAATTAAACCAAAACTTTAGTGTAATTAGGACATTTATCCTGAATAAGTTCTCATTGATCCAGGAACATAAAGAAAACTAAATTACATTTTTAGAGGAAATGTTTTTCAATTCCCCGGTCTTTATATGTGATATAGTAGCTTCAGCCATCATCCGCCAACACTGGAATAATAAATTTTATGCATCTGATATACCTAGATTGGGATTTAGATTGCAATTTTTTTGAGAAGCTACTTTATATGAAATGAGACATTCATGTATCAAACCCAGAACTATTTTTTCTGTTTGATGATGGTTTACCAGGATCTCAACCCAAATCTTTTTTTAAATTTCTTGCTATTTATTCTTTCTAATTGAAGAAACCATAGATGGAAGATACGTTCTTCTGTTTTAAAATATATGTTCTGTCATTCTCCCTCCCTCCTCACCACTTCCATTCAATTGTATCCAGTTCTCAGACTGCTTGGACAAGTCTTTGAGTTTTGCAGTTCTCTTAGAAAGGTTTGCTATTCCCTTTTTCTTAGGGCCTGAGATAAAGTGACTAGTCCAAATGCACTCAGCTCGCTTAGTGTCTAAGGCAAGACTAGAACTCATGGTCTCCCACTTTTTTTAATGTGAAGTTTGAATCTCTACACCAAACTGGCTAGTGAATATAGACCTCCCAAATTCACTATTTTTAAAATCATTGTTAAAAAAGTGGAAGTGTTATTTATGCATTAATATATGCATGACTTTTCCAAGAACCAAATGACCTCAGATCCAGACAAGTTTCATTCTATGTGGTAATGATTGCTTAAGACTTGTCTTAGCATCAAGACTTTATCTACAAACCATTTTGTAATTTCCTGGAATATTATTACATATATACATACATGTATTATTACATATATACACACATACATGCATGCATACATACACAATATGTGTGTGTGTGTGTGTTGCATTTGTGCTGATAAATAAATAAAGGGAGACTAGTATAGATCTATTTCAAGCTATTTAGCTCTCATCAGCTAGGCATACCCTTACTGGGATTTGAACCTGGGCAGTATTACATATCAGGCAGTTGTATTAGCTACTAAGCCACAGGCTCTTCTCCTTTATCAGTGTGTGTGTGTGTGTGTGTGTGTGTGTGTGTGTGTGTGTGCGCGCACACACCCCCCCCCACTGTATATACATAATGTGATAATTTCTGATAAAGAAAACGCTCTGTAAGGTTTTGGTATTAAGACATACAGTATTCTGCTTCCATTCATAGTTCTTTAAATTGAAGCCACTGCAGCCATCTCCCTCTCTTTCTCTTTAAATATAATAAATGTTGCTTCATTTTCTATGGTGTTTACAGTATATACCATAACCTCACTTTCTTGTATATGTTTAGATTGTCTAAACTAGGGGTGTCCATCCTTTAAGATTCATGGAATGCAACTCTCAGAATTCTAGGAGTTGAAGTCCACCAGCCTTAAAATTGCCACGGTTGGAGATCCCTGGTCTAAACTATTATCTAAATACTTTGCAACAAAGATAATTATGATGACCAATTGCCACTGTGTGAAACTGCACACCTTAGTGAGAATTTGGTGGTATTATTATTATTATTATTAAAATTTCTATACCACCCTTCTCCCTTCCGGGACTCAGGGTGGTGTACAGGCAACAATAAAATCACTAGTGAAAAACATAGAAACCTTTAAAAATACATTAAATGATAAATAGCCTGTCTTAAAACCTTGTTAAAATCCCTGCTAAAAAACCATTCAAAACTATACCATTCAAAACTATGCCAGTTAAAAACTATGCCAGGCCAGCCGCACGAAATAAATAAGTCTTGTAGATATGAGCCTACAAGCATTACCAATATGCAGTGAGGCACTGGAAGAAATTAGAAATTGTGAACAACTACCTGCCTTCAAAAAAATAGTTAAAAAATGAAGAAAAAAAAAGAAAGTGCCCAATAATTTTACAAATCTTTTAGCTGATTCTTCAACAAATTTTATTGAAAACAAGACTGACTGATTTTTTTCCTCTCACTTTTTTTTAAATTTAAAAAACACACATGTGTAATACAGTAGCTGCAATTAAGTTCATGCAAGGCTAAAAAGGATAAAGTTAAGCTAAATAGTTAAATTCAGGATGCAGGAAAAGGACTCCTCAAAGACAAAATGTAAAAGAGGAGAAGTAGATAATATAAGCTGATTTTGAAAGATATTGTGGTAGACTTGACTGCGGAAAGAAGAATTGGATGGCGAGGATTTGAACAACCATTCCTGAAAGAGTGATGGAGAGTGATTGCAGATACTTCTTCCTAGGCATCAGAATTGTGAAATATTGTCTCTTCAAAGTTGGGGACAAGTGGAATCTGGAAGAATGGTGATTCATAGAGATGCTTGAATATATTAGAGCAACTTGACACAAGGAGATGTGGATGGAAAAGAATAGTGGCTATGAAGTTACTTTGTCAAAATCAAGCATAGGAAGAATAAATAGGTTTGGTGGGGTTGGATGCTGAGAAGAAATGGAATAAGTTAAGCATCCCTATATGTTACCTAAAAGTAGGAGGTGTAGAGAAGAAAGGAAATAGAGGGGAGAAATAGTATGAGTGATGAAAAGATAAAGTGGAAAGCAGAAATGTTATCCTAAAGAAGGGTGCATTGAAACGTGAGCCCAATCAATGCTTCCAACCTTCTAGTTCTCATCTCGTAGGTAGTGGGGATTTAGTGAATTCTGAATTCCAACTCTGCCTGATTTGATCATCCTTGTCTTGGGTTTGAGGGAAAACCTGGTACGTACAACAGAGCCTGGACAGGTGAGGAGGAAGTGTTATACTATCTGAAATGTATTCCTCTGGCTATCAAGCACTGAACCAGCCATGACGTTAGGAAAAGGAAGGATGGATAAATATGACTCTGATCTGAGATAGGTCAGATTGTATGCTGCCTAGGGTCACTTCATGTGAGATAAGTGGCCACAATCATTTACTAAATAAATTCATAAAAATAGATATGTAAATAATTGGCTGTAAATTCTTGCTCATAAGCTTAGCCTCAAGGGTTGATATTGCACTGGCTTTATTGCTGCACAGCTGCAATTGGGCCTGAGTTGCTGAATCTCATCATAGGGCTGGCATTGAAGTGCCCACCCTATTGGTTTTGAGAGACATCTTGAGGGGTGAGTTCAGATGTCTCATGGCTACTATAATCTTACAAACCTTGTCTTCCATGATCATAGGCTCAGATAATGCTGGGATCAACATATTTCAGAGTAACTGAAATGTGACAAGAGCAATGGTGGGATACAAATGGTGGGATACAAATAATTTAACAACTGGTTCTCTGCCCTAATAACCAGCTGGGTAGGTGGGGCTCAGTGGTCATGTGACTGGGTGGGTGTGGCCAGTTCAACATCACTCATGTCAATGGGCTTCGCCTTAGCTATTACAATATAATAAGGGTTAACCAGAGAGGCAATTTCTGTAAGGAGGGCAATAAAGATTAGGCTAGAAACAACACCAGAATGTTTCCTTCCTGCCTTCTTACAGGATTAACCCTGTAAAGTGAAACAAACAAACAAAAGGAGATATCTTCCAACAACTGGTTTTCCAAACTGCTTAGAAAGTTAATAACCGGTTCTCCCAAATAGGTGTGAACTGGCTGAATCCCACCACTGGACAAGAGATATTTTCCTCAATCCCTTGTCATAATCAGATCATTCTCTGGTTTACCTATCAGCCAGTGGCAATGACCTCTATAGGATGGATGGACCCATTTGATTGGCCCACCCCAAGTGCATAGTGGGATGGGCTTGCAAAGGTTACTTGGGGATTATTTCAAATTCTGCTCATTGTACCAAGGAAATACAGTGGTTTACCAAAGAGATCCAAAATATGAAACTGCAGAAGAGATTATAAAGTTGCAGCTACACTGATGATGAAGATGAATGTGACTGAACATGGGGAAGATATAATACCATCTGCTATGATTTAATTACTCTTAAGTCAAATAGCAGGAGGTGGAAGTTTTGCTTATGAGGGAATCTCCCAGTGCTTTTTGATGGTGTTAACAGGGGTGGGTTCTGGCAGGTACTACTGCTAGTTCGCTCATGTGTGTACCATGTGTGCATGCACAGTACAATTAAAATTGTTCTGTGCATGTGCAGAACTGAAAAAACAAGATGGAAGCACCCATGGTGCCCCCCAGAGACCGGTTCGGGGGCGTGGTAGGCCTGGGTTGCTGCCAGTTCCAGCGACTCAGTCTGCCACACTACTAATGGTTCAGCTGAACTGGTAAGAACCCACCACTGGGTGTTAATGATCACTTGGAGGGTCAAGGAAAGGAGAAGTTGAGAGAAGCAGTTTGAAGACTAGAAAGGAAGAGTCTGATGGGAGAGGAGAAGTATTACCCAAGACTCTGTGTCAAGGCAATTACAGTGAGTTTATTTGCAAAGGGAGCAATCACAGTTGGACTGTTTAAACTTATAATGGCCTTTAAAATATTTTAAATATCTAAGGTGGGTCATTCAATAGCCCATGCGTTTAAAGTTGTTTATGTGCTTCTTTATTGCCTATCTGCTGTTTCTTAATAATGTAAATAAAACTCTACCAGGTTCTCACTTGAAAATGTGATTTTTTCCCCCTTACTCAATATCTCTATAAAGGAAAGAAATTGCTCTTATTGCTCTTAAATTTCACCAACCCTCTTTCAGGATAATCTATTCCATTCTATTACCCCCCTCATTTGTTCCTGAAACTATCAGTGCTTCATGGCCACTGAGTGTAACTGTTTCTTATGAGAGATTTTTTTTTAATAGATGAGGAAAGGCTCTTTGTAAATATTTGTGCTACATAAGCAACCTCCCTCCCTCTTCCTCCCTCCCTCCCTCTTTCTTTCTTTCTTTCTTTCTTTCTCTCTCTCTCTCTCTCTCTCTCTCTCTCTCTCTCTCTCTCTCTCTCTCTCTCTCTCTCTTTCTTTCATTCTTTCCAGCCTGCCTGCCTGCCTGCCCGCCTTTCTTTCTTTCTTTCTTTCTTTCTTTCTTTCTTTCTTTCTTTCTTTCTTTCTTTCTTTCTTTCTTTCTTTCTTTCTCTCTCTCTCTTTCTTTCTTTCTTGCCAGCCTGCCAGCCTGCCAGCCTGCCTCCTTCCTTCCTTCCTTCCTTCCTTCCTTCCTTCCTTCCTTCCTTCCTTCCTTCCTTCCTTCCTTCCTTCCTTCCTTCCTTCCTTTCCAGCCTGCCAACGCGCCAGCCTGCATTCCTGCCGGCCATCTTTCTTTCTTTCTTTCTTTCTTTCTTTCTTTCTTTCTTTCTTTCTTTCTTTCTTTCTTTCTTTCTTTCTTTCTTTCTTTCTTTCTTTCTTTCTTTCTTTCTTTCTTTCTTTCTTTCTTTCTTTCTTTCTTTCTTTCTTTCTTTCTTTCCTTCCTTCCTTCCTTCCTTCCTTCCTTCTTTCTTTCTTTCTTTCTTTCTTTCTTTCTTTCTTTCTTTCTTTCTTTCTTTCTTTCTTTCTTTCTTTCTTTCTTTCTTTCTTTCTTTCTTTCTTTCTTTCTTTCTTTCGTGATAATGTTACCAGAAAGAACTGTCCTGTTTAAAACTTTGAAAAAATTGGAATGAAGTTGCCAGTAGAAATTTATTTACTAATGCTGCCTATCATAACATTTTTTCTCATATTTTTTCCCTTAGTCTTTCAGGATGTTCATGTGATGATATTTATTGGGTTTGGTTTCCTGATGACCTTCCTGAAAAAATATGGCTTCAGCAGTGTTAGCATCAACTTGCTCATTGCTGCCTTGGGCCTTCAGTGGGGCACCCTCTTACAAGGATTTTGGCACATGGAATCAAATAATGTCCACAATACCATTGAAAGGTAAGGAACATACCCTGGGAAGCACAAGTGACTTGAATATTGTGACTGATTACCAAGAGTTTCCGACAAGAGAATTTCTAGTAGAATTCCCAGAAGTGTGGAGCTATAGACAGCACTGTGGTATAAATCATAGTGAGCTAGAGATGGTGAATGCTGTAAGATTAGCAAGTAGATTTGTCTTAAAAACACTATGCCCCATACCAACCTCTTCAGGTGTTCAGTCCTTCTAAGGATTTTTAGACTTATTTCCTCCATCTGAGATAGAACCTGTGGTATCTAAAGAAATCTAGGAACCCTAGTTAAGGAACACATTCTCTAAAGAAATATTCCTTCTACTTCTTGGCTTTTAGCAAGGGTAGGAATCTCTGACTCCACAGACATTACTGTATTGAATTATATCTTCTAGAAGCCATAGCAAGGGTTACAGCAAGTTGTACTTCTGTAATATCAGGAAGGACTTAAAATTCACCACCCCTAATTTAAACACTAAGTAGGTAAACAACAAACAAACAAACAAACAACAAAAATTAGAAACAACACTAATATTAAGTAGCACATTTTAAGCCTTTCATTGGTTTGGCTACAGTCCAATCGTTTCATTAGACTTTATGTTTTAGAAATTTCAGTGGGGAATTAATTTGCTTTACGAAAGCTAGAATACATATATCCTGACTATGCAAAGAATTTCAATTGGCAATTTAGCAGTTGACACCTTATTGATTGCAGCTTATCTTTCCTCCTCATTGAGCCAAGGCCTACGCTTCACTAGGTCCACAATTTCAACCTGTCACTTTTGTGGGGTGGATGGATTGTTCTGTTCAGATCTGTAACTTGTGAAAATGAATCTTGCAAATCTCCCCTCCTTTGCTTTTACTTTCCAGAAAACTAGTAAGAGTCCCTCCTGAAATGCTTCCCACGTATCTTTTGTTTCTGTGGGTTGAGATAACTCTCCCATGATGGTTGCCATGCCTGCAGCTCTTCTGCCTCTCTCTCCATATCATTCCCATGAACCACAGCAAGGTCAGGGAAGGGGTTCAGCCCTAAGGGTGGCTTTTGCGTCCCATAATGCTTTGGAAAGAACTAAAATATTTCCCTCACATTTCACATGAGACTTCACAATCATAATAACGAGTAAATAGGTCTTCCAGCATTGATTCATATGTTAATTCTTGATAATGGTTTGGATAGCTTTGTGCAATATGGTAGTAATGAATTTGTTTTTTTTTTAAAGCATAAAATATATGGAAGAGTATATTTCTTCAATCAGCAGCTAAAATTAGTTTCCCTTGGGGTTGTCTAGTATTTATCTAATCTGATTGCCTGAACTTACTGAAATGTTGATGCTTTTTATTTTCATTTTTGGAGTCCAAATCTATCAATGCTGAATGGAGAGTAAATGGTATCTTTCCTCAAGGGGGTGCTATGTTCATTGAACTTCAACAATGATTTTGCTAAAAAAAATATTTAAAAAAGCGCAAATCCTTTGCCAGGAAAAAAATATTTTCTGAAATAGAAAATGCAGTTCTCTCCAGCTAGTAATTTCACTGTTATAATTATCACATACATTAGCAATAGGCACTGGTATGCACCAATTTCTTATCTTTGACTATTTCATGCACTTTTTGAAAGCAAGTTATTGCTTTCTACATTTAGAGGTAGTGTTGTGATCATCAATGTACTATTGATATTGTCATATCATGTCAGAAAAAAACTGCCTAATTTTCTAAATTAAAAACATCAACCAACCCTTTCTGCATGTCCAGATAAGGGTATTCTTAGTTTAAACAAAACGTCTCCTGAAATTAATTGTTGGAAGGTGGTACACACTATCCCGGTGATAGCGAACCTATGGCATACGTACCACCTGTGGCATGTGGAGCCATTTGTTAGGGCACATGAGGCGTTGTCCTGTCAGCTCCAGCACACATGAATGTGCTGGACAGCTGACTTTGGCCTTCTTTTAATGTCATTTTTCGCCCTCTGGAGGCTTCCTTCCTTCTGGGCAACCCAGAAGTTCAGGAACGGACTTCCAGTTTGCTCGTAAGGCTGCTTTTTGCCCTCCAAAGGGTTCAGGGAAGCTTCTGAAGCCTACAGATGGTCTTTGTGGGGAGGGGGCAGTTTTTGTCCTCCCCAGGCTCCTAGAAAGCCTCTTAATCCAGGGGAGGGTGAAACAAACACGCCAAAAGCAGGGGAAAGCGCTGGTTGTGCACATAGCATTATGCGTTGGCACGCCCGTGCATGACTCCCCCTGCACTCTTCCTGCTCTTGGCACACCATCCAAAAGAGGTTAGCCATCACTGCACTATACAGTATTCTGCAATAAATTTCTGGTGAATAAAAAGAGTTGCAGACATTTCAGGGCCTCACTTTTCTAAAAAGACAATGAAATAGAGAAAATTCTGCATCGGATTATTTGCAATTATTAAAAACCTGTTTTAATAAGGTATTGGAGCCTTGTCATCACTTATTAAGCCAATATATGATATTTTTAAATCTATATTCACTGCTTTTCTTTCAAGATGTTCAGGAGCAGACCAGACATGGTAACAGTTTTTTTCTGCTGCTGTTCCACCTCACCTTTTTCCAAATTTTCCTTGTAATCTCTTCTGCAGTACACTTTTAGCAATAGCACTTAGACATATACCGCTTCACAGCGCTTTATTTTTTCATTTTACTAACCTCAGAAGGATGGAAGGTTGAGTCAACCTTGAGCCGTTAAGGATTAAACTCCTGGCAGTGGGCAGAGTCAGCCTGCAATACTGCATTCTAACTACTGCGCCATCACGGCTCTTCAAATGTAAATTGAAAGGCAAAGAAGCACTTTCTAAGAGACATGCAGAAAGAGAATAAAAAGAGACAGAAGACAGTTCTGTACTTCTTATAATAACTTGTTTTGGCATCCAAACTTTCTTATCGTCAAATTATTTGTTCAGAAGGTATTATTTACACATCTTCTTATGGCTTTAATACACCATCAGATAATGAATAAGAACAAAAGTACTCATCCTAAGAATAAGATCCTGTGCTCCTTACCAGGGGTGGGTTGCTGCCAACATTAATGCCGGTTTGGTGCATGTGCAATTTTGCACATGTGCACAGTTGCCCATAAATAGGTCTGTGCATGTGCAAAACATAAAAAAATGGAAAAAAGAGCATGCTGCACTGACCTGTGAACCGATTTGGAGGTGTGGCAGGCCTGGGTCACTGCTGGTTCTGATGACCCAGGCCAGCTAAACCCAGGCTAAACCGGTCCGAACCGGTAGGAACGGACCTCTGTTCTTTACCCAGCAATGAGACTGAGTTAACAACTGTTTTTAATTTGGATTCAGATCATGAACTCCATCATCTAGTACTTGAGAAAGATGGCATCTAAGGCCAGGAGCAGAAAATAAAGTAGCATAAAGGCAGCTAGAGACACCAAGCTCGACTTAAGGAGCATCCTGCTAACTGAAGTCACAGTAGATATGTAGTATGCCACCTGGGCTTGAAAAAGTAACTAGGACACTATTGACCCATCAGGGTTTTCATGTTTCATTGTCTTAGAATACACAATTACAAAACTTTCCTGAAAGCAGAATTCATTCATTACGTTTTAGCTCTTCTTTTCTTTCTCTCTACCTCCGGTTGAGTTTACTTGTATGTCGATCAATATATTCAGTCAATGAATAGCAAACATACACAATTTATCACTTTGAAATAATACGAATGGATTTCTTATGACTTTAAAACAAATAAAAGCAGTAATTCATGAAGCCAGGATAACTATTTTAAATAAAAAACATGAATAAATAACATTTATTTTGCATATTTATGTACTTTATTAATAGTCGCTATCTGAATACATATATAACCTACATATTTTTATTTTTTCTCATTAAATCAAAAGTATGATAAATGCAGACTTCAGCACAGCAGCTGTCCTGATCTCATTTGGAGCCATCCTGGGGAAAACAAGTCCAGTTCAGATGTTGATTTTAACAATATTTGAAATTACTATATTTGTATGCAATGAACATCTTGTGGTGAATGTGCTAAAGGTAGGAATTTTCTGCCTTCTAGTTTACTGTGATTTATGTGCCATTTTATAAGGGACTTGCTGGCCATGTGACTGGGTGGGAGTGGCTTGCTGGCCATGTGATCGGGTGGGAGTTGGCTTGCCAGCTATGTTACCAAGTGGGAGTGCTTGGCAGTCATGTGGTGGGCATGGCCAACTTTTAAAATGTGGTGAAACTCACTTAACAACGCTCTTGCTTAGCAACCAAAATGTTGGCTCAGAAACTCTGGCATTTGAAGCACTCAAGTCTTAAAGCTGTCAAGTTATAAGACCCTTGCACTCCTAACCCTTTAGAACCCCCCCCCCCAGGGGTGTTCAAACTTGACAGCTTTAAGACTTGTGGACTTCAACTCCCAGAATTCCTCCTCTCGCTCTTCATCTTGATGATGTGTGGAGGGGCGGGGGGAAGGAGCTGGAACCGGTTCTAAATGGCACTGTAGATTTGTGGAATCTCTTCTATAGAAGAGGTTAGAACTGGCAGGAACCCACCCCTGATGCTCCATCACTGGAGGTTTTTAAGAAGAGATTGGACAGCCATTTGTCCAGAATAGTATAGGGTCTCCTGCTAGAAGACCTTCAAGGTCCCTTCCAACTCTGTTATTCTGTTATTCATTTAAGGTATTCCAGTCATTTCAGTGACCTAAAGATGGCACCAATGCTCTATCACGAACCTATTATGTACTTTTAACATGCCAGATCTGATAAAGAAAAAAACACAATCTAACTTACTAAAGAACGACATTGTAAACTGTATGGATATCAACTAATATCCAAAATCAGCCTCTTGGCATTAAGCATAGTAAGAGAAAAGGAAACAAATTCTACACACCTTTTTGCATAATTGCTCTGGTACAGTGACACCACTGCTTCAGACACTAACACACAGATGCAAAGACATATTCGTTTATTAAAATCCATATATGCATATATCCAGAGTCATTGACTGCAATCTAGAAATGCAACAAATAAATAAATAAATAAATAAATAAATAAATAAATATTTGCTAGTATGTATTTACTTATTTATTTAAATTAAAATGTGCTGTTTGCTGTTTGTTTGGAAGGCTATGGTGGAATAGTGATTCATTGTAGCTAAGTGCTGAAGTTCACACTAATATTTTGCAGGCCACAGATACTGGGGCGTCCATGACCATTCATGCTTTCGGAGCTTATTTTGGGTTGGCTGTAGCCAGAATGCTCTACCGGCCAGGCTTGAAAAATGGACATCCTAAAGAAGGTTCTGTTTACCATTCAGACCTATTTGCTATGATTGGTAAGTGTGCACTTTATTGTTTGGTAAATTCCATGGAGCTGTTTTTAACTAATTAATTAACTTGTTTTTAATAACAGTTTAATAACAATCTTGAACTGATCAACAAATCACAAAACAAAAATGACTGCAATACCAACAATCAAATATAAATCAATTAAAAGCAGAATGTATAGCCCTTTGTGTTGAAATAACTATAAGTATAATCTTTATTGTCACTGTACTTAAATACAATGAAAATTCGGGTGCGCTTCAAGGTTCTGACGACCATCTTTAAAGCGCTCCATGGCTCGGGGCCTAGTTACATGCGAGACCACCTCCTGCCCCATACATCCCTTCGGCTGATCCGCTCCCACAGAGAGAGATTCTCAGAGTGCCGTCGGCCGGGCAATGCCGACTGGCGACACCCAGGGGAAGAGCCTTCTCTGTGGCGGGCCCTGCCCTTTGGAACGACCTACCCCCTGAATTGCATACCATCTCTGACCTCCGCCTCTTCCGCCAGTGTCTAAAGACACACCTGTTTCAGCAAGCCGGCCTAGCCTAACCTCTCGTCGGGGCTATTTTAATTTGGTTTTAGCATAGGATTGTAATTTAATATGTTTTTAAATTTTGTATTTATCATTTTTGTATGTTTTTTAAATTCCTGTGCGCCGCCCTGGGTCCTTCGTGGAGAAGGGCGGGATATAAATGTGATTAAAATAAATAAAATAAAATAAAATGTTGGTAGAAGGGAGTGAAGAGGAGAGGAAAACCTTGCATCCATTCATGGGCCTCAGTTGCTACTTCTATGGAGTATTGCCTCATTGCAAGGGTGTGTGTGTGCAAATGCACTCCATGCATTTGGGTATATAGGTTATGTTTTTCTAAACTTTACATATTTTCTTCTAGTCAGACAGGTTCTTCATTCTTCCAGTAGATGCCTTTTGTCCTAAATGAGACATCAGCACTTAATAAGTGATCTCACAGTAACTTTGACACAGATTCATTATTGTTTGGATGTTGTGTTAAAGATTGAAAACGTGACATGTAATGTAAGCAGCAAAATTTCCCCCCAAAAGCTATACAAATGAAATAATACTCAGACTGTTTATATTTACAGCAGGAAGTCAAAGCTGCTTTGCTTCTACATCTATATCTGCCCAATTTCAAGTGATACGAGTAGTCCTCAGGTTATGACCGATCATTTAGCAACCATTCAAAGGTATCCTCGGGCTATTTACCACCCAGATTCAAAGTTACAATGATTCACCCTGCAATCAGATGACCGAACTTCATAAATATAGCAACCAAGCTATATTTATGGCCAATTGCAACATCCTGCAGTCACATAACTGTTTTACAGCAGTTTTGCTATAATCTAGAATTTACTTCCATTTTTTGACAAAACTGCAACCATAGTGAACCACTGGTTTGTTTAATAACCATGGCAAAAGAGGTCATAATATTCGGTTGATCACACAACCAAACCGTTTACAACCATCACAACTCGCAATCATGATGGACAGACTCCATTACATAAATTGAGGACTCCCTTAATACGAACCTGTTCAATTTGATGTAGTGGTTAAGGGCCAGGCTAAAAGCCTGGAGGCTGTGACTCCTGAGGCTTTTTGTCCTGTCTTAAGCAGAAAGCTAGCTAGGTGACCTTGGGCCAGTCCCTCTCTCTGAGCCCTATGAAGCAGGCAAGGGAAGCCACTTCCAAATTTTGCCAGGAATCAAGACTGACACCTTTCCTTTTTCAGGTACTCTTTTCCTTTGGCTCTTTTGGCCCAGTTTTAACTCGGCCATTGCAAAATCAGCAGAGAAGCAACAGAGGGCAATCATGAACACATACTTCTCTTTAGCAGCATGCACCGTCACCACATTTGCTTTCTCTATTCTGGTTGAACACCGAGGCAAACTGGACATGGTAAGCATTGCCTTGAACTCCTGTGATAGAGGTCTACTTGAACTAAATGCCTTATAGCAGAATAATAGAGCTCCTCAAAAGATTGCTACATTTTATTAATCCAAGCAAGCTGCTCCAACTTGAATTTTATAAAAGCACATAAGAACATATGTCTTCTACAAAAATATTGTGTGGTACACTAGGCTCAAAAAGTAATTAGCTATATGTTAAAATTTGCTAATGTGTTGATAGAAATCCAGGCACTTTGAAAATCATTTGGAGCAAGTACTTCAGATCTTGCATAAGCAGAGCATCTCTCTCCTGGATATCCTGAAAAGAAATGTGTCTGCTCTAAATGTGGCATTAATAATGCACTATTTGATAATTTGAATAATTAAAGCAGCACTTTTTCATAGCTCATGCAAACTTGAAAAAAAAGTGCACTTTAATGATCAGCAGGCAAATACTGTGCTTCCATGTGGTTTAAAATATTTCTTCTGAAACTATTTTAGAGTTTAAACTTCAGTTGGATAATCATATGTACAGTATTTACAGATATTCTACATTGCAAATACTACAATGAAAATCTACAGGAGGTTATGTTAAAGATAAATTTAGAAACTCTGATTTAAACAGTTTCTTAGAGCACAAAAGGTTTAAAATGTTTCTTAGATGAGTTGTTATTTCTTGTTTGTGTCATTTTGCACAAGTCACATTTAAACAACTTTTCACTTTCCCCTCCCCCATTTACATCCTAACCATAAGAGAGCTTTCTAGCTACATTTTCTCCCAGAACTAATTTATGAAAGTATCATCTTCAAAGCAGACAGAAACATGAGCATTTAAGAAGTGGCTAAAAACAACAAAAACAAACATCTGCTTTAGCAAATAAGTTTCAGTCTGCACATTGAATCAGGATGTGCAATATGAAATTATAATGACAAAATTCTTTAAGTATACTTACTGATGACAATTTGTTTTTGCAAAACATTGTCATTGCCAATATGAATCTGCCCAGTCCTTAAGACTGGTCTATGTGGATGCTTCTGTAATACATCACACACAGGGTCTTCTTGGTGATGGCACCTTAATTCTTGATTGCTTTCTGAAGGAGGTTCAAGCAAATGTTTGCACTCTTGCTTTGTGATTACCGAACTTCAATTGAAGTTCGTTTCTGCTGTTTTAATTTGTTATTTCTCATTTTATTTCTACTATATATTTACATTTGTTTTCGGTGCTGTTTATTTCAAGTAGTGTTTTTATTATTATTTTATGGTGACCTTTTTGTTTTCAAACCTCTTTGTAAAAGAATGGACTTACAGAATTTAAATAATCAAAAAGAAAGAATTTAGCCATGCTTTGGTTAACTCATAATGTAGTTATCAGCTCTGCCTGATTTGGCTTGGTGCCTTACACGCATCCTGCTTTTAAAGGCTTCAAGTGCAGGCGGAGGTGGGAGGATGAAAGGGCAATAAATAAAACTGTACATGTAGGAAAACAGGAGGTGAGAATGACAGGTGCAGCATCCCACAGCTAGGCACCCTGAGAAATATGTGGACTACCCCCAAACATCTCAGTGTTCTCAAAACAACTTGGCAAGCTCCAGTTAGCTAGAAATGGACTGGTCACAGAGGGAGAGATGGGCTGTGGGTGAACCTTTTGGTGTGTGCATGCATGTGCGCGTGTGCTTATGTGTGTGTGTGTGTGTGTGTGTGTGTGTGTGTGTCTTGAGAACATGGCAGAATTCAAGAGCTGACTTGATTTACTGCAACCTACACCTTTAGAAAAAAGAACTCTTTGCTTTAACCAAATGGAGTCAAGGGCCTCTCCCCCCCCCCCAAGAAATCGGATTGGGGCAGGTCTGACATTAGTGCTCTTGTACTTCAATAACAAGGATCATAATAGTGGCTTCCCTGCAATTACACAGATTTGATTGATTGATTCTATACCATCAAGTCAAGGCTGATTCTTAGCGACCATATAGATATCACAGGGATAGGAAAAGCCAAATCCTAATAACCACTGATTCCAAATCAACAGGATTGTTATTACAATGATATCCCTTGGATAATGAGATTTCCCAATAGGGAAAGTAGAGTTATTGTTTAACAAGCGTTTCTTGCCTTAGAGAATGAGAAAAAATGAACAGGGTGATATTGTTTCTTCACCCAACAATTAAAAGTACCGTGACCCTACTTTGCATTATTTTAAGTCTGTGCATATTTAACATATATGAAACTCCCAAGTTTCAGTTATAAGAGTTAAATCAGGAAACAAATTATATAAGATTGATGAATCACTGCCAAGAAGAGAGCATGTATTCATAGATTTTAGACTAGTGGCAAGTCATATATTCTGTATAGATCAGTTCCAGGCTGCTTCTCTAAATAAAAGAAATTTGGCCAGTAAAAATACAGACTTTTGGTTCTGGAGATCCATGGGTTGACCTGGTTCTTATAAGGCAGTGTTTTTATGTATCTTTTTTCAAGGATCACACATGGAGGCCATCATGAACTGCTGCACAATTCCTATGGTACACTCAGATCATTTGAAGCAAATTTGATATCTTGTCCTTCAGCCAAAAATCCTTTTCCTTGGCATTAGGGATTTCTTCTTACTGGTCATATTTTATGTCTCCCGCAGGTACACATTCAAAATGCCACCTTGGCAGGCGGTGTTGCTGTGGGTTCATGTGCTGACCTGAACATCTTGCCCGTTGCGGCTTTATTAATTGGTAGCACAGCAGGAATCATCTCAGTTCTTGGATATAAGTATTTATCTGTGAGTATTTTTTGTAAAGCAAAGTAATTCTAATACAGATTCCCCAGCCTAGCAAACCCCATTTTCTATATTTCCATTATTCTAAGTTATCTTCATTAGAATTCTGAGAGTTGTAATCTACTACTAGGACACCTTGTTAGGGAAGGCTTAACTAATAGATACCAGCTTTGATATTTACACATGGTTGCATGATAGTTACACATGAGTATTAAGGAATCTCTTCTGCAAATTGCCTTTCTCTCTCCTCCAGCTTCCCATGGCCTGTCAGATTTCCATAATAGGAAGCAAGCAGTGTTGGGGTCAGAGACCCTCACACAGTGAAGAGCTACTTTCAAGACACACTTGATAGATGGCTTCTTCAGCAAGCATTTTCTGAACCCTTGGGTGGGATAGGCAAAAACTATACTGGATAGACTATCTTAAAATTATTCTGGCCCTGAGCTATACTGGCATTATGGGGAATATTTGCATTTGGAAATATATTAGTAGGCAGTGCAACCAGTATCTCTGAATTATGTTATATGTTATATTAATACTATGCGCTTTCAATCAGAAAGACATCTGTGGAAGACCCTGATTCATGTCTGTTTAAGTGAGACTGAGTATTGGGTTCTGAGCCTATTTTATTATTCCAGTAAAAGGCAGAACACTTGCATCCCATTCCATCTCTTTGTAGGTTAGCAGACTCAAATCAATGTTTCTCAAATCAATTACATATATTTTATAAAGCATGCTAATTTGTATAGAAATGGAAAGTGAAAAAGAAGACAAGCAAGCTTTATTTTCTTCTAAAGGTTATTACAAAATAACCCTTCCCCCCTCTTCTAGCCATTGCTGGCCAAGCTGAAAATTCAAGACACCTGTGGTGTCCATAATCTACATGGCTTACCTGGGCTTTTGGGAGGCATTGCAAGTATCATTGCAGCTGCTGTGCAGGTTAACAGCAAGTAAGTTTTTTAAAATTGCATTTTACTGACTAGACAGATTTACAGATCACTTTGAGATATTCTCACCAAGTAGATTGCAAAAATATTTCATTTGGCACTAGATCTTAAACAGTTTTTCTCTGCCAATCTTTATAACAAGATTGATAGTGATGCCTTGGCAAAACTAAAGAACAAGGCTCAAAGTTACTCTAACCATAAAAGAATAAATAAGTTTAGTTGGTAACTAGTTTATTGTTTAAGTGGCAGTCAGGGGTGCTGGAATTTGACCAAGCCCTAGGCCAGTGTTCCCCAAGTTTAGCAACTTTAAGATGAGTGGACTTCAACTCCCAGAATTCCCCAACTACAGTGGCTGTCTAGGGAATTCTGGAAGTTGAGGTCCAGAATTTAGGGTCACCCTAAAGTTGCTAAAGTTGGGAAGCATTGCTGTAGGTCATTAATCATTCAGTAACACCAACACAGCATTGTCTGTCAATCCTTTAGGAAGGAGGGAAACTGAAACTATATGAGGTCCTGAGGAATAAAAAGTGGTACGAAGAGGAAAGTAAAAATGAAATAAAGTCCCTTATGATTTGCATTCCTTTCCCATTCATCAGGCTTGCTCATAAAGCATGTTCTTAGAGGAGTATAAAACACTTGAATAGGCTGTTTTGCCAAACACATTGGCAGAAGCAAAGTAGCTCTCTGCAAAGTGTTAATGCAGATGCACCTTCAAAGTTTTTCCTAGTAGTCTGCATAGGGTATGCACTTCCACAGCTGTTTGTTGCTTGGATTAGGTAGGAGTGACTTTTGTGTGTACACATACATCTGAACAACCAGACATAGTCATCAAAGAAGTCTTCATGAGGTCTCCAGATGACACAAAGTTCTTTTGTTCTCTTTACAGTATATCTGTTGGGATGCAGGCTGCTGCTCTAGGCTGCTCTGTTGCAATTGCTATGGTAGGAGGAGCTTTTACAGGTCAGTAAAATAAAGACATCTCCAGGAAATCGGGAACTTTGTGCAGATCACAACTTCTGTAGATGAATGGATGGATAAAATGCAGACTTATAGCATCTTTAAAAAAAACTGAATAAGAATTTGCAGAACTGTTCAGTGGTAGGATTCAGCCAGTTCGCACCCATTCAGGTGGGTGTTAAATTACACCCCTCCTCTATCAAGGTGGATCCTGGGCACTGGGCTGCAATGGAGAAATGGGCAATGGAGGCTGCTTTCCCTTTTTCTTCTCCCTGCTCCTCCTCCTTTCTTTGTGCTCCATTGCCTGTTTCTCCATTTCAGTGCAGTGCCCAGGATTCACTTTGATAGCAAGGGGGGGGGGGGGAGTTAATTTGCCTGGCCATACTAACCCCGCAGTCTCCCCTACATTGGGCCCAGCTTCAATCATGCTGACAACTTAATGACTTGCCCCTCTCACTTTTGCCCACAGACATACCAACTCCACATAGCTCCATGGGGAGGGGGGAATCCCTTCCTCCTCTTCCCCCCAATTCTTCACCTTCCCGCATGAGCTCTTGGGAGCATCAACTCCTTATCTCTGTGGTAAACCCCCCTCCTCATTTCTCGGAAACCTTGCCTTTTAAAGGAGTCATCCAGAAGGCTGAAATAGCTGCGAAACCAACAGCACGCTTGGAAATAGCCTTTTGCCAAAGGGTTAATTTAAAAACCGGGTTGCCTAGAGTCAGAGGAGGCTTGTCCTGCATGTGCAGTGGAGCTGTAGGATGAGGATGGGCTACGCCTCCCACAAAAGCCAACCTGACCCTGGTGAACCAGTTGTTAAACTATTTGAATCCCACCACTGGGACTGTTCCTTCTTAGGTGTTTACCGTACTTAATGAAATAACATGCTGTTAGTAATGCATTTTTTAAATTAGAAAAATGGAGCATCATTTGCAGGAGTAGAATACAGTTGCTCTTCTGTTTTTTGTATTTTATGCAATCTTTGTCTTATTATAAAAAATGTTCCCACTGATAACCTTCAATGTGTTTCCTCCTCATCATATAGGATTAATACTCAGCTTGCCTTTCCTGGGACAGCCACCTGATCAGAACTGCTATGATGACTCTGTATATTGGGAGGTAGGACACATTTCAAACAATAGAGAAGCACTGCAGTTTGTGGCAACATATACACATTTTTTCCCCACTAGGATGTCTGTTAGCTTCTGGTTGTTATCACATAGAATTGCATTTTATCACCTGATTCTTAGAATTGGTTCCAGATTTTGTTTTACTGAATGCAGAATTGGAAAGATGAAGTGTTGCTTATGTTAGGATCAATTATATAGTTATAGTCACAAGCAGTTTGCTGATTGTGAGCATGCGCGTATGCACGAGCTTTGCTCGCAAATGCCCTCTGTGAGTGAAATGGAGCTTCAAATAAGCAGATAATCAACTCAGGCAGCTCCAGTGAGTAAAGCAGGGGTTGCGAGAAACTCAGCTGTGCAGCGAGGGCAGAGGGAATGAACCAGAAAGCTAGTTATGAAAGGATAGTTTAGCACAAGGGCAGGTGGGCAGGCCCAGCCAGCGATCAAAGTAAGGGTTCACCTGAACCTGCGTGACCATGCAGCAGCCCACCACTGGGGCTAGTACTACTCTTCTTCCTCCTCCTTCTTAATTACAGAAACATCATATGAATGATATAAGGAACAGGATATGGAGTTTGCTGTCTTTACATATTCCTGCTCTCCTTCTTTTCCTGTACTTCCTCATTCCTGATCTTGCTGAATTCATCAACAATGGCACATGTGGCTCAATGCCATCTATCATCTAGTAATCTATGTGATTTTGCAGCATAAAACTCTGCTCTAGATGATGACCAGCTTTTTCTCTCTGGATAAATAGACCTATGTCACCGGTATCAGGTTTTGGGATGAGGTAAAACTTTGGCCTATTTTTAAATAAATATTTTAGAAATTGGGCTGCATTTTTATCAATACAGAGATAATAGCTTAATTACACCTCCTGGAGGCTTAACATAAGAATCTGCTGTTTAAATTGGTATATATGTGTTTTAAAACACAGCTTTTCAACATTGTGGTTTGGGGAGACCAAGACCAAGGAAGATATAAACATGCAAAGCGGATTGGGCTGCATAGTGCAAAGGTCTATCTCTTCTTGAGATGTTTCCAAAACTTAATGTTAATGTTTATTTCTAATGACAACTATGTTCCTATAAAGATGGATACAAAAGGGAGTAATGGATGGAAAAAACATTTATTTCATCAATTTGACAAATGATCAAATATATAGACCAGAAACACGAGAGACAATTCTTCATCTGTATCATGAGTAATGGTGCAACTATGGTTACTTTGATATATTGATATAATAATAATAATAATAATAATAATAATAATAATAATAATAATAATAATAATAATAATAATATTTATTTTTATATACCGCGTCCTCTCCCCAAGGGGACTCGGAGCGGTGTACAGGGAAAAATTAAAACACATAAAAAATATACAAAAATAAATACAATAAGTAAAAACAAATTAAATTTAATTGTCCCTGCACTAAAATCCCCATATTAAAACTAATGTTCCCTAAACCCTAAAAGGTAGAGACTAACCTAGGCCGGCCAAGCAGAAAAAGTATGTTTTTAATTTCTGACGGAAGGAGCGGAGGTCCGTGGTTGTTCTAATGTCGGGGGGAAGGTCGTTCCAGAGGGCTGGGCCCGCCACAGAGAAGGCCCTTCCCCTGGGCGTCACCCGCTGACAAAGTCTAGTGGACGGCACCCGGAGAAGTCCCTCTCTGTGGGAGCGAATCGGCCGTGAGGATGTATGGGGCAGGATCCGATCCTGCAGATAGCTAGGTCCCGAGCCATGGAGCGTTTTAAAGATGATAACTAACACCTTGAAGCGCACCCGAAAGACGACAGGCAGCCAGTGCAGCTCGCGCAAGAGAGGTGTTATATGGGTGTACCTTGCGGTCCCCATTATTGCCCGCGCGGCTGCATTCTGGACCAGCTGAAGTCTTCGGGTGCACCTCAAGGGGAGCCCCATGTAGAGAGAGTTACAATAGTCCAGTCGGGATGTCACGAGGGCATGAGTGACTGTGCAAAGGGCATCTCGATCCAATAGGGGGCGCAACTGGCGTACCAGGCGGACCTGGTAAAACGCCCTCCTGGCCATGGCTGTCATTTGATCTTCCATGGACAGCCGGGTATCCAGGAGGACACCCAAGTTGCGCGCCCCATCCACAGGGGCGCGCAACTTCCACATATATTAAATCACCAACCTGGTATAAAAGAGGTACAGTCCTAGTGGGACATTTCCTCAGCAAATTCTCATTCGATTAATTTGGACTTATAAAGTAGAACAATGCCAGTTCCCAATGGATTGTGATGAGGGAGAGACAGGGAGGGGGAGAGAGAAAGAGGCCTCAGTTGAATTCAGTTGGGGTAAAATTGTGTCAGATAGTTAAGCATCACCTGATTGCATAAACCTCTGTATGCTATTCCTTCTAGATTCCCATTGAAGGAGGAATACCTCTTGGAAGCAATACAGATTATGAAGAGGATCCTAGCAAACTCACTGTAGAGGCATAAAAAGATATATGTTCATTTTTTCCCATATGATGTTTTCAATATCTGGTAAAATATCCACCATATGTTATTTTTTCTTTCTATTTTTATCTTGTTACTGAAAAATAAAGCCAGAAAAAACCTGTTATGGACTTGTTGCTGAATATGGAAAATATGCTTGAGATTTATGGGTTTGATGGTCAAAAAGAAGATATTATGGAAAGGATAGAATTATAATATAGCCTTAAAGACAGTTGATAAAGTCCAAATGCATCTACAACTGCTCTGAAGATTAGAACTTATTTTTAATATCTTTTTTATCTTCTATTTCTTTCCGTACTCTTACTTTATTTTCTTTATTCTTCAAATGTTATTTTGTAAAAAAAACCTTCAATAAAAAATTATTAAAAAATAAGAAAAGAAAAGAAAAGACAGAACAAATCACAATACAGTGGTACCTCGGATCACGAACTTAATTCGTGAAATGACTCTGGTCGCGATCCGATTTGGTTGTGATGCGAGGCACAATTTCCCATAGGGTTCAATGTAAATCCGATTAATCCGTTCCGACCTTGTTTTTTGGTTGTGCTGCGAGGCACAGTTTCCCATAGGGTTCAATGTAAATCCAGTTAATCCGTTCTGACCTTGTTTTTAAAATGTCCGCGGCTCCGGTTCGTGAAGCGAAACGGAGGTCGTGAATCCGGGCATTTTTACGAACTTTTCCGTTCGTGATGCGAGGGCGGAGTTCGTGATGCGAGGCGGAGTTCGTGCAGCGGAGCATTTTTTACGAACTTTTCCGTTCGTGCAGCGAAACGGTGTTCGTGAACCGGGGCACGTTTTTTGGGAAATTTTTGGTCGTGAAGCGAATTGGACGTGATGAGAGGCGTTCGTGCTCCAAGGTACCACTGTACTATATTTTGCAGGCAAACAATCTGAAAATTATTTTGCAGCTCACAGTGCTAAAGTATTTATAAAGTGTAAAGTCCAGTGTTATTGCTAGAAAATTTTCTGCATCAACAGTCATTTCAAAACCTGACCTTTAATCCATACAGTTTTCTGACAGTTACAATAAAACTGAATAACAAGTGGCAATGCAGTGGTAAGAATGCAGTATTGCAGGCTAATTCTCTGACTGCCAGCATTGCAGCAGTTTGAATTTCACCAGGCTCAAGGTTGACTCAGCCTTCCATCCTTCCGAGGTGGGTAAAATAAGGACCCAGATTGTTGGGTCCTCATGCTGACTCTGTAAATCGCCTAAGTGCTATTGCTATTTCTACTTACAACAAATCCTCATATTTTCAGCTGTTACAGTGCCCATGTGGTTGCAATTGTTATTTTCAACATTCTGTTCAAGCTACTCATGAGCAAAGCCAACAAGAACTTGGAAGTTACAGTCCTGAGAGATTTTTGCTTATCAGCCTGCATAGTCCTCTTTAATGATGGCAATTGAAACTGCCAAAATTGCTGTTGTTAAGTGACCAGTCATGTGACCCAATGCTTCTGGGCCCAATTGCCATTGTAAGTCAAGAACTACCAGTGTGACAGAAGCTTCAGCATCACAACTACATGAGAAGTGAGTGGAAGCAAAACCGTCTCACATTTGCTGCTATGTTATCACAGTGAAATGAATTCCAAATATTTTAAGGCAAATTATTATGCTACCAGTGAAATGTAGGTAGGAGGAGAGAGAACCTCTCTGAGCAAAATTTTGTCTCTATGATTCCTTGAAGAAACTTACATCAGTTTTAATTGGTAGAGAGCCAGCAAGGTTGTGGCCTTTAAAATTTAGAAGTATGCTATTTGTACCAAGAAAGGAGAAGAGTTTGCATAAATATATTTGGACTTACAGAAATAACTTTTAAGAAGTTAAGCAACAGTAAGCAATATTGAAAGTTTGGGATAGTAGAAAAAAAATCACATATTTATCATCTCTTGCCTGTTATTAAGCATTTGTTTTCATGGAGATGAAAGCAAAGAGAAATGACAGAAAAACATTAATTATTGATATGATGAAAATAAATTATTTTGAGATCCTTTCTTTGGAGTGGGCAAATAAGCTTAACCTGACTGGTCAAATAAGCAGTATATTTTAAAAAGAACTGCAAAAAAACAAACAAAGAATTGACTGAACTTGAAAATCTCATAACACAAATCTGAAACATTTGTTAAGCTATAAACTAATGGTGAAATATAACTCAGCACGTGAATAACTTTAAGACTGTATGTTTAAATGAATGTTTCATAGTTTACATATGTATTTTACATAGATATATATTTTATATTAAAACTACTAAATGTTTAATGTGATCTGTAGCATTGGCACTGATATTTATACGTTACATGGCTTCCTCCTTTTATTGTTTGCTTTCTTCATTCATTTTTCAAAAATATTTCATAATAAATATTAAAGAAAAAAAAGTATGCACCTGACAAGCAACTATTCTCTGGGCTTTCTCTGACAGCCAGCTTCATTGCTTTTCAAAACTCAAATTAGTATTGAAATGGTACTAATGAGTACCCTTTGTACTAAGGGTACACATTAGTATTGTAAAGATAGGTTATGATTAGTATGGGTTCAAATAATGTGATATATAACTTAGTGTGAATTGTAAATGGAGACCAGGCTATGTTTAATGCAACCTAAAGTTAAGCTTCTGTGAGATTCATATATATGTAGTCAAGATTGGAGTTTTAGATTCTGCTAATTCGTGTGTGTGCAGAATGAAGAAAAAGAAGAGTCCATCAGAGAAAAACTATACAGATATTAAAAAGAATAGGCTTATTATTATATAAAAGCAAACAAAAAAATGTAATTGAACAACATGAATGCTATAATAAGCCTGAATTTATGGTAAAAAAAAATTGTTTTGCTTTCCATAACTATTCTTGACTTTGTGTACTGTAAATTGTTGATTATTTTTATCCCTTATTTTAATATTTTATTGACATGCATATAAATGATTATAATTACAATTTTAATTGCCTGTTTCTGTTGAGCTGGAACTAATTTCCATATTTTCTATAGAAATATCATTTTGAAAATGTGAATTGAATAATATGACAATTTAATAGTATTTATTAATTGCGTCAATTGAGACACATCTATATCTTTAATGCTTTTTTTATCTAACTCTTTATCCATTTTAATGGATCCTTTAGTGGACAAGGGTTGTCAGAACATTTGCTGAGCAAGCCAACTAACTTGAAGAATCTTTCTTTCTAAGCTGAAGTATCAATCATTATCCTGTTTTAAAACTGTACTATACCACTCTCTTGCATCTGACCATATGCAAACGCTGAACTAACATATACTTTTTTTCCACTCTTCAAAAAGAACATTCTAAAAAGTTGAATAAGTGACTGAATTGATTGTAGCACACAGAAGCCCTCTGAACTCAGCTGGGTTAAGGATTTTAAGGAATACTGGACAAATTGCTCAGTTGAGTGCTTGGGTAAATAATCACTTTGGAGGTCAGGAATAATAAGACTCTAAATAAACTTAGAGGGACATTGAAAGCCTTCCCTAGAAGAATATATGGATGATATAATGAATCATTCATTATATCATCCATATATTCTACTAGGGGAGAATTTTCAAAGCTTTTTTGTTATTATGTCATAGCTTTCAAAACTCCTGAAGGATATGCAGGAATAGTTAACACCAGAAGACAAGCTCAGGATCCAAAAATGGGGAATTACCTGAGGATTGGAAAAAAGCTGATGTGGTTTCCATCTTCAAAAAAGGAAGGAAGAAAACAGACCCAGGAAACTACAGACCAATAATCCTAATGTCAATACCTGAGAAGATACTGGAAAAGATAATCAAAAAACAGATCTGCGAACATCTAGAAACAACGTTATAACTAAAATCCAGAATGGGTTTGTTAAAAATAGATCATGCCAAACCAATCTTATTTCATTCTTTGACAAAATGACTAAATTAGTAGACCAGCAAAATGCTGTGGACATAGTATATTTATACTTCAGAAAGCCATTTGACAAAGTAGACCACAATCTACATCTTGGTAGGTAGAAAAATATGGGATAGACAACAGCACCAGCAGATGGATTTGTAACTGGCTGACAAACCATACTCAATGAGTCATGCTTAATGGTACTACATCTACATGGAGGGAAGTAAGCAGTGGGGTACCATGAGCTTCTGTCTTGGCTCAGTATTCTTGAATATGTTCATAAATGACTTAGATGAGGGAATAGAAGGGGAACTCATCAAATTTGTGGGTGATACAAAGCTGGCAGGAATAGTGAACAGAAGACAAGCTCAGGATCTAAAAAGATCTTGATAGAGTTGAACAATGGGATCTAGCCAACAAAATGAAATTTAATGTGGAGAAAAGCAAAGTTTTACATGTAGGTAGGAAAAATCAAAGGTTTGAGTACAGACTGGGTAAAACTTGACTCAAAAACAGTAACTGTAAGAGAGACCTTGGATTCCTAGTTGACAATCACTTAAATATGAGCCAACAGTATGCAGCAGTCGCCCAAAAAAGCTAATAAAATCCTTATATAAACAGAAGCATAGATTCAAATTATGGAAAGTATTAGCACTGCTTTATAAAGCATTAGTAAGGCCACACATGGACTACTGCAACCAGTTTTGGTGACCATATTACAAAAAGATTTTGAAACTTTTGAGAAAGTGCAAAGAAGAGTAAATAAAAGGATTTACTGCCTGGAGACAAAAGCATATGAAAAATGGTTGCAAGATTTGGTTTGGCTAGTCTAGAGAAAAGAAGGACCAGGAGAGACATAATAACAGTATTTCAGTATTTGAGAGGTTGCTACAAAGAGGAGGTGGTCATCTTATTTTCCAAAGCACCAGAAGGCAAGACAAGAAATAATGTATGGAAACTAATCAAGGAAAGAAGGAATCAGTGAGAATTAATTAGCCAGTGGAACCGCTTGCTGTCAGAAGTTGTGGATGCTTCATCATTGGAGATTTTTAAGAAGAGACTGGGCAGTCAGTTGTCTGAAATGATATAGGGTCTCCTACTTGAGCAGGGGGTTGTATTAAAAGACCTAGAAGATCCCTTCTAGCCTTATTCTGATTGATTGATTCTTTAGACATTATTTTATTTGTAATGGGTCTGGTAATATTTTTTTCAGTCTGCAAAATATGGAGAGGTGTGATGAATTGTCCATAGATTTGAATGATGAAAGCAGGATTTTTGCAGAATGGTAAAACATTAAGGGGCCGGCCGGCGTAAGTAGGGAAACAGAGGAGAGGTGAGGGGGGGTTGTTCCCACAAAGGTATTTTCCATCAGATCGGTCCTGGGGAGGGGCAGAGGCAGTGGGAGAAGGGATGGGTATTATCTGTTGGAGGACCATGGCCGCTGGCTACGGGCGGTCACACGCTCCAACCACCCAAGCTCCCATCGCAGACTAGGAGGTCAAGGACCACAGAGCCGGGGCCCTAGGCTGATGTTATGCAATGCCAGGTCCGTGGTACAAAAAGCCCCCCTCATTTATGACCTTGTGTCAGAGGGGGACCCAGACCTGGTGGGTATAACGGAAACTTGGTTGGGCCACGAGGGAGGATTACCCCTCGTAGAAATGTGCCTACCAGGCTACCGAGCCTTCCATCAGCCTAGGGCCCTAGGTAGGGGTGGGGGGAGGCGATTATGGTTAGGGAAGGTCTTGAGCCGAAAGAGACCACGATCCCTCAGACGACCAGGTGTCAGTCCCTCTTCGTGAAATGGGGCCTAGGGAGGCAGTTGGGCATGTTAGTTGTATACCTGGCTCCCCGCTATGTAAAAACAGCCCTGCCCGAGCTCCTGGAGGTGATTGCCGAGACGGCGGTTGAGACCCCCAGACTGTTGGTCATGGGGGATTTTAACCTGCCGTCAGTAGGTGAAGCCTCCGGAGTAGCTCGGGAGTTCATGGCCTCCATGACGGCCATGGACCTGACCCAGGTAGTTTTAGGCCCCACTCACAAGGGAGGACACACCCTAGACTTAATCTTCGTCTCGGGACAGCGGAGAAGTGATCTGAGATTAGGGGACTTAGTCATTCTACCCTTGTCATGGACAGATCACGCTCTCCTTCGGCTGGACTTTCCAATCGCTACACCCCACCGCGGGGAGGCGGAACCTGAGATTCCTAGATGGTTCCGCCCCAGGCTCCTGATGGACCCTGCTAGGTTCCAGAGGGAGCTTGGGCCAATACCTGTGGCCTTGCCCCGCGACTCGACTGAGGAACTAGTGGCCGAATGGTTGAGTGCGGCCGCGGGGGCCTTGGACCGAGTCGCGCCCTTGCGCCTCTCATGCAGCGTCGAGTCACCCAGGCTCCTTGGTTTACCGAGGAGCTGAGGGAGATGAAATGCCACAAGAGACGCCTAGAGAGCAGATGGAGGTCTTCTCACTCCGAAGCCGACCGAACACTAATGAGAGCACATATTAGGACTTACTTAGTGGCGATAAGGGTGGCCAAACGTGAATATTGTGCCACCCTTATTGCATCCGCAGATAACCGCCCTGCTGCCCTGTTTGGGGTGACCCACTCCCTCCTTCACCAGAGGCCGCGGGAAGCCCCTCTACAGGGTCGAGCAGAGGAATTTGGAATTTATCTGCAGGACAAAATCACTCGCATTTGGAACGAGTTGCCCTCCATTGAGAGTGGTCTGGTTGGATGGTCCAAGGCTGTTCTTGAGACACCTTGGGAGGAGTTTGACTTTGTTACTACCGGGGTTATGGACAGGTTGTCAAGGAGACTTAAGGCCACCACATGTTTATTGGACCCGTGTCCCCCCTGACTTGTACTGGCATCCTGGGAGGTGACACGAGGCTGGCTCCAGGATATTGTGAACACTTCTTTGAGTGAGGGGTTCTTGCCTGCCGTCTTGAAAGAGGCGGTGGTGAGGCCCCTCCTCAAGAAGCCTTCCCTGGACCCAGCATTGCTGGATAATTACCGTCCGGTCTCCAACCTTCACTTTTTAGCGAAGGTTGTAGAGAGTGTGGTAGCCCAACAGTTTCCGCGACACCTGGAGGAAATTGATTATCTAGACCCACGCTAGTCCAGCTTCCGACCCGGTCACAGCACCAAGACGGCATTGGTCGCGTTGGAAGATGATCTCTGGAGGGCGCAGGATACAGGATGTTGCTCTATCCTAGTCCTATTAGACCTCTCAGCGGCTTTTGATACCATCAACCATGGTATCCTATTGCACCGACTGGGGGGGTTGGGGCTGGGAGGCACCGTATTACGGTGGTTCTCGTCCTACCTCTCTGGTCGGTCGCAATGGGTGTTGGCAGGAGGGCAGAGGTCAGCCCCGAGGCCCCTCACATGTGGGGTTCCTCAGGGGTCGGTCCTCTCGCCACTTCTGTTCAACACCTATATGAAGCCGCTGGGCAAGATCATCCGTGGTTTTGGGGTTGGATATCATCGGTACGCTGATGATACTCAGCTGTACATATTCACCCCAGACCATCCCAACGATGCCGCCGAGGTGTTGTCCCGCCGAGGTGTTGTCCCAGAGGCCGTACGGATCTGGATGGGTAGTAACAAACTCAAACTCAACCCGTCCAAGACTGAGTGGCTGTGGTTTCCGGCACCCCGGTTCAGCCAGGTAACTCCAACTCTGGCCATTGGGGGTGAAACACTGGCCCCCATGCGCAATTTGGGTGTCCTTCTGGATTCCCGGCCGTCCATGGAGGACCGTGTGGTGGCCGTGGCCAGGGGGGTGTTCTATCAGGTACGCCTGATGCGCCAATTGCGTCCCTTACTGGACCGGGCTGCCCTTCACAGTCACTCAAGCACTCGTGACATCCCGACTTGACTACTGTAATGGTCTCTACATGGGGCTTCCCTTGAGGTGCACCCGAAAGCTACAGCTAGTCCAGAATGCGGCTGCGCGGGTGATTTTGGGAACCTCTAGGTACTCCCACATAACACCTCTTCTGCGCGAGCTGCACTGGCTTCCTGTGGCCTTTCGGGTGCGCTTCAAGGTTTTGACGACCATCTTCAAAGCGCTCCATGGCTTGGGGCCTAGTTATATGCGAGACCGTCTTCTGCCCCATACATCCCTTTGTCCGATCCGCTCCCACAGAGAGGGCCTTCTCAGGGTGCCGTCGGCCGGGCAATGCCGGTTGGCGACACCCAGGGGAAGGGCCTTCTCTGTGGTGGGCCCTACCCTCTGGAACAACTTACCCTCCGAACTACATACCATCTCAGACCCCCGCCTCTTCCGCCAGCGTCTTAAGACGCATCTTCTCCAACAAGCCGGCCTAACATAACCTCCCGTTTTGACTGTTTTTTAGATAGTTTTAATTTGGGGGATTTTATACAATTTTAGCACAGGGTATATTTAATATTTAATAGTTTTTAAAATTTTGTGTATATTTGTTATGTTTTAAATTTCCTGTGTGCCGCCCTGGGTCCCTTTTGGAGAAGGTGCGGGGTATAAATCTGAATAAATCAAATTAAATCAAATAAATCATTACCACTCTCATCAAAATGAGTAGTAAAAGTGAGTTGGAAAATTGTTTCTCTCTTGGTTCCTGAACTTTACAACTGTACAACCCTGAACTGAACTTTTGGCTCCTGAACCTCCTCACCAGCCCCACCCAAAAAACGCCATTTTAGTGGCATTGATTTTAACAACTAATCATGGCACAAGAAACAGCACTGGCAAGTTTAGAACAAAGGATGGCTTCTCTTGAATCTGTTATACAAACTTTGGTACAAGAAATTAAGGCCCAGAGGGCAGAAAATATTAACTTTAAGAAGGAGTTATTGGATACACGGAAACAACTGCTGGAAAACACACAGAAGAACGAAGAATTGGAAGGGGGGCTGGTGGGGGCTAAGGGAGAGATTAAAAATGTTACTAATGAAGTTGTGGAAATAAATGGGCATGTGTCTAGGATTGATATGGAAAGAATGACATATTTTTTGAGATTTCAGAATGTTTTTGAGGAATCTGGTGAATGCCTCCCTGATCTTATGAGCACAATTTTAGCAGACTATTTACATAAACCTAAGGATGAGATCAGGGGGGACATTGACCTAGCCTACAGAATTAACTCAGCATATGCCAGGATAAATGAAGTACCTAGAGAGATACATGTGAAATTTGTTAGAAGGTCAACCAGAGAAGAAATCCTGAAAGTGCAGAGAGGTAGTCCATTAATCTACCAACAAAAAGAGGTTGCTATCTTGAAGCAGATCCCAAGAAAGATTAGAGATGCAAGAAGGAAATTTTCCTTCTTGTCTAAAACATTGTTTGATTTGGTTCAAGTGGGTGACACCCGAAGGGATGCTGGTGTTCTGGGAAGGAGGAAGAGTGAGGATTAAAACAGTTGCTGAGGCGGAAGCCTTTCTTAAAAAACATTCCTCTATCCTGGGGGAAGATCCAGGGGGGACGGAGGGGGCCACGGCCCCGCCCACTGGGGGCCAGGGAGGAGAAAAAGAAGATACAATTGCCAAGAGACTTAGATCGAAAAAATAACTTTGCCTTGATTTTTCTGATTAATTTTGCATAATATTTGTATTTGGATTTTTTGTAAATGTCTGACAGCATGGAACTGAGAATTTAGGTATATGTACTTGCTTTCACTTTGTAGTGTTATGAAAAATGTTTTTTTTTTTATTGTTATCAATGTATTTTGAGGTCCCGGAAGGGCCGACGACTCTGATGTGAATGCTCTCAAATTTTCTTTGTATCCCTTACCCCACCCTACAGAAAAAATGTAAAACCAATAAAACTTTTTCAATATAAAAAAAAATGAGTAGTAAAAGTGATATAATTTTATTTTATTAAATTTATACCCCACCCTTCTCCTACAAAAGGACCCAGGGCGGCGCACAGGCAAATTAAAACACAACATACATAAATAGACCAATTATTAAAATCCAATTAAATTAAATTACCCCGTGCTAAAACATCTTTAAAATTCTCTAATTAAAATTTATAACTAAAAAGTCCAGATCTGGTGATTATCCTAGGCCGGCTTGTTGGAACAAATGCGTTTTAAGACGCCGGCGGAAAAGGCAGAGGTCTGTGGTGGTACGGAGTTCAGGGGGCAGGTCGTTCCAGAGGGTTGGGCCCACCACAGAGAAGGCCCTTCCCCTGGGTGTCGCCAACTGGCATTGCCCGGCTGACGGCACCCGGAGAAGGCCCTCTCTATGGGAGCGGATCGGTCGAAGGGATGCTTGGGGCAGGATACAGTCTCGCATGTAACTAGGCCCTGAGCCATGGAGTGCTTTAAAGATGGTCATTAACACCTTGAAGAGCACCCGAAAGGCCACAGGTAGCCAGTGCAGCTCGCGCAGGAGAGGTGTTACGTGGGACTGCCTTTTGGCTCCCATGACCACCTGTGCGGCTGAGTTCTGGACTAGTTGTAACCTCCGAATGCACCTCAAGGGGAGCCCCATGTAGAGAGCGTTACAATAGTCCAGATGTCACGAGTGCTTGAGTGACTATGCGGAGGGCAACCCGATCCAGTAAGGGGCGCAATTGGCGTACCAAGCGTACCTGGAAAAATGCCCCCCTGGCCACGGCTGCCACATGGTCCTCCATGGACAGCCGGGAATCCAGGAGGACACCCAAATTGCGCGCCCTCTCCACAGGGGCCAATATTTCGCCCCCAATGGCCAGTGTTGGACTTAACTGGCTGAACCGGGGTGCCGGAAACCACAGCCACTCGGTGTTGGCAGGGTTGAGCTTGAGTTTATTACTACCCATCCAGACCCGTACGGCCTCCAAACACCAGGACATCACGTCAACGGCATCGTTGGGGTGGTTTGGGGTAGATATGTACAGCTGGGTGTCGTCAGTGTACAGATGGTATTCTACCCCAAATATAAATAGTTTATTATGTTGCCTAATACCAGCAAAATTATATTAATGCCAATTTAAAATATTTATACATTGCCTATGATATAATAATGGATCTCAGTTTGTTTTTAAAAATTATATTGAATATAGAATAAAATGCAACAAAATAAAAGTACATAAAATGTAACAATAAATTAGTATTAAATGGCCAACTGGAATTGAGAAAAATTAAAGGGTAGGCCCATTTTAAAAGTGTTTCAGGGAAAGGGTTTTTTAAAAAAAAAAATGGGTAGTGTTCCCTGGCATTCAGCATGTTACTTTATATCAAATTATCTTTTTGGCAGGTAGATGTGCTTCCAAAGAAAGCAAAGAATTGCAGTCACCCACTATTTTTATATTAAGGAATATTTATGGAGGTCATGAATGGCCCAGCGGCCATTACATAGAGATCTGGACAATTTCCTCTACTATCGCACCTCTAATAATTCTGTGGTAAATTGAAGCCTAAACCTATAGAGAGCAATTAGGTTGGACCACAAATGAGATCCACATATATCTTCCTCTCAACAGATATTAGACTGGGAATCTCTTATGTAGAACAAGGGATCTGTTTTGGATAAACCAAGTAGCCTCTAAACATATAAGAAGTAAAACTGAATTGTTACTGGATAACTTAGAGTTTATGTGAAAATGTATAGTCATACATACTGTGTAGAGCATGAGAGTGTCTGTGTATCTACTGTAAGAATAAATCGGACAAAGTTAAATTCAGAAGAAAGGACTTTCAAATGGCTCAAGTAAAAGAACATTCCCCCCCACATGCCTTTGTCTGGATTTACTGGTGAGGACAAATCTCTGTGTATGTTTAGTTTTCTACCTGTAAAGAGTTCAATGGGAAAAATGTTCAGAAAATTCTGATATGTCTTCAAAATATCTTGCTAACTACAGTTTAATGATTTCCTAGGATGTCTGTGAAATATTTGGTCTTCCTTTCTAACATTAAGGGATCTGCTCTTACAAGTAATCCTCATTTTCAGCTAGGCTCAAGAGTTTAATCCTTCTGTCCTTTTGGGAGCTTTCAGTTGGCAGACACGGTCTCTGATCTAATTGTGTTGCAAACGCTCCATTAGAATTGCTAAAGAACTTGCCTATTAAAAAGAAATGGGTTGGATGGTTCCTATTTCAATACTGTTCCTATCTACACTTTTCATTATGCTCCTTTTCAAGATGGGCAACCCCTGGAAGAAGAGCTCCAAAGATTTTCCACCAGGACCCAGGCCTTTGCCTATTGTTGGAAACCTCCTCATAATGGATCTGAAGAAACCTTACCAGACAATGTTAGAGGTAATTATTTTTTTATCCTTTCTGTTGAAGGGCAAAATTGAAGGGTTCTGTGACGTTTTTAAGCCATGGAAATGAAAACTTGCTCCGACCAAGGAAAAGTGGGAGAAGAATAGAATGCTCTTATTAAACCGAATGGCTCATTCATTCTCTCCAGATACCACCTAGATCAGTGACAGGGAATGTGGGTCTATCACTTTCTTGATAATCAAATGAGTAGAAAATCACCATGAGTTTGGCCAGTGGAGCAACATTAATCTCTAAAATAAACACTGAGGCACTGCCTTGTATTTTTATAATATCTTATTTGTATTTTTATAGGTGGTGTATAATTTTATCTTTTTAATATTGTAAGCCACCCAGAGTCACACTCTGATAAGATAGGTAGCCAATATATTTAATAATAAATAATTAAGTTAGAACATATCCTAAAAATATCTTTGTCTCTTTCATACTTTCTTTTTTCCAGCTATCAAAACAGTATGGCCCTGTATTCAAAATCCAACTGGGACCCCAGAAAATAGTGGTGCTAACAGGATATGAGACCATAAAAGAAGCTCTGGTGAATAAGGCTGATGTCTTTGCTGAAAGGGGCCCTTTTCCTGTATTTGATGAGTTTGCAAAGGGTTTTGGTGAGGAACTTCATTTCATGTCAATACAATTTGCAAGCATATAACTGTACAATGGAGGCTCTGTGGCAACATCACCATAGGAGCAATACAAATTAGAATGGACTGAAATTGGGAAAATGTACAAAGTGTGGGACTGGTATTCATAACACAGAAAGTGACTTCAATGGCTCTCTCAATCGCTGCTGTATGTTTAAGAAATAATTTAGAATGCTTTGTAGTACAATGAAGACTCCAGTCAGAGATTGAGAGAGTCTATGATGAAAATAACACCTAAAGGAGAACCAAAGAATCAGCTTGTATTTATTATCTGCAATTTAGTACCCTAATATGGAGGCTGCTTTGGTCAAGGGCAGCCTCTTTAGAGCTCTTAGATAAGTCCCAATATCTTAAATATTGAGTTGAATGTGACCCCAATCCATATTTTTTACAAGCACTAATTTCAAGACCTGCACCATTTGCACTATTTACCCATTTTGGGTGTGTCTGTGCCTGAGATGTTGATCATTTGCTCCCAAAATCCGGGAATAATACTCTCTGCAGAATCCCCTAACTCGACAACAGCATTTCCCGTAATGCCCAAGAGGTGCATCCCAAAGTCAGAGATATATGAACATTTACAATTATTAAGCATTTAAGAAAATAAACCAAGAAAAGCTCATTACATCTGATTGCTTTATAATGTGAGTTGAATAAATACCTACAAAATCTGCTTCTTTGGATTGTTTTCAAAGTCTCATCTATTGAGCACAAAGAAAATGCACTGGAGACAAATTCCTTGTGTGTCCATTCACACTTCCCTGGTATCTTGGAGGTCAGAGTCTTTCCCTAAGAGTCTTCCACGTAAAATACATATTTACTGTAACTTGTTTCATAATAATAACTGAAAGAGGTATCAGGAAACACCAGAAAAATGAAAGTTATTTTAAAAAAAGAACTAAAAAAAGGAAAGGGAGAAACCATGTCAGAAACTAAATATAGGAAGAAACTACAGAAAACAATGGGAAATATGGTTCTGCTAAGATTTAGTGCTTTTTGTTAGATTTTCTGGAATGATATTGTATATTCAATACAATAAAGAATTGAATAAACATTGTTTATTGTGGAATAAATGATTGTATGGGGTGTGCCTGAGATGTTGATCATTTGCTCCCAAAATCCGGGAATAATACTCTCTGCAGAATCCCCTAACTCGACAACAGCATTTCCCGTAATGCCCAAGAGGTGCATCCCAAAGTCAGAGATATATGAACATTTACAATTATTAAGCATTTAAGAAAATAAACCAAGAAAAGCTCATTACATCTGATTGCTTTATAATGTGAGTTGAATAAATACCTACAAAATCTGCTTCTTTGGATTGTTTTCAAAGTCTCATCTATTGAGCACAAAGAAAATGCACTGGAGACAAATTCCTTGTGTGTCCATTCACACTTCCCTGGTATCTTGGAGGTCAGAGTCTTTCCCTAAGAGTCTTCCACGTAAAATACATATTTACTGTAACTTGTTTCATAATAATAACTGAAAGAGGTATCAGGAAACACCAGAAAAATGAAAGTTATTTTAAAAAAAGAACTAAAAAAAGGAAAGGGAGAAACCATGTCAGAAACTAAATATAGGAAGAAACTACAGAAAACAATGGGAAATATGGTTCTGCTAAGATTTAGTGCTTTTTGTTAGATTTTCTGGAATGATATTGTATATTCAATACAATAAAGAATTGAATAAACATTGTTTATTGTGGAATAAATGATTGTATGGGGTGGGTTTTTTAAAGATATATTTCTTTACTTTCTTCAAAAAGTGACTAGCCAGTTCTCTGAATTGGAATGGTCTCTGTAATCACTCTGTTAAGTGGATTTCTTTCTCAAACTCTTCCTCTAATGATTATCAGGATTTTTTTTGTGGGGGGGGGGGGCAGAATTATTTATCTTTTTGCCATGTATGATTTAGAAACGCATTTCCTAATGAAGCCAACTTTTGAATATATGGTTTTCATCTCACAGAATTGGATGGGGAATTCTGGGAGTTGAAGTCCATATATTTTAAAAGTGCCAAGGTTGATAAATACTGATTTAGGCCAACTGTAAGGCAAAGAGACTTGGAAATTAACTAAGTATTTAAGAAATGTTCCTTGGGTGTTAGAAGATCCAGAGGAATGATGGTAGGGAGGGCATTTGTTCACCATCAGTTGAAATTTTGCATACTTTTGTTTTTTTCAGGAGTAGTTTTTTCCCACGGTGAGAACTGGAGAGTGATGAGGCGATTTATGTTAACCACCTTACGGGACTATGGGATGGGTAAGAGGTCTATAGAAAGCAGAATAGCTGAAGAGTGCAGTTTCCTGGTAAAGAAGTTTGAATCTTATAAAGGTGAATTGGTGTTTCTTCTGGAGTTCAAAAACTTATGTTATCTTATGTTAACTTATGTAATCTTAAAAAATTATGTTATCTTATGTTATCTTGAAGGGGTTGAGGTTCCTGCAGGATATACTCCAAACTTCCAAAACAAAGCTCTTTTAAAATGATTTTTATTCAACAGTTTTTACAAAGCTAAAAGATAATAAAAAGTCAAATCAGAAAAAAAATAGAAAATAGAAGAAACACAAAGTGTGAAGAGTAAAGGAGAGAATGTGAGAACAGAAAAGAAAAAGAAAAGAAAAGAGGGAGAAAAAAGAATATTGAAAGAAGTGACTCCTGACCTTCCTTGGAAGAAGTACAGCAAACTTAATAGTTTCCTATCCCCTGTAACAAGGGTGTCAAACTCAATTTCATTGAGGGCTGCATTAGGGTTGCATTTGACTGTGGGGAACACGGCCAGGATGGACATGGTCTGCTGGACATCATTCATGTTGGGGATGCCTGTGATGGGCTGAGCATTCTGCTACTGAAAAAAGGCTCCTGAACTCCATTTTCAGCTGCAATAGCTTCCTGCAACCCTCTGCCAGTGAACATGGAGCTCACAAGGTCTGCAATAAGAACTACAGTAGCACAGTGGTTAGAATGCAGTACTGCAGGCTACTTCTGCTGATCACTGGCTGCCAGCAGTTTGGCAGATCGAATCTCACCAGTCTCAAGGTTGACTCAGCCTTCCATCCTTCCGAGGTGGGTAAAATGAGGACCCAGATTGTTGGGAACAGTATGCTGGCTCTGTAAACCACTTAGAGAGGGCTATAAAGCACTATGAAGTGGTATGTAAGTCTAAGTGCTATTGCTATGTGTAATCCCAACCTCCATTTGCATTGGCAGAGGCACCATAGTTCTTTGTTGTTTCCAGGGCGACCCCGCAGACCAGATCTAAGTACCCTGCAGGCGGAATTTGGCCCCTGGGTCTTGAGTTTGACACCCCTGCCCTGTAAAATTGCATAATGGTTCACTTCTTTCCATACCTTGTCCCTTCTTATCCATTCAGAAATCCAAAACTCATTGTTATTTCTGTCCAAATATCAGTAAAATGCCCATGAAGAGATTCCAGAAGTTTATAGAAATATTTTTAACACTGATCAAACAAACTAAAAAAGCAAATATTCAAACAAACAAGTCAATACTCTTTTCTTTTGCTTCTAAAAGTCTTAGTTTTTAATTCAAGTTGCTATCATAGGATTGAATATAAATTTAATATTTCACCCACCTCAAAATATCTTTCAAGATTTTAGAAACCCTCTTTTGTAAATTTAAAAGTAAACTCTTGCTCTTTTAATTTTTTGTTTGTCATTTGTGCTTCCACTCAATCATCTCTGTCTTATAATCTTCCATTTTTTCATTTTGCAGCATTTCTTCATTATGTAGGATTTCTATCCCCTCTTTCTTCTCTTTCCTTTCTCCTTCCTGAAACATTGGTCACTTCTAGAGGCTTATTTCTCAGGATTCATTCTTTAACTGTTTTCTGTTAATTGAACACTTTGTATTCGAACATTGTTTTGTTTTCTCAGTTGTTCAAAAAAAAAAATCTTAACAAAAGCCTTAATATTCCAATTCATCTGGTCTTCTACATCATTTAAAGCTTTGTCTGAAGGAATCATTGCAACTGGACTATTTTTGTTGCTAGTTTGAGAGACGTTTCACTACCCATCCAGGTAACTTAATCAGCCAGAGGAGGCCAGTTAGACAGAGAGTCATTGCAATGTACCAACTCCTGCCACACTAAACTCAGGGGTTTCCTCCTGAAGGTTCAATATGAAGATTCACCTCTTTATTCACATCACATCAACCAATTTATAGGACAATGAACTCAACAAGTCACTGTAACAAAAGATTGATTCTAGAATCAAGACAATGAAATATAATGTTAATACTTATAATAATTTTTTTTATCATATTTTGATGAAATTCCACATTTGATGTCTAGGAAAACCATTTGAATTCAGAGGAATTATGACTGCAGCTGTTGGCAATATCATAGTATCTATTTTACTTGGGAAGCGATATGATTATGAAGATCCAAAATTTATTAAATTATTGAGCTTGACTACAGAAAATATCAGGCTTTTGGGAAGCCTTCCAATGCGGGTAATTAACATTCATTTGAAAAGTATTAACAGTTCATTTATTGTATAGGAAAGACAGTGTGCCTTATTCAGGATTCACTACAAGAACATTTAAAAGTTTTAATAAATTGGCACAGGCTTTCAGGAAGCCCTACAATGCAGATAATAATTATTCATTTGGAAAGTATTAACAGTTCATTTATTGTATAGGAAAGAAGTGTGAAGTATTCAAAATTCACTGCAAAATTCAGAATCTAATGACTAATTTTGAAAACCTTTTTTTTAAATGTTGAAGTATTTCCACCATTCTTTCATTGAGTATACAAGTATGCATGGAGGCATGTCAAACATATAGATACTACATTCTGCTTGCAGTAGAAACTTGGTGGAATTTTGGTTCTATTTCCCAGTCAACTTACTGGGAAATAATAAGAAAGAAAAATGTGGTTTAATCACTAAGAACAAATGGATTAAAATGTATAAGTTAATGAGAAAAAATATAATATCAGCAATTATATACCACTCCATAGTGCTTTACAGAACACTCTGGGCAATTTACAATATCAAGCACCTTACCACCAACAACCTGAGTCCTCATTTTACTGACCTCGGAAGGATGGAAGGCTAAGTGAACCTTGAGACCTGTCAGGATGGAACTCTGGGCTATGGGCAGAGTTAGACTGCAATACTGTATGCTAACTGCTGCACCATCATGGCTACATATATCTATGGCAGGCCTTCCAAAATTCTCCACCATAGAAATTAAAAAACCCACATCTACAACCAATTTCATTGTATTTATTTTGTACAACGACAGTAAAGACTATACTACTATGCTATACTATGTACATTGTAATTGGTTTGTATTATGTTTTCTATTGTAATATGTGAGTAGACATCATTTGGGAGGCTTATCAGAATCTATATTCAAGATATGTGACTTCTTTTTTTTGTATGTTTCAGCTATATAACATATTTCCTATGCTTGGCTATTTTTTTGCCACTCATAAGAAAGTCCTGAATAACAGAAAGGAATTGTATGCTTTCATCAATGAAAATTTCATCCAATGTTTCAACAATCTGGATGAAAATGACACAAGAAACTTTATTGATTCATATCTCGTACAACAGCAACAGGTAATGAAATGTGCTAGAAATGGCAGCTTGAACTTTCCATCAAATTGCAGAAATGAATTTGTAAATGGAAACACATCCACATGCCAAGAATTTTTATTATAGAAGAGAACAAACTTAGCAAATTGGCAATGGTCTCCAAAAATTGAATAATGATTCATTTTGCCTGATTTCTACACTCTAATTTTGAAAAGTTTGTATTATGGTCACTAACCAGGACTACTGCAGTTATCAATCACCACTTAGCCTAATCTTCTTAATACTTGATGATCCCAGGATAATAATAGGCTAGAACTCATAATTTCCCAGTTTCTACCTAATGCCTTAACCACTACACCAAACTGGTTCTCTACTTACACTTACACATACCTTGTGTAATGATTTATTTATATATACATATATATACATAACATACAATGCAGATATACAAACTGATAGTCGTTCAGTCATTCACTAAACGGACTCATTCACTCAATCAATCACTCACTCACTCGGGAGAGAAGGAATGGAATGAATCTTTTCCAATGATGGTTATGAGATTGAAGGTAATAAAAAGTAAGAAATGTGTGTGGAAGTGTAACTTCCTAAAAGAAGGATACAAATAAATATTGGTAGTTTTTAAGAATTTTGAACTCCAGTGTGAGGTTTTTAAAAAAATAAAATTGGTTACCTTAACCTTTTTTCCAAGGCATTTGGCATTCACTCCTCCTGTCAAACTGTTTATATTAACATACTCTTTGCCCATGTAGAAAATCTGCTCAATCTAGCTGAGACTAAGAATTCAAATTCAGTGACTTCATTAGGAATTCAAAATGGTCTGAGTTGGCAACTATTTTAGCCTTTAACTTTGCATATTTCCAATGCATGCCATTTTATTGCATTTTTCCACAAAGCAAATTGTAAAAAAATTCCAGAGAAGGCTGTTTTGTCTTTGCAATGTCTTCTGGAATACACTCTTTTAGAATCACTTTTAAAGCCAGTTCTTTCTTTTTATTCTAGGAAAGGAAGACTCAAAACAATGGGTATTTCAACCACAAAAATCTAGAAGAGTCTGTGATTAATCTATTTGTTGGTGGTGTAGAAACAATCTCAAGCACTCTGTTTTGGGCCTTTACTCTAATGATGAAGTACCCTTTAATTCAGAGTAAGTGCTTGACAATTTGCCAGCTTCCATTATTTTAGCACATCTTGCTTTCAGGTAGGCAATATTAGATGTGGTATGACTAAATTACAGTGACTGCCCGAATAAGGGGGGCAAAAAAGATAAATAATTCTATTTTCTATTTTGTGGAGTGATCTGAATCATAAAGCACAAATGGAACACCTGGCTACAGCACTTTAAAGCAATTGCAATGCATCCTTTTGAGAGTTTGCATCTCTCTCTGTGCTCTTGACCATGCCATAGGTGTAGAATAGGGGTATAAAACTCAATTTCATTGAGGGCTGCATCAGGGTTATGGTTGACCTCAGGGGGAGCATGGTGTATGGCCAGGGGGATCTGGCTGGGGTAGGCGTGGCCAGCTTCCTGCCCCCTTCTCATTTGCATCTCCCTCCCTCCCTCCCTCCCTCCCTCCCTCCCTCCCTCCCTCCCTCCCTTCTCCTCCCCTCCTCCTTCCCATCTCCTTCCTTCCTACTCTCTTCCTCCCTCCCCCTCCCCCTTCTCTGCTTCTCATTCCATCTCTTTCCTTCCTTTCTTTTAGCTACTGGAAAATGATGATGGTACAAGAAGTCAGCATCTAAGGTCTCAATCTAGAACCATTATATTATCTGTAACACACACACACACACACACACTATTTATTATTATTTATTGGATTTATATACTGCCCTATTTCACCAAAAAGGGACTCAGGGCGGTGCACAGAAAGATAAAAAGCTCCACAATATACAAAATATAAAAAACAATTAAATTATTAGAACTGTGCTAAAATTTAATAAATAATTAAAACCCAATAAATATCGAATGAAATCCTGCCCACTGTAAATCCTGCCCACTGTACAAATCCTCATAATTTAATATTTCCAAGGGTTAGCACCATGTCAAACACGAGTCGTGATCTGGGAATAGGGGATTTAGTCATCACACCCCTGTCATGGACAGATCACGCTCTCCTTCGGCTCGACTTTCCGATCGCTACACCCCATCGCGGGGAGGCGGAACCGGATATTCCTATATGGTTCCGCCCCAGGCTTCTGATGGACCCGGTAAGGTTCCAAAGGGAGCTTGGGCCAATTCCTGTGGACTTGCCCCGCATCTCGACTGAGGACCTAGTGGCCGCATGGTTAAGTGCGGCCACGGGGGCCTTGGACCGAGTCGCGCCCGAGCGGCCTCTCTTGCGGCGACGATCCACCCGGGCTCCTTGGTTCACCGAGGAGCTTAGGGAGATGAAGCGCCACAAGAGACGCCTAGAGAGCAGATGGAGATCCTCTCGCTCCGAAGCCGACCGAACACTAGTGAGAACCTACATTAGGACTTACCTGGTGGCGATAAGAGTGGCCAAACGTGAGTATTGTGCCACTCTTATTGCATCCGCAGATAACCGCCCTGCCGCCCTGTTTGGGGTGACACGCTCCCTCCTTCAACAGAGGCCGCGGGAAGCCCCTCTACAGGGTCGAGCAGAGGAATTTGGGATTTATCTGCAGGAGAAAATCACTCGGATTCGGAGCGAGCTGCCCTCCATCGACAGTGGTCCAGCTGAGCGGTCCGAGGTTGCTCTTGAGACACCATCTTGGGAGGAGTTTGATTTTGTTACTACCGAGGATATGGACAAGTTGTCAAAGAGACTTAGGGCTACCACATGTTTATTGGACCCGTGTCCCTCCTGGCTTGTACTGGCATCCTGGGAGACGACACGAGGCTGGCTCCAGGGCATTGTCAACGCATCTTTGAGTGAGGGGTCCTTGCCTGCCGTCTTGAAAGAGGCGGTAGTAAGGCCCCTCCTCAAGAAGCCGTCCTTGGATCCAGCATTACTAGAGAACTATCGTCCCGTCTCCAACCTTCACTTTTTAGTGAAGGTTGTTGAGAGTGTGGTGGCCCAACAGTTTCCGCGACACTTGGAGGAAGTTGATTATCTAGACCCGCGCCAGTCCGGCTTCCGACCCGGGCATAGCACCGAGACGGCATTGGTCGCGTTGGTTGATGATCTCTGGAGGGCGCGGGATAGAGGATATTCCTCTATCCTAGTCCTATTAGACCTCTCAGCGGCTTTTGATACTATCGACCATGGTATCCTATTGCGCCGACTGGGGGGGTTGGGGCTGGGAGGCACCGTTCTACGGTGGTTCTCTTCCTACCTCTCTGGTCGGTCGCAATATGTGTTGGCAGGGGGGCAGAGGTCGGCCTCGAGGCCCCTCGTATGTGGGGTACCTCAAGGGTCGGTCCTCTCGCCCCTACTGTTCAACACATACATGAAGCCGCTGGGCGAGATCATCTGTGGTTTTGGGGTGGGATATCATCTGTACGCTGATGATACTCAGTTGTACATATCCACCCCAGACCACCCCAACGATGCCGTCGAGGTCATGTCCCGGTGTTTGGAGGCCGTACGGATCTGGATGGGTAGTAACAAACTCAGGCTCAACCGGTCCAAGACTGAGTGGCTGTGGCTTCCGGCACCCCGGTTCAGCCAAATTATTCCAACTCTGGCCATTGGGGGCGAAACACCGGCCCCCGTGGAGAGGGCGCGCAATTTGGGTGTCCTCCTGGATTCCCGGCTGTCCATGGAGGACCATGTGGCGGCCGTGGCCAGGGGGGCTTTCCATCAGGTACGCCTGATGCGCCAATTGCGGCCCTTACTGGACCGGGCTGCCCTTCGCACAGTCACTCAGACCCTCGTGACCTCTCGACTCGACTACTGTAATGCTCTCTACATGGGGCTTCCCTTGAGGTGCACTCGAAAGCTGCAGTTAGTCCAGAATGCAGCCGCGCGGGTGATTACGGGAGCGCCTAGACACTCCCACATAACACCTATCCTGCGCGAGCTGCACTGGCTTCCTGTGGTCTTTCGGGTGCGCTTCAAGGTTCTGACGACCATCTTTAAAGCGCTCCATGGCTTGGGGCCTAGTTATATGCGAGACCGCCTCCTGCCCCATACATCCCTCAGACCAATACGCTCCCACAGAGAGGGCCTCCTCAGGGTGCCGTCGGCCGGACAATGCCGACTGGCGACACCCAGGGGGAGAGCCTTCTCTGTGGCAGGTCCAGCCCTTTGGAACGACTTACCCCCTGAACTTCGCACCATCTCTGACCTCCGCCTCTTCCGCAAGTGTCTTAAGACACATTTGTTCCATCTAGCCGGCCTAGCGTAGCCTCCTATACTGACTTTTAGATAGTTTTTAAATTTGGGGATTTTAATCTGGTTTTAGCACAGGTTCTATTGAATTAGTTTTTTAAATTTTATATGATGTTTTGTATGTATTTTAATTTTCCTGTGCGCCGCCCTGGGTCCGTTTGGAGAAGGGCGGGGTATAAATTGAATAAATATAATATATCTTACTGGATGTTATTGTTTATTATCTCAGAAAAGGTCCAAGAAGAAATAACAAATGTTGTTGGATATGCTCAGCCAAGAGCTGAACACCGAACAAAGATGCCATACACAGATGCTGTAGTCCATGAAGTTCAAAGATATGCTGATGTTGTACCCTTAAACGTACCACATGCAACAACAGTGGATGTTAACTTTAAGGGCTATTTCATTGCGAAGGTGATGTATCTGTATTGTTCTTTTTCTCGTCCTAGCTAGTTACATTCAGTCCATTTATTACAGTGCAACAATAAACAATCTTCAAAAGCTTTCATAAATCACTTGCCACAGACTCTACTAATTTTAGGAATATAGTAATTTTACATATTTGTTTTAAATCAAATTCTATGGAGGCACAAGCTTGCATACAGATAGAATAGAGTATATGTTGTGGGGGAGAACTATATTAATCTATAATAGCCAAAAAACATACATATATGTTGCATTTTTGCTGATAAATAAATGGAGACTAGTATCGATCTATTTCAAGCTATTTAGCTCTCATCAGTTAGCGATACCTTACTGGGATTCAAACCTGGGCTGTTTTTACATATTAGGCAGTTATATTAACATCTAAGCCACAAGCTCTTCTCCCTTATCAACTGAGCCAAGGAAATGATTAAGTGTTATGTCAAAGGACCTGGTATGTCCCAATATGGAAGAGAGCATATCTGGACATATCAGGTGCTTTGACATAACACTTATATATGTGTGTGTGTGTATGTGTGTATAAAATATAAGAGCTTATATATCACCATATTGATATCACCATAATGATCAAATAGGAGTGCAAGTTATTCTTAAGAATAATGAAGTAATGATGTTTCTCATAGATCGTAAGGCATTCTCAGAGAACATGTATTGAAAGTGAAGCCTTTTCATTTTGTCATCCTCATGTAACATATGACAATATGCTGTGTAAGGAATATTTGTAAGAATAAAGACTCTTAAATGTGAACGTTTGGAAAATTTCCTTAGATTAAGAAGATGTTCCTTGCACATATTTCATTCTCTGTACATAGAAGGGGACACAGGGAGCATTAGAGTACATGACTTAAAGAAGTTTAAAAGTCCTCAGTGTACCTTCTTAAAACTAAGAACTATGGAACTCAATGGCATTTACTACTAAGGAAGCAAATGTAGATTTTTTGTGCTTGCAATCCAGCACAAATGCCTATAATAAGTCAATGTTATTGTTGCAAGTAGAAAAAAAGACCCAAGGTAGTTCAACAATTAAAAAATACAGTTTTCAAATTAGGTGATTGGGGAGAATAGGTCCTCTAAGTACCACATTGAAAATTTCAGGATTATGCAATAACTTGATGCATTATGTAGCAGCTTGATTTCTAAATTATGCATTGCTTTCCCTTTATAGGGCACCCATGTGGTTCCCTTGCTGACCTCTGTGCTCCATGATGAATCTCAGTGGGAAAGACCTCACAACTTCTACCCTGAGCATTTTCTCAACACTGAAGGAAAATTTGTCAGAAGAGATGCATTCATGCCTTTCTCTGCAGGTAGCCATTTAAAAAAATAAATAATGTATCAAATAATGGTTAGCTTTTCTTCCTGATTAAAATCTCCCAAAGAGGCTAATAGTGCAAGAATTAATGCACAATACCATTTAGGTTTTATTCTGCTCCGAGTCCCTGCTCCATACTGGCTTAGACGTCACCCAGGTTAATGGGCTACAGGACTCTGGACTGTTGGCTGAGCAACCAGGGCCAACAGCTGCAGAACTCATCCCAAATACACAGTGCTTGAAAACAAAGAATAACGACCAGTTATTACAAATCAAGTCCAATAAGAAGAGGATATTTGAAACAAATGGACAAGTTCTGGAAAGATCATACAGAATCAGATCTGAATGCAGCATGGATTGACTACAAAATGGCATTTGACTCTCTGCCATTGGATAATCGTGCCTAGAAATTATAGGACTCAATAGAAACATCAAAATGTTTGTGGAATAATCGATGACGTAATGGAAGACACAATTGCAGGTCAACGGCAGGAGACTGGGAGTGGTTAATATTAAGAGAGGAATATATCAAGGAGATTTACTATTGCCACTACTATTTGTCATTGTATTGTTTCCTCTATCAACAATACTGAATAACTCAGGTGATGGCTATCAAACATCAGAAATAACTGTCAGACTATCCTACCTCATGTACATGGACAATCTGAAACTGTATGGAAAAACTCCCTCTGAAATAGAATCGCTGCTCAACACTGTCCATATATATAGTCAAGATATTGCAATGGAGTTTGGATTGGATAGGAGGCTTCCAAAGTGCTCCTGGGCCTAGGGAGGGCATATGTGAGTGAAAAATAGACTGTTATTTGTTCATTTTTTGGGGTGGGGGCTGGCCACTGGAGCACTCTATAAGCCTCCTTAAGGCTATGCATGCCCTTTTTTGACAAAAAATGGACCCATTTTTGTGAAAAGCAGGGTGTTTTGGGGAGGTCTGCAGAGTGCAAAAACTTTTTTAAATTTGCCTCTTCAAAATCTTGGTGCATCTTATATTCTGGTGAGTCTTATACTCTAAAAATATGGTACATCAGATAGTTGAAGAAGAAAAAGAGACTTTGGAATAATATTTGAAAGACAATAAAGAAGATGTACCAGGAAAGCTTAATTAATACGGGACAGACCAAACTGACCTACAAGAAAGACCAAATGAGGGACAGAATGGAGGCATGGGAAGACAAAGCACTACATGGATAGTCTATATGTACAAAAATAGCAGTGAAAGCCAATAAGAACAAGACTTGGCAAAGGCTAAGAACAGGGAATTTGAAGGAAGGGACAGAGGGACTAATTCTGGCTGCACAAACCAAGCCTTAAGGACAAATGCAAAGTCAGAATTGAGACAATAGTAACAGACAATAAGTGCCACCTCTGCAAAGAAACTGAAAGTGGACTACCTGGTTATCTGCTGTAAGAAGATTGCACAGACAGACTACAAGCAGAGGGCATGACAAAGTAGCAACAATGGTGCATTGCAAGATCTACAAGAAATATCATTTGCCTGCAAACAAGAACTGGCAGGACCATAAAATAAGAAAGTCATAGGAAATGAAGAAGTTAAATTGCTCTGGAACTTTAGAATTCAAACAGAGAGGCATCTGCCACAAAATACTTCAGACTTAACAGTTGTCAATAAGTAAGACAAAAAAGTCTGGATTGGGGATGTGACAGTGCGTGGAGGCAGCAGAAGAGAAGAGAAAGAATTGAAGAAGATAACAAATATAAAGACTTACAAATAGAAATAGAACATCTGTAACAAAAGCAAGCAAGGGTAGTACCAATAGTAATAGGCTCTTTCAGTGCAATCCCAAAACAACAGGAGCACCACTTGAACACCATTGCAACTGACAAATGTACAATCAGTCAATTTCAAAAGGAGGTTTTACAGGGAACTGCTTCCTTCCTGCAACTATATATGTAACACCATCAAAGTTCCAAATCTGCCTATCCCAGGTCCTTGGTAAGGACGTGATAGGTAGACAAAAATGCCAAACCCAGTCTGAACATCTGACTAACTATTAGAAAATAAATAATAATAATAATAATAATAATAATAATAATAATAATAATAATAATAATAATAATAAATAATAATAATAATAATAATATTATTATTATTATTATTATTATTATTATTATTATTATTATATAATAACAACAACAACAACAACAACTACTACTACTACTACTACTACTACTAACTTGGAACTGGTTAAGATTAGGAGTACTGAAAAAAGAAACAGAAGGCTTTATTTTGGCATCTCAAGAAAAGTGATGTTGACCAATTATATCTACCAAGAGCAGAAGGTGGTCGAGGACTCCTACAAGTAAAGCATACTGTGGAAGAAGAAAGACACAGCTTGAATGATTACATCCGGAAAAGTGAAGAACCAATGATTAAGGAAGTAAATAAAGGAAGTCTTTTAAGGACAAGTAAATCAAAAGCTGAATATAAGAAAGAAGTAATTGAGAAGCAAGCTGAAAATTGGAAAAGCAAAGCTATGCATAGCCAATACTTGAAAAGTATTGAAGGCAAAGCTGACCAAAAACTAACTTGGAACTGGTTAAGATCAGGAGTACTGAAAAAAGAAACAGAAGGTTTTATTTTGGCAGCTCAAGAACAAGCCTTAGCCACAAACTGCATGAAGGCAAAAATTCAACATGTTACCATCAACAGCAAATGTCGCCTCTGTAATGAAAAAGATGAGACAGTTGACAGTTCACAAACTGACTACCTACAACACCATGACCACGTTGCTAAGATCATTCACTGGAAATTGTGCAAGAAGTTTGGATTTGAGTACAGCAAAAACCACTGGGAACATCAGGTTGAGATAGTTTTAGAGAATGAGAAAGTCAAGATCTTGTGGAACTTCAGAATTCAGACTGACAGGCACTTGTCCTACAATACACGTGATATAACAATAGTTGAAAAGAAAAAAGTGGTTTGTTGACATTGCAATACCTGGTGATGCACGAATTGAAAATAAGCAACAAGAAAAAATCACAAAATACCAAGACTTGCAAATTGAAGTTGAGCGACTGTGGAGGAGGAAGTCATGTGTTGTCCCGATTGTGATTGGAGCCCTTGGAGCAATACCTAGGGGACTTCCTCGCTATGTGGAGGTTCTAGGTTTGCCAGACTTGAGCATTCTGACTCTACAAAGGGCCACCCTGCTTGGAACAGCTTATATCCTCCGACGTTACCTTGACAGTTCCTAGGTCCTTGGTTAGGACTCGAGCTGTTGAGCTACCAACCAGCCCCATAGGCTGTGAATCTCACCAAAGATTAACATAATAATAATAATAATAATAATAATAATAATAATAATAATAATAATAATAATAATAATAATAATAGTAGTAGTAGTAGTAGTAGTAGTAGTAGTAGTAGTAGTAGTAATTCAACTATTTCTGACTAATGCTCACTCACTAATAAGATGGATGAAATATTTCTTTTAAATAGATGCAATTCTGATTTTTACAACTCAGCAGATCTCTGCTTTATTGAAACCTGGCTAAATGAATCAATTGATGATAGCAGCCTGCATATCCCAGAATTTCAGATACAAAGAGCAGACAGAGCAGAAACATCTGTTAAAGGAAGGGAGGAGGCTTATGTGTATATATTAACAGCCACTGGTTCTGAGAGATAACTATATTCAAGAAATTCTGTGATGTGGGCTTAGAGACATTAATTGTCAATTGCAAACCATTCTATTCTCCATGTGGGTTCTCTTCATTTCTCTTAAGTGCTGTGTATGTTTTTTCACAAGCTTGTGTAAACAATGCATTACGAACTCTAGCTGAACAGTATGTGGGCTGAAGGTAAATACCAAGATTCACTTCTGATTATTTTAGGTGATTTTTAACAAATGTAACTTAAGGAAAGAGCTACCAAAATATTTTCAGCATGTCAATTGTCTCACGAGAGACAAGAATGCTTTATACCATTATTACACAATATTAAAAGATGCTTATTGGCCTTTACCGTGAGCAGCTGTGGGACACTCATGATCATATGATCATTGCATGATTCACCTTGTAACTGCTTACAGACAGACTTAAAACCATGAACCAACAATTAAATCAGTGAGGACTTGGAGTGAGGAGGCAAAGCTAAAGCTACAGGATTGCCTTGACTGCACTGATTTGAATGTTTTCGAAGATACCTCTGCACACTTGGATGAACTTACAAATATTGTAACATCATATGTCAGCTTTTGTAAAGACCTATGTGTGCTGACCAGAAACCTATGAATATACAGTATCAATAAACCTTAGTTCACAGCTAAACTTAAGCACTACATTGTACCAAAGAGGAAGCCTACAGAAAAGAAAAGAGAATCTGTAGAATCAGGCCAGAAATGCAGGGGTGGTTTTCACTTATCATATTTTTTGGAGTATAAGACACACCGGAGTACAAGATGCACCAAGGTTTTGAAGAGACAATTTTTTTTAAAAAGGTTTTTGCACTCTACAAACATCCCAAAAATGGCCAGTTTTTTTCAAAAATGCCTGTTTGTTTTTTTTTTTTGTCAAAAAAGGGCATGAATAGCCTTTAGGAGGCTTATAGAATGCTCCTGAAGCATCAGGTGGAGTGGGGCAAAACTGAGCAAAAAATGGCCTAGGAGCACTCTGAAAGGCTCCTAAAAGCCATTTTGGTGAAGGGGGTGGGGTTTCATGAGGCACAAAATGCTGTATTCAGTGTAGAAGACGCACCCAGATTTTCAGCCTCTTTTTTGAGGGGAAAAAGGTGCGTCTTATACTCAAAAAATACACTACCTTCCCTACCGGTTCATGCATAAGTGCACCAGCGTGCCTAATGTCCCTGTGGTAATGTCCCCATTTAGTTGTACCCATTTCCTGTGTTTTTATTCGTGCTTATTCTTATTCCTGTTATCTTTTATATGATTGACTAACTAACTAACTAACTAACTAACTAACTAACTAACTAACTAACTAACTAACTAACTAACTAAAATGTGTGCGTGAACCACTCTATTCTATTCTATTCTATTCTATTCTATTCTATTCTATTCTAATAGTAGTAGTAGTAGTAGTGGTAGCAGTAGTAGCAGCATGAGTAAGAGTCTTCCAAGGAGACTCACTTTTGCCACTACAAACTAATGCCATGAAAGTGAAGATACAAAAATTCAGACAATCCAAACTGACAAAGTTGAAACTGTTTCACATTTAATATGTCAGTGCAGCAAAATTGTGCAAACTGATTACAAAGCTAGACATGACTGAGTTGCTAAATTAATTCACTGGTCATTATGTAAAAATTACAACTTACCTGTATCTGAAAAGTCATGGGAACATGAAGTGGAAAAAGTTGTTGAAAATGAGAAGGTGAAGATCTTGTGAGACATTCAAATACAGATGGATCGCCATTTGGAACACAACATGCCAGATATCACAGTAGTCAAAAAACCAAGTGGAGAATTTATTGATATCGCTGTACCAGGAGATGCCAGAGTCGAAGAAAAAGAACTGGAAAAAAACAAGAAATATTGCAACCTGGCCATCCAAACTATGCAATTATGGAGTAAACATGTAACAGTGATATTCATTGTCATAGGGGCACTTGGTACCATGTTCATGAATTTCATAAAACACATTAAGAAATTGCAGCTTCCTGCAATAACACCAGGGGGGATGCAAAAAACTGTGCTACTCAGAATATCATCCATTTTAAGAAGATACTCAGTTGATACTTAGGATGCTGGCAGCAACCCATATCAACCATCAGCACCAGTCAATGATAGTTGTGATACATTTTAAATGTTCAGTTGAGTGAGTTTCATGTTTAATAATACTAATATTAATAATAATTTTATCAAGTTATTTATTGAATTATTGACACACTTTTGAGATCCATTATAAGGATGTCCTTAGTGGCAGCTAATTAGCATTATTCTTCTGTACGATTAGTCAGCAAGGTCACAATTTTATAATGAACTCTCAAACCAATGTGTCACAAGAAGAATAAAATGTTATGAAGAAAATTAATAATCCTTTTCCTTGTTACAGGTCGAAGAATATGTCCTGGTGAGAGCCTTGCCAAAACAGAAATATTCATGTTCTTTACTAGTCTTCTTCAGAAGTTCACCCTTCAACCAGCTCCTGGATTATCAAAAGAAGACCTGGATATGACCCGTGCAGTTGGGCTTACCACACCTCCCAAGATTTATACATTATGTGCTCTACCACGTTCTTAAGAGTAGGAACATTTAGTGATTCATTAATCTGAATTGCTCAGCTCCATCTGTCTCTCTTGGAGCCTTTTGGTGGCCTTCATTTACGCCTTCTCTGAAACATTAAAGGTATCACATATCATTGTGATGAGTCCCCTCAAATCAGTAGTAGACAAAGGATACATTAAAATGGGCTCTTAGTTATTGTATCAGTCACTATAAGGAACAATCAACACCCTGGTCCTATGATTTTGGCCAATGATTACATTAAACCTGAAATCCTCTGTCTGTCTTTCCATGTAGCATTCAACTTGAAATCCTCTGTCTGTCTTTCCATGAAGCATGGCTGCAGTATAAGGATGTGATTTGTGTAAGTGGGAACAGGCAATGGGAAAACAATAAATGTTAACTAACTTCCTCTTTTGCTTGTTACTTACTCACTATTGCGGTATTTTCCCACTTCACCAAAGATTAATCATAAAGCTTAGAGAGAAATTAGTTCCCCACATACCAGAACAGATTATTTTGGGTTTCAGGTTGTCCTGAAGACAGGACTGTTCCCTGCTTCTCTTGCTAAGTCATCTGTGAAGTGACATGATGGCCATCAAGGAGAACAGAAGGACAACTATGAAGCCCCTTTCATTCATTCTGAGAGATGATAAGAACACCTTCAGATCAAATCAGTAGCTTGCACAGGAATGTAGTTTTCACATACTCACTATTCATATGTGTACATCAACATGTATGTCCATGTGTCCAAATAGATACAGGAATAAAGATATACTGCACACATTGAAGATTCATATACTGTATTGTAGAGAAGCAGGCAATAAGAACTTGAAACTGGGGAAAATGACTCCAAAACCACCCATGTCAAATAGTATCTGAGAATCATGCCTTCCATTTAGAAATGGAAAGGGGCATCAATAGAGTCCATGAATTTATCATTATCTAAGTTGCCCAGTCTCTAATTTCTTGAATTAACACTACACATTAGGAAACGTCAGAAGTTTTTTTGTCTTTGAATGGAATAGAATGGTCTTATGCTGTCTTAAAACCTTATTGATTTGTTAGTCCTAAGGTTTCATGGATCAGAGCCCATGGAGATCCATGGAGTATCATCATGAGGATATATGAGACCTGTTATTTGTAGTCTTGGGGGACTTTAACTTGCCATTGGTAGGCGAATCAACCGAGGTTGCCCGGGAGTTCATGGCCTCCATGACGGCCATGGACCTGACCCACGTAATTCAGGGCCCCACACATGAGAGAGGACACACGCTGGATTTAATTTTTGTCTCTGGCCAGTGGATGAGTGATCTGGGAGTAGGGGATTTAGCCATCATACCCCTGTCATTGTCAGATCACTCACTTCTCCGGCTCGACTTTCCAACCGCCATACCCCATCGCGGGGAGGCGGAACCAGATATTCCTAAGTGGTTCCGCCCCAGGCTCCTGATGGATCCCGAAAAGTTCCAGACGGAGCTTGGGCCATTACCTGTGGCCCTGACCCACGCCCCGACGGAGGACCTTGTGGCCGCATGGAGCACTGCGGCCACCGGGGTCTTGGATCGGGTCGCGCCCTTGCGGCCTCTCGTGCAGCGACGAGCCACCCAGGCTCCTTGGTTCACCGAGGAGCTGAGGGTGATGAAACGCCACAAGAGATGCCTAGAGAGTAGATGGAGGTCCACTCGGTCCGAATCTGACCGAACACAGGCAAGAGCCCAGTTGAGGACTTACCTTGTGGCGATAAGGGTGGCCAAACGTCATTATTGTACCACTCTTATCGCATCCGCAGATAACCGCCCTGCCGTCCTGTTCAGGGTGACCCGCTCCCTCCTTCAACAGAGGCAGTGGGAAGCCCCTCTGCAGAGTAGAGCAGAGGAATTTGGAGAATATCTGCAGGAGAAAATCACTCAGATCCGGAGCGAACTGGCCTTCACCAACTGTGGTCTGGAGGGATTATCGGACGCAGGTCTTGAGACATCTTTGTGGGAGGAGTTTGACTCTGTTACTTCCGACGATATGGACAGGTTACGTGGGCGACTACGAGCCACCACATGTTTTTTGGACCCGTGTCCCTCCTGGCTTGTACTGGCATCCTGGGAGGTTACACGAGGCTGGCTCCAGGAAGTTGTGAATGCTTCTTTGAGTGAGGGGTTCTTGCCGACCGTCTTGAAAGAGGTGGTGGTGAGGCCCCTCCTCAAGAAGCCTTGCCTGGACCCAGCATTGTTGGTAAATAACCGTCCGGTCTCCAACCTTCACTTTTTGGCGAAGGTTGTAGAGAGTGTGGTGGCACAACAGTTTCCCCGTCACCTGGAGGAAATTGATTATCTGGACCCGCGCCAGTCCGGCTTCCGGCCCAGTCACAGCACCGAGACGGCATTGGTCGTGTTGGTAGATGATCTCTGGAGGGCCAGAGATGGGGGTTGTTCCTCTATCCTGGTCCTATTAGACCTCTCGGCGGCTTTCGATACCATCGACCATGGTATCCTATTGCATCGACTGGAGGGGTTGGGGGTGAGGGGCACCGTTTTACGGTGGTTCTCCTCCTACCTCTCCGGTCGATCACATTTTGTGTTGGCAGGAGGGCAGAGGTCGACCTCAAGACCACTCACTTGTGGGGTGCCTCAGGGGTCGGTCCTCTCGCCGCTCCTGTTCAACACATATATGAAGCCGCTGGGTGAGATCATCCGTGGTTTTGGGGTAGAGTACCATCTGTACGCTGATGATACTCAGCTGTACATATCTACCCCAAACCACCCCAACAATGCCGTCGAAGTGATGTCCCGGTATCTGGAAGCCATGCGGATCTGGATGGGAAGGAACAGACTCAGACTCAACCCGACCAAGACCGAGTGGCTGTGGTTTCCGGCGTCCCGGTACAACCAGCTGATGCCATCACTGGCCATAGGGGGCGAACACCTAGCCCCCGTGGATAGGGCTCGCAACTTAGGCATCCTCCTGGATACCAGGCTGTTGTTAGAAGACCATTTGACGGCCGTGGCCAGGGGGGCGTTCTACCAGGTTCGCCTGGTTCATCAGTTGCGGCCCTTATTGGACCGGGACGCCCTTCGCACAGTCACTCATGCAATCGTGACATCCCATCTAGACTACTGCAATGCTCTCTACATGGGGCTCCCCTTGAGGTGCACCTGAAGACTACAGTTAGTCCAGAATGCAGCCGCGCGAGCAATTATGGGAGCCCCTAGGTGCTTCCATGTAACACCGCTCTTGCGTGAGCTGCACTGGCTGCCTGTGGCCTTTTGGGTGCGCTTCAAGGTGCTGATTATCATCTTTAAAGCACTCCATGGCACGGGACCTAGTTATCTACGGGATCGCATCCTATCCCACACATCCCTGTGGCCGATTCGCTCCCACAGAGAGGGACTTCTCCGGGTGCCATCCACTAGGCAATGCCAGCGGGAAGGTCCTTCTCTGTGGCGGGCCCAACCCTCTGGAACGACCTACCCCCCGAACTTAGAATGACCACGGACCTCCGTTCTTTCCGTCTGAAACTCAAGACCTACTTTTTCCAACAGGCCGGCCTGGCCTAACTCTACCTAGCCTTTAGCCTGACATCAAATTGTTTTAATCGGTTTTTAAGGGGAATAGTCTTAATTTATTGTAAATTTTTAGCACAGGGTTATAATTTAATTTGATTTTAAATTTTGTATATTGTCTTGTTTTTTATACGTTTTTTTAATTTCCTGTGCACCGCCCCGAATCCCTTTTTGGGAAAGGGAGCGGTATATAAGTTAAATAAATCTAATCTAATCTAATCTAATTTACAGAGAAGCCCTGCTCCTAATCACCGATGCCCTACATTCTTCTTCTTCTTTAGATCTCTACAATCTCCTACTCTACATTAAATTGCCCCTGAAGACCACCTAGAAACTTTAACTGGGCCAGAGTGCAGAAGCATACACAGGTTTGAGAGTCCCAAAGTTCTTCATTGTTACACTACTACTACATGAGTAGATGCTGATTATCAATTTTAAGTTGACATGGAACCTATGTCCCAAAAGTGCTTTTTTCAACTGGACTTTCTTCTTTCACTTCTCCTCCAAGAAGCTTCTTCAGCTCTGCCTGGATGGTAGAAACATGATTTTTATTTACTTAATAGAATTATAAACTGCCATAATCCATGGACTATGCATAACACACAGTTTATCAAAATCCATTCAGTAACTTATTCTTTGAATTTTCTCTCCCTCCTTCCCACTCTCCCTCCCTCTCTCTGTTTACTAGTTAGAAAAGAGAAGTGTATTATGGAGTTTGGTACATAACTATATATATATATATATAGTTATGTCTCCTCCCTTAATGGGGCCCTTACAGGAAGTTGTGAAAACAATTATCTATACTAAATACTCCTGGATTAGCTGATGAAATGGGTAGAACCAATTAGGCTGGAGTGCTAGGCTTCTGCCTTGGATTCATTACAGCCCCGGTTCGAATCCTAGTGGGGTGTGGCCAACTGATGAGAGCTAATAAGCTCGAAATAGATCTATCTTGGTCTCTCAAATTTAAATTTATTGATCAGCTCATAAAAACTAACACATATATCTAAAAATATTAAACAACGTAACTAAAAAATGGTTCTCTGTCTAGATGGTCTCTGGTGATGAGCCGACAGGCAGAGAGGGAAACAGCATGTCTCCTCCCTTAATGGGGCCCTTACAGGAAGTTGTGAAAATAATTATATATATATATATATATATATATATATATATATATATATAGAAGGCTAATAAGCCTGAAATGGATCCATCTTGGTCTCTTTATTTTCAGCCCTTAAAATATCTAACACATATCTAAAAAATGTCACACAGCAGTAATCTAATTAGGTTCTCTGTCTGGATGATCTCTAGGATGAGTCGAAGGGCAGAGAGGGATGACGTTGAGTCTCCTCCCCTTAAAGGGACCTCTGAACAGGAGCTGTGATAATTATCTCTCATATATATATGTAGGTCTTTGGTTGTTCGGGTTTTCTCCCGTGTAGAATTGGAAGTATCTTCACGACGTTTCGATGAAGTCTCATGAGACTTCATCGAAACGTCGTGAAGATACTTCCAATTCTACGTGGGAGAAAACCCGAACAACCAAAGACCTACATACAAACACCCGCGAAAACCTAAGAAAACATATATATATTTGTAAATCATATGTAAATACATTATGATAGGAAAAAGCATGTCTCCCAACCTGTGTATTATGGGCAAATCTATACAAAAATACTTCCTTTTTGAGAAAAGTACACATAAATTACGTCAACTGAGAATATACAGGTAGTCCCTTTGGTAGGATTAAATTTTTTTACTACTGGTTCTGACGGTGTGGCCGGGTCGGCATGGATGAGTGTCATGTGACTGGGAGGGCATGGCTGGGTGAGGGTGACCAACTTGAGGGTGCTTCTTGTAAATGCTATCTACACCAGGGTTTGCCTTTAGATATTTCTAAGATAGCCTACACTTGATGCAACCCACCTCCAAAATCTGAAATGAAATGTCTGAACCCCACCTGTCAGATTAATCTCTAGAGTTCTCCATCAATGCTGCCATATTCTTAGTGCATCACACACACACACACACACACACACACACACACACACAGGTCTTTGGTTGTTCGGGTTTTCTCCCGCGTAGAATTGGAAGTATCTTCACGACGTTTCGATGAAGTCTCATTCATCATCTTCATGTTCAATCTCTATTTTATTCTATTGAAAAATCGAAAGTAGATGAATAAGATATGGATGCCATTTTCTATTTGAACTTCAAGAAGCCTCTCATTTTATTTCTGCACTAGCACTGATACAAATAAACTCCAGTTTTGTTTTTAATATTCACCCAGCTCACAATCAAACAGTTTAGACAATTTATTTCATTGCTATACCAAAATATAAATAGAAAGAATGAAGGAATGGGAACGGGAGGGGCCACAGGTCCGCCTACTGGAGGGGTGGAGGAGAAAGAAACAATAGCAAAGAGGCTCAGATCACAAAAATAACTTTTTCCCCCTTTTTTTATGTATGGTAATTCCTGTATGGATGTTAATAGAAACAAAATAATTGAATGTGTGAAATTTTACTTTTGATTATGAAAGTATAATAATTGGTTTGCAAGATATCATTGAGCTTCATCAATAATGTAAAAATTTTTCAGATTATTTTCCATAATTTTAGTAAATAGTTTTTTATTTCTTTTGCAATGAAATCAACTATTTTCAGGGTAGTTTTGCATGAATGTAATCCTATTCCTATATCTAATCCATTTATCATTTGCATGTTTATGTCTGAAAATGGTTTTCATCTTTGTGCGAGGCTTTAAACCAGTGGTAGACAACCGCCCACTAGTGGACGTTTCAGCTTTCATGGTGGGTGGTAGGGTTTTTGTCCAATACTGAAACACTTTCCTTTTTTAAATTTAATTGACTTCCCTACTTTATAAATCACCATTAATGTGGAACCGGTGGGTGGTTAGAAAATTTTACTACTAACAGAGATGCAAAAGTGGACGGTAGGTACTAAAAGGTTGACTACCCCTGCTTTAAACTGTAATAGTATTTTCCACGAGTAGTACCTACATATTTTTCAGACATCTTATATAGTTTTTCCTAGCTAAGACTACTTTACATCAGCCCAGGACTTACCTGGACCAACACCCCCTAATGGAATGCTCTCTCTATAGCAGAGAGAGAGAAGCAGGGGAAGCCATGTTTAGTCACCTAAGCTTTTTAGATATTTCATCTTAAAAATGTACTGAAGCTTTTTACAGCTTCATTTCAGCCAGGTGGCACTGTTCATTTTATTTTAACAGCTGCTTGTTTTCCTAGGGTTCACATTGTTTTATCTTTATGAATGCATGTTTTAGTGGCTGCTTTGCAACTAGAACAACCTCATTAGGGTGGTAATTTTTTAAGAGTGAGAGGAATTGGGGTTTAACAAAATGGGGACAAACAAAAAAGATATAGTCCAAAATCATCTAAAAACTTAGATCAAGAAGAATGAAGTTCATTCTGAAGAAGGTTCTAGTTATCATCTTTAAAGCGTTCCATGGCTCGGGACCTAGCTATTTGCGGGATCGGATCCTGCCTCATACATCCACACGGCCTATTCGCTCGCACAGAGAGGGACTTCTCCGGGTGCCATCCACTAGACTTTGTCAGCGGGCGACGCCCAGGGGAAGGGCTCTCTCTGTGGCGGGCCCAGCCCTCTGGAACGACCTTCCCCCCGACATTAGAACAACCACTGACCTCCGCTCCTTCCGTCTAAAACTAAAAACATATTTGTTCTGCTTGGCCGGCCTAGGGTAGTCTCCCTTCTATGGGGTTGTTAATAATTTTAGATTTTTAACTGGGAATTTTTAGCGCAGGGATATTATTTAATTCGTTTTTATTATGTGTGTATATTTATTGTTTTATTTGCCCTGTGCACCGCTCCGAGTCCCTTCGGGGAGAGGGAGCGGTCAACAAATTAAATTTATTATTATTATTATTATTATTATCATCATAGGTGCATTCACAGAGCAATGCTGAATTCTTTTTCTGAAATTTATTCCTCAGTTTAAAAAACAGGAATATAAGAATGAGGTTCAGTATTGGGCTCAGCTTGTACTCAAGTCAGGTAGCTATTCAAGAGTTAGTAGTATCATGGTTAGAAAAAAATAGAAAAAGCAACATATAGATTTAAAACAGAAATATTTTTGTTGAAAAGCAGAAAAATATAATAAAGGGAATATATATTTAATTACATGTGTTAACAATGGCTAGAGTTGTGTTTGCACAACAGTGGAAAACGAAGAGATCCCTATTGTTGAAAATGTAATAAAATATTAGAATGTGCAGAAATGGATAGATTAACACTTAAAATTAAGGAAAGGGGAGAAACTGCATACTTTTTAATGTGGGATTGTTTTATCAATGGCTAACTAACAGAAACAGAAGTTAGAAAGCTAATAATATAAAAGAAAAGTTCACTAAAATGGGTAGGCAAATATTATTAGTAGTATATGATTATTACTGTAGTGAATATTATTGTCAATATCATTGTTGAAATACAAACTTAACTACCCAGACAACACACTGTATATGTATAGAAAGATATGTTATGCTTATTAAAAAAATAAAACTTAAAAAAGGAGAAGTGTCCAGTTTCAATTCTGAAAAACAAGAAACAATTGCATGGGATGGCTGTATTCTCTCAGAGACCTTTCTGTGTTAAGCAACCTAGTGGGAAACTTCCATATCAATATAGTTTGCAAAGCTATGATTGTACAATAGAGACTTTGTAGATATCACAGAAGCAATACAAATCCGAATTGATTGAAACTGGTTTCTCATTTAGAAATAACTTAGACAGACAGAAAAAAAAGGAAACCCTTCTAGACAATGTGGCACTGATGTTCATTGTACAGAAAACTACCTCAGTGGCTCTCTCACTCTCTGTTGCATTATGCTAATGATGATCACATGCAGTGGTAGACTGCAGCAAGTTCACGAACCAGATGTTAATATTCTGCTTAGTTTGGTGAACCAGCAAATCCCACCACTGGCTGGATATGGGATTATGGAAATAATGTAGACAAATGTTAATTTTAGAGTAAGAATTTGATATATTTTTACATATCTGTACCAAAGAAAGTTGATAGTCATTCTTTTTTGGTTCTATTATATTCCTCTTTTTCTTTCTTTCTTTCTTTCTTTCTTTCTTTCTTTCTTTCTTTCTTTCTTTCTTTCTTTCTTTCTTTCTTTCTTTCTTTCTTTCTTTCTCTCTCTCTCTCTCTCTCTCTCTCTCTCTCTCTCTCTCTCTCTCATACACACACACACACACACACACACTCACACACACACACACACACACAAACTTTCAGTTGTTTTGTTTCCTGGGTCTCTTCTTTTTTCAAATCTATTTTTTTATTTGTTTATCCTTTAGCTTTGTATTTTTTTGATGCATGAAGGATCAAATACTCAGCCATTATAATTTTACATTCTTTATTTATAGAAATCATATCAAAATTTAGAATGAAATTCACTGGGAGCCATCTCATATAAGGCAGGCTCTGAGTCTCTCTAACCAAAAAGTGTTTATCGATAGAAAAGAATGCTTGTAGCTCAGGGTTGAACTGTGGCGTCCTTGGTATTCTCTGAGCTTGGTTTTCTTGCAGATGTTTCATTACCAAACTAGGTAACATCATCAGTACTGGAAGGGAGTGGAGTTTTCTTGTATTTTCATATGCTAGTGGTTTACCCTGTCAGTGTTGATCAGTTGCTTCACAACCAGTGTTTTGATTGGTGCCAGGTTTCTACAGCCCCAGGCAGAGAAGGGCTATTCTCTGCACCCCTTCCTCAAATGTTCTTTAAAATACAAAGTTTCCCAGCATTCCTTTAGGAACCTCCAACATGCAAACTGAGGTTACTCATCCTAAAATGAATCCTCTTAACCTGCAGCTTCAAAATTTGCTGTTTTCTGGGAAATGTATAGCTAAAAGTCAGTCTACACTTAGTGTACATCGGATGTTGGGGATATTTCTTCATAACCAAACAAAAGGGTATTTTCTGTGCAGTTCACACCCTTTGCTTGCTGAATCTGGATGTCACAAAGCAAAGCCCACATTTTGTAATTAACCATCACACCCTGTTTTGACTGGCAGAATGCTGCAGTAGACTGAATGCTGTCACACCCACTGGCCATACCCACCCATACCCACCCACCCAGCCAGTCATTAGGGCAGAGAACCAGTTGTTAAAAAATTTGCAGACCACCACTGATCACATGGCATTGTTATATTAGCCAGGAGATCCTATTGCTATTGCAGAATAGTAGTTTGACTGCCAATTTACCAGCTCTGTTGTAGGGCTCATGTGCTTCCCAAGATGCACCTAGGAGGGCGAGCTGGCTTTGCACTAGAAAGAAAGTCAAGTGGCTCTTTCTGCAGTGTCATCTCGCCTATAAATGGGCACTTCAACTGGGAAGGTATAGAGCTGACAGGAATCTGACTACCTGTATGGAGCACTAATTTGTCTCCTTACCAAAGTGATACCTATTTATCTACTCGCATAGAACATGTTTTCAAAGTGCTAGGTGGACAGAAGCTGAGGCTAGTGATGAGAACTCACCCTGACATGCAGTGATAAGACTCAAACCACCTCCACCTTAAACCACCGAACCACTGTGGCTCGCTGCTGCATGCTTAAGCAATAATTTAGAATGTTTATAGTACAAAGAAAATTCCAATCCAGAAATTGAGAGATTCCAAAATTAAAGTAACACATAAATGAGAATCAAGGAAACTGCTTGTATTAATTATGCCTTTACACACTGATCTGCAAGGGAACATACAATATCCTAATACAGGTAGCCCTTGACTTACAACTGTTAATTCAGTGACCATTCAAAATTACAAGGGCTTTGGAAAAGGACCTTACAAGAGTTTTTCAATTTTACAACCATTGCAGCAACCTCATGGTCACATGATCAACATTTGGATGCTCGGCAATTGATTAATATTTATTTGTCCCCTGGGTTATATAATCATCTTTTGTGGCCTTCTGATAAGTAAAGTCAAAGAGGAAACCAGATTCACTTAACAACTGTGTTACTAATTTAACAACTGAAGTGACTCACTTCACTTCAGTCCCTTCAGGGAGAGGGGGCGGTTTAGAAATCTAATAAATTATTATTATTATTATTATTATTATTATTATTATTATTATTATTATTATTAACAACTGTGGCAAGAACTGTTGTAAATGGGGCAAAATTCACTTAACAACTATCTCACTTTGCATCATAAATTTTGGGCTCAATTGTGGTCGTAAGAGGAGGACTATCTGGATGGGGTTTATATGGCTCAAGAACATCAACTTTAGAGCTCTTAGATGAGCCCCGGTGTCTCAAATTTTGGAGTAGAATGTGACCCCAAACCATATTTCTAATTGCAAGCAACAATCTGGATGAAAATAACACAAGAAACTTTATTGATTCATATCTCGTACAACAGCAACAAGCAATGTACCAGTAATATGTCAGAAATGGCAGCTTTAAGTTTTCCATTAATGGAAAGAAGTTTGCAAATAGAAGCACATATAATTCACAGGAATCCTTCCTATAAAGCAAAATAATTAGCAAATTGGCAATGGTGTCCAAATATTGAGCAGTCAATAATTTTGCTTTGCCTTTAACATTCTAGTTTTAAAAGTTTTGTTTTATGGTCACTAACCAGCATTATTGTGGTCACTACTCACCACTTAGCCTAATCTTTTGAGCACTTGAGAACCCTAGGATAATAACAGCCCAGAAGTACAGTTTCCTGGCTTCTAGAACTACCCCAAACCAGTCCTCTACTTACATATACACATAACTAATGTATTGACTAATTTGCCTACACACATACAATTCTGATACAGAAAGTCAGTCAGTCAATCAATCAATCAATCAATCAATCAATCAATCAATCAATCAATCAGTCACTTACCCACTTGAGATAGAGAAGAAATTGAATGAATAATTTCTAATGATGGTTGTGAGAATGAACATAATAAAAAGTTAGAAATGTGCATGGAAGTATAATCAGCAGATAAGATTAACCATGGTATTCATGTCTAAACCATGGGGAGATTTATATATCAATGCTTGTTTGGGATAGGTTGACAGCAAATATAGCTCCATCAAAATAAGTTCTTTGCCTGTCAACAATTGTCAACAAATTCTGCAGATTCTCCTGGCCATCCTGAATTGCAAATGACAATGCAATCATTCAATCCTAAATTAACCTATGTAGACATGACTATGACCAGGATAATATTTTAGACTCTAAACTCCAAACCTGCTCCTTCAGAGAAGGGATCAAAGGACAGAGGGAAAACAGGCAGATAAGCAGTATACAATAGAGCCTCCCTCCCCCAAGCAATCTCTCTAGCTCATCGAAAAGTAGAGCTGTCACCATGTCTCTATCTTCTTAAGGTTCTATTTCAATGTCTTAATCCCCAATCCATTGAGCCTAGATCTAAGCCACAATTAAGATGACTGCAAATCTTTATCAACTGAAATGATTAAAGGAAAAGATCTAGACTTCAGCATTATACTGCTGACATGTTGTTTCTGATTTTCCAATGAATGCAGGGAAAACTTCATACAAACATTAAATAGGATTAAGACAGAATCATATTCTTAACGCCAGAGCTTCATTGGATGTGAGCATAACCCTATCAATAGGAGATTGATATCTACAGCAATATTAACTCTGTATAAACAACCACAGAACCATTATGGAAACAAATAGACAAAGAGAAAATATTCAAAGCTGTTGTTAAAGAGCAAAAATTGAAATCTTCATTAATCTGTTGGAAAATTCTAGAGATATCTGCTTTGTGGTTGCAATGTAATGCAGGTTGTTTTAGGTTTTAGATTTTATTCGATTTATATACTGCTCCTATCTCCATTGGACTCAGGGCGGTGCACAGGAAATTAAAAATGACACAACAAACAACAATAAATACAATCGCAACATTAAAATAGCATTAAATTGAATAACCTGTGCTAAAATATAAACTAAAATGTTAAAATCCCCATACCTAATCAATTTAAAATTATATCTAATCTAATCTAAGTCTAAGCTAGGCCGGCTAGGTGGAAGAAGTGTGTTTTGAGTGATTGGCGAAAGAGGCGAAGGTCCGTGATGGTATGAAATTCGGGGGGTAGGTTGTTCCAGAGGGCTGGACCTGCCACAGAGAAGGCCCTACCCCTGGGCGCCGCCAGACGGCATTGACCAGCTGACGGCACCCTGAGGAGGTCCACCCTGTGGATCGGTCGAAGGGAGGTGTGTGGTAGGAGATGGTCCCGCAAATAACTAGGCCCCGTGCCATGGAGCGATTTAAAGATGGTTACCAACACCTTGAAGTGCACCCGGAAGGCCACCGGCAGCCAGTGCAGCTCGCGCAAGAGGGGTGTTATGTGGGAGCACTGTGGGGCTCCCAAAATCCCCCGCACGGCCGCATTCTGCACTAACTGGAGCCTCCGGGTGCATCTCAAGGGAGCCCCATGTAGAGAGCATTACAATAGTCTAGGCGGGACGTAACGAGCACTTGAGTGACTGTGCGAAGGGCGTCCCGGTTAAGGAAAGGGCGCAACTGGCAGACCAGGTGAACCTGGTAAAAGGCCCCCCTGGTCACGGCCGTCACCTGGTCATCCAAGGAAAGTCGTGAATCCAGGAGGACGCCTAAGTTGCGGGCCCTTTCCACGGGGGCTAGTGTCTCGCCCCCGATAACCAGCGATGGAGTCAGCTGGCTGTACCGGGACGCTGGAAACCACAGCCACTCGGTATTGGACGGGTTGAGTCAAAGTTTGTTACTCCCCATCCAGGCCCGCACGGCCTCCAGACACCGGGACATCACTTCAATGGCATTGCTGGGCTTCTTTTAACTGCCGAGGCATTGCTGGGCTTATTTAACTGCAGCCTTCTTTCAACAGCTGAGGAAGGAACAGAAGTGGAGGACTCGGCAGTTAAAAGAAGCCCATGCTTCCTTCTCTTTGACAAGTGGCTTGCAAAATGGGGACTTTGCAAACTGCTTCTCAAAGAGAAGGGTGTGTGTGTGTGGGGGGGGGTTTACTTCTTCAGATGAGCCCAGGCTGGATCAGGCTTCAACGCTGCTGTGGTCTGGACTCCTCTGAAAAAGCCCTCCCCCGCTGCTGTGTTCTCTTTGACAAGCGGCTTGCAAAACCAGGACTTTGCAAACCGGTTCTCAAAGACAAGGAAGGTGGGGTGGGTGGGGTGGTTGGGGGGTGGCGGGTGGATGGACTTTTTCAGAAGAGCCCAGTATGGATCGGGTTTCAACACTGCTCTAGCCTGGACTTCTCACAAAAACCCTCCCCACTGCCTTCTCTTTGACAAGCAGCTTGCAAAATGGGGCGCTTCTCAAAGAGAAGGAAGTGGTGTATGTGTGTGTTACTTCTTCAGATGAGACCAGCCCAGGCTGGAGAAGCGGTGTACCACTTCTCACTTCAGAAATGCCGCTTTGCCTCTGCTGCCCTCCTTCCCGCACTGCAGGCATGGCCTCGAGGGGAAGATGTCCTACCAGGGAAGAAGAACATCCCTGGGATCACAGTGAGGTGAAGCGCCCTCAGGCATATTCTGCTGACATTGGGCAGCTGAGATTGGGGAAGTGGGTGGGTGGGAAGCTCCAAAAGTCCTGCTTCCATGAGACCCCAAGGGTGCAAGGTGGCGAGGGGGGAAGTGTGGGACGAGGCCCCCTTGTGCCTCCTGTGAGGTGAAGATGGTATGGCACCAGGGGAGTGGGGATTTCGTTGCCCAGAGGGGGTGGTGGCTCAGGCTGGGGGAGTGGCTGAAATGGTATAAGGTTCCTGCCATGCAGGGGGTTGGACTAGAAAACCTACAAGGTCCCTTCCAACTCTGCTATTGTATTGTATTATTGTATTGTATTAATAGTAATTGGCTGTTAAATCACTCTATCTAACCTGAGAATATGGAAACAATAATGGAAGGGGATGACAAAATAATTCCAATGGGGAGTGAGCTAGGTTTTTCTAATGAAAGTAGCACACATCTGGAGTCTTCATCTGCTTGTTTGTTGGGTGTAATTCCCTCTGTAATCCTGAACTTCAGAAGGACTCAATGATGTTTTTAGCTTCAGTTGGAGAATCTTCATAATGGCTTACCTGTGTTCTGAGTTTTGCTGATCATAAGATAACACTCTGGTTGAATGAGACTCCTTTTATTTGTCAAGATATCTGTATTTTCTAATCTATTGTATTGGATCTCTATATAGCACAGGATAGTGTAACCCTGTGCATAATTGACTTGAGTGTAGGTTTATGAATTTTATGAAATTTCTTGACAAAACAATTAGAGAAATGGGATGCCTTTAGAAATTGTGGGTATGCCATCACTGGAGGTTTTTAAGAAGAAGTTTGTCCCTAATAGTATAGGGTCTCATCTCATGCTTCAGCAGGGGTTGGACTAGAAATCTCCTTGATTAGTTCCATCCATTGCTTTTTGTCTTACCCTCAATAAATATCAATAAACTTGTGAATCTGGCAACAATGTTTTTTTGATGCTTGATGTTTCTGTACTGTACTCATTTCAAAATGCAGTTACGTCTTGTCATTTTACAATGGGTGGAATGCATATTGGCTGGTTCAGCCTCCACATTGACTGTTTTCTCCTTGGTTTTCATAATGTGATGAAAACAATATTACAAGTATCATTGAAGAATGGGACAAAAATCTCATTTTCACTGGGCAATGTGTCAATATCATCCTATTTCATGTGAATGATTTTATTTTTACCGATGGTAGCTATAGTGATTTACATCATAAGATTAGATTTGAGTTCACTTTGGAACTTCAAAGATACATTTTCATATTGAAAAATTATTGGAATTTCAAAATGTTGTCTTGTCTGTTCTCCCTTTTCTCCTTTTTTTGTGTTTCTGTGGTATTTCCCCCCCCACCTTTTATTCTCTCTCTCTCCCTTCTGCCCCCATGTTCACTTATTTTTAACTATACTTCTTTTTTATGTACATGAGATTTCTTAATAGGATTTGGTTGACTTACATTTACATCTGTTCATATATGTTTTGAAATGTAAAACATTTTTAAAAAACTAATCTTTGAGAAATAGCTGAGTTAGAGAGATGGACTAAAGGAGGAGAGAGTTAAAATTATTGGTAAATAAGAACTTGGGAACTCATGCATACAAGTATCTATAAACAAAATCAGCTGTCTTCCAAATATGAGTTTGATCTTTCTTACTTCCATTCCCAGTCTCCAAAGATGAATTTATACATTTTATAAATAGCATAACTTTTCCTAGACAAAACCTCTTTACAGCAGTAATGGCTGAGAGGGAAGAGTATATTAATTGTTTTCTAACTATGTTTCGTTTGGCAGTAATAGAGCTCTTTGCAACAACAGAGCTGTAATCGTTGCTCAGTCTTGGCTCTTCTTTATGTCCATTTTAAAGCTCCTGATTAGATATGGAATTTGTGGTTTCTGTGAGACCATCAGGCTGTTTGAGTTATTTTCTGTACGTGTCTGAATAATGCTTGTTGCACACATAGTTTTTTCTGCCTATTTTGTAGAATAAAATGCAGGCCAGAAAAGTACCAAAATGCTAAATAAACTATGAATTAATATTCAGTAGTCATCTGGATATTAATTTATACAATTTATGTTGCATTTTAGGTACTTACTAGAATGTCTTCTGATAAGAGAAAGCTTGTTAATGCTAGTTGACATCAGTTCTTCTCTTTGTGAACTCTAAACCAGGGGTCCCCAACCTTTTTTGCACCAGGGACCGATTTCATTTAAAAAAAAGTTCTGCGGACCGGCTGGTGTAGAGAAGGAGCGGGGGGGGAGGGGGAAGAGGCTTTCATCTTGAGTCAAGAATTTAATACTTCTATCCTATTTGGACCTTTTCAGTTGGCAGATACCCTCCTTGATCGTACTGTGTTGCAAACATTCCATTAGAATCACTAAAGGACTTGCCTATTAAAATGAAATGGGTTGGATGGTTCATTGTTGTCATGTCTTTTCATTAAACTAGACAAACCCAATTCCAGCAACTGTTCTTCATATGTTTTAGCCTCCAGTCCCCTAATTGTCTTTGTTGTTCTTCTCTGCACTCTTTCTAAAATTTCAACATCTATTTTACATTCTGGTGATCAGCAGACACTAGACTATCTCTTGTGTAGGGCAAGGGATCTTTTTGGATAAACCAAGTCATCACTAAACATATAAGAACTAAAACTGAGTTGTTCCTGAATAACACTGAAGTTGGTCTGAAAACATATAAGCAGGATGTAAAGCATGAGTGTCTTTGTGAGTATAAGAATAAATTGCACAAATTTAAATGCAGAGGACACGACTTTCAAATGTCTCAAACAAAACAACATTTTCCCCTTCATTTCAGTTTCAGGACTTAACTGGTGAGGAGAAATCTCCCCGCATTCTCAGTTTATATCTATAAAGTGTTAAATGGGAGAAACTCTCAGAAAATTCTGATATGCATTCAAAAGATCTTAATAACTACAGTTTAATCATTACCAAGGATGACTGTGAGACTCATTTGCCTTTCTAACATAAAGGGGTCAGTTATTACAAGTAATCTTGATTTTCAGCTAAGCTGAAGAGTTTAATCCTTCAGTTCTTGGAGCTTTTCAATTGGCAGACACAGTCTCTGAGCTGTGTTGGAAACGTTCCATTAGAATCGCTAAAGAACTTGCCTATTAAAAAGAAATGGGTTGGATGGTTCCTATTTCAATACTGTTCCTATCTATACTTATGCTTATGCTCCTTTTCAAGATGGGCAACCCCTGGAAGAAGAGCTCCAAAAACTTTCCACCAGGACCCAGGCCTTTGCCTATTGTTGGAAACCTCCTCGTAATGGATCTGAAGAAACCTTACCAGACAATGCTAGAGGTAACTTTTCCATCTTTCTGTTGCAGGGCAAAATTGCAGCATTCTGTGACTTTGGTAGGCGAGGGAAATGACAACTTGCTCTGATCAAAGAAAAATGAGAGAAAAATTGAATGCTCTTATTAGACCAAATGGTTCATTAATTCCCGACAAATAAAAGAATGTCCTATTCATTCTTTTTTTCTAATCTAATCCCTGAACCTAGATAGATCTTGATAGGCCTTCAATGAAATATATTACTATAGAAAGACAAAATGGACAGTTTTGAGATGATGGCTTTGAAATGTGTACAATAATGTTCAGTTTAGCTGGAGGGGACTAAGGGAGAGATTAAAAATGTTTCTAATGAGGTGGGGGAAATAAATGGGCATGTGTCTAGGATAGATATGGAAAGAATGACATATTTTTTGAGATTTCAGAATGTTCTTGAGGAATCTGGTGAATGCCTACCTGATCTTATGAGTACAATTTTAGCAGACTATTTACAAAAACCCAAAGATGAGATCAGGGGGGACATTGACCTAGCCTATAGAATTAATTCTGCATATGCCAAGATGAATGAAGTGCCTAGAGAGATACATGTGAAATTTGTTAGAAGGTCAACCAGAGAGGAAGTCCTGAAAGTGCAGAGAGAGAAACCTTTAATTTATCAACGAGAAATGGTCACTATCTTGAAGCAGATCCCTAGAAAAATTAGAGATTCAAGAAGGAAATTTTCCTTCTTGTCTAAAACCTTGTTTGATCACGGGATTTGGTTCAAGTGGATGACACCTGAAGGGATGCTGGTGTTCTGGGAAGGAGGAAGAGTGAGGATTAAAACAGTTGCTGAGGCGGAAGCCTTTCTTAAAAAACATTCCTCTGCCCTGGGGGAAGATCCAGGGGGGACGGAGGGGGTCACGGCCCCGCCCGCGGGGGGCCAGGGAGGAGAGAAAGAAGATACAATAGCCAAAAGACTTAGATCAAAAAAATAACTTTGCCTTGATTTTTCTTGAACAATTTTGTATAATATTTCTATCCGGACTTTTTGTAAATGTCTGACAGCATGGAAGGGAGAATTTAGGTAAATGTACTTGCTTCCATCTTGTAGTGGTATGGAAAATGTTTTCTATGTTAACTTTTTTAATGTGTATTTTGAGGTCTCGGAAGGTCCGACGACTCTGACGTGAATGCTCTCAAAATTTCTTTGTAACCATTACCCTATCCTGTTAAAAAATGTAAAACCAATAAAACTTTTTCAATTAAAAAAAAAATGTTCAGTTTAAAATAACTTCAATTTATTTTTATTCCCTTTTAAAACAAACAAAAATATGGTAAACCATTTTAGACAAATGATTGTCTAATCTCTTCTTAAAAACGTGTGTTACAGCATTTGCAACATCTGGAAGCAAGTTGTTCCACTGATTAATTAATTGTTCTAAGTGTCAGGAAATTTCTCTTTAGTTCTAGGTTGCTTCTCTTCTTGATTAGTTTTCACTCATTGCTTCTAGTCCTGACTTTAGGGGTTTGGGAGAATAGGTTAACTTTCTCTTCTTTATGGCAACCCCTTAGATATTGGAACACTGTTGTCATGTCACCCCTAGTCCTTCTTTTCATTAAACTAGACATACCCAGTTCCCACAACCGTTCTTCATGTTTTAGCCTCCAGTCCCCTAATTGTCTTTGTTGCTTTTCTCTGCACTCTTTCTAGAGTCTCCACATTTTTTTTACATTGTGGCAACCAAAACCGGATGCAGTATTCCAAGTGTGGCCTTACCAAGGCATTATAAAGTGGTATTAACACTTCATGTGATCTAGATTCTATCCCTCTGTTTATGCAGCCTTTGTTTTTCTTGCCTTTTTCACCATTGAATTTCACTTTGTTAAAGTGTCCAATGTTCATGACTCTCAAGATTCTTCTGTATCTTAAGCCTATCTTTAAAATTAGTTAATTGAGGGAAACCAAAATGGATCCACTTATTTAATGTTCAGAGGATTCAAAGAGTTTCAGGAATGAAAACAAGTGATCTTCTAAAAAAGACGGTGGGTCACAGCACCCATGCCCACCAGAATTCAGTCACAACTTTTGAAACTCATCAAGTACCTAAAACTCCTCAGTCCTCTCTATCCTTGGCTTTCTCATACTCTGTCTAGCAGGGGTCCCCAACTCCGGGCTGTGTCCCACTACTGGGTACCATGCAAGCATTGGGCAAGCATGACACACGTAGCTCCACTTGAGCAAGTGGCAGGTGCTCGCACTTGCGCATGAAGCTCCATTTGTGTGAGCAGCGGGCGCTCGTGTTGTGTGCAAGGTTTCATTTGTGTGAGCGGTGGGTGCTCCTACAGTGATCCATGGATAATTCCGGTTCAAACATATTTTTAATAACTTATTTTCAGTTCATTTCAAAGCACAGTTACTTCTATTGTGTATTTCTGAAATCTACTGTAGAATCTGCAGCAAAGTCTTACTACTTGACCTGTAAATTTCATAAATGGTCTTTTTTCTTAGGCAAATATTTTTGTTATTGTAGACTTGTATTTTAGTATTTAGTATTTATTAGATTTGTATACCGCACCTTCTCCCATTCAGGACTCAGGGCGGTGTATAGGCAGCGATAAAAATCAATAATACAAAAATAAAATATATTAAAATATATTATATAATTATCCTGTCCTTAAAACCCCTGCTAAAAACCCCTACGGCCGCACGAAATAAATAGGTCTTCAAGGGCCAATGGAAGAGGCATAGGTCCGTGGTCGTCTGTAGGTCAGGGGGTAGGTCGTCTGTAGGCCAGAGGGCAGGGGCTGCCACAGAGAAGGTACTCCCCCTGGGGGTTGCCAGCCGACATTGCCTGGCTGACAGCACACTGAGGAGGCCCTCTCTGTGGGAGTGCACTGGTCGGTGGGAGGTATTTGGCAGCAGGAGACGGTCTTGCAAATAGCCAGGTCTCTTGCCATTGCGCGCTTTGAAGATGGTCACTAATATCTTGAAGCGCACCCGGAAAGCCACAGGCAGCCAGTGCAGCTCATGCAGGAGAGGTGTCACATGGGAGCGCCTAGATGCTCCCAAAATCCCCCGTGCGGCTGCATTCTGAACCAACTGGAGCCTCCAGGTGCACCTCAAGGGAAGCCCCATGTAGAGCGCGTTGCAATAGTCAAGGCAGGAGATGACGGTGGCTTGAGTGACCGTGCGTAAAGCATCACGATCCAGAAAGGGGCGCAACTGGCGTATCAGGCAAACCTGATAAAAAGCCTCCCTGGCCACGGCCATCATATGATCTTCCAGAGACAGCTGAGAGTCCAGGAGGATGCCCAGGTTGTGGGCCCTCTCTGTAGGGGCCAATGACTTGCCCCCAATAGCCAGAGATGGCACTAACTGGCTATACCGTGACGCCGGAAGCCACAGCCACTCGGTCTTGGATGGGTTGAGTCGGAGCCTGTTTCTCCCCATCCCGACTCGCACGGCCTCCAGACCCTGGGACATCACTTCCACGGCATCGTTGGGGTGGTCCGGGGTAGATATGTACAACTGAGTGTTGTCAGCATACTGATGGAACTCTACCCCGAAACCATGGATGATCTAACCCAACGGCTTCATATAGATGTTGAACAGGAGAGGCAAGAGGACGGAGCCCTGTGGGACCCCAAAAGTGAGGTACCTCGGCATCGACCTCTGCCCTCCTGCCAACACAAATTGCGACCGGCCGGAGAGGTAGGAGGAGAACCACCATAAAATGGTGCCCCCCACACCCAGCCCCTCCAGCCGGCGCAGCATGATACCATGGTCGATGGTATCGAAAGCCGCTGAGAGATCTAACAGGACCAGGATAGAGGAGCAACCCCTATCACAGGCCCTCCAGAGATCATCCACCAACGCGACCAATGCCATCTCTGTGCTGTACCCAGGCCGGAAGCTGGACTGGCGCGAGTTCAGATAGACAGCTTCATCCAGGCGCTGAGGGAGCTGCCACGCCACCACACTCTCAACAACCTTCACAAGAAAGCGAAGGTTGGAGACAGGACAGTAGTTGCCAAAACAGCTGGGTTCAGGGAAGGCTTCTTGAGGAGGGGCTTCACCACCGCCTCTTTTAAGGCAGCAGGCAGAAACCCCTCACTCAAAGAAGTGTTGACAATTACCTGGAGCCAGCCTTGTGTAACCTGCTGGGAGGCCAGTACTAATCAGGAGGGACACGGGTCCAATAAACATGCGGTGGCGTTCAGTCGCCCCAGCATCCTGTCCTTGTCCTCAGGAGTCACAGGATCAAACTCTTCCCAGATAGCATTCTCAAGACCTGCCTCGGTCACCTGTCTGAACTACTCCAATCGGAGGCCAATCCGTCCCGAATCTGATCGATTTTGTCATGCAGATAACTCCCAAATTCCTCCGTACGACCCTGCAAGGGGGCATCTCGCACCCTCATCCCGCGCCCAACAGGGCAGCAGGGCGAGTAATCTGCAGACACGATAAGAGCAGAGAAATAGTTATGTTTCGCCATTCTTATCACCACTAGGTATATCTTTAAATACGACCTTACCAGTGTCCGGTCAGACTCAGAGTGGGTGGCCCTCCAACCCGCTCTCTCGATTTTGATCTTGAGATGTAAGTTATATTCTCATTGCACTTTATAAAGGGTCACTTTTTTGATCACAGCTATCTCTCTCCATTTCCTTTTTATAGCTATCAAAACAGTATGGACCCATATTCAAAATCCAACTGGGACTCCAGAAAATAGTAGTGCTAACAGGATATGAAACCATAAAGGAAGCTCTGGTGAATAAGGCTAATGTCTTTGCTGAGAGGGCCTCTGTCCCCATATTTGAGGAGCTTTCAAAGGGTTTTGGTGAGGACCTTCATTCCATGTCAATACAATTTGCAAGCATATACTGTAACTGTACAATGGAGACTCTGTGCAAAGATACTATAAGAGTAGAACAAATTAGAATTGACTGAAACTGTTTTTTTTAATTTAGTTATAACTCAGCTCTTTCCAAAATAATAACTGGAAGAGATATAAGGAAACATAGGGAAAATGAATGTTTTTTTTAAAAATAACCATACATAGCTACAGAAAAAAGGAAAAGCCATGTCAGAAACTAAATGTAGGAAGCAACTACAGAAAAACTATATAGTATAGCTCCTGCTAAGATTTAGTGCTGTTAGTTAGAAAATTGTATATTCTGGAATAAACAATGCCATAGGGTAGATTTTTTAATATATATATATCTTTCTTTGCTTTTTAAAAAAAAAGTCACTAGCCAGTTCTCTGCATTGGGATGGTCTTTGTAATCATTCTGTAAAATGGGACCACAGACATCTTCCTCTAATGATTATCAGGATATTTTGGGGCAGAATTACTTGGCTCTCTCCAATGCATGACTTACTGTAGATCAGTGTTTTCATACACACCAACTTTAAGACATGTGTATTTCAACTTACATAATTGGCTGGGGAATTCTAGGAGTTGAAGTCCATACATTTTAAAATTGAAAAGGTTGAGAAACTCTGACTTAGACAAATACTAAGGTAGCAAAATTGGAAAACTTAACTGAATGTTTAAGAATTGTTTCTTCGGTTGGAAGAGCCAACTGGATGACTGTAGGGAGTACCTTTCTTCACAATTAGTTGACATTTTGCATACTCTTTGTTTTTTCAGGAGTAGGTTTTTCCCATGGTGAGAACTGGAGGGTGATGAGGCGATTTATGTTAACCACCTTACGGGATTATGGGATGGGTAAGAAGAGTGCAGTTTCCTGGTAAAGAAGTTTGAATCTTACAAAGGTGAGTTGGTGTTTCTTCTGGGGCTCGTATAATAATAATAACAACAACAACAACAACAACAACAACCATCATCATCATTATCATCATCATCATCTTTATTGCCATTGTACTAAAATCACAATGAAATTGGTTTTAACTTCATTGATTCAAAATTATAACAGAAACAAAAAAAAGAGAGAAAAGAAAAAAGAAAAACTAGCATGTGCATGGAATGATTGTGGTTGAATTTAAAAGTCTCACAGCTCAAGGATAGAAGCTATCTTTAAACCTGTTTGTTCAGCTGGCTATACTTTGATATCTTCTGCCTGATGGTAGAAGTGCAAAGAGATACCAACCAGGGTGTGAATCATCTATGAGAACCTTCCTTACTCTGCTAAAGCAGCAAGATCTGGCGATGTTGTCCAGTAATGTCAGAGGGCAACCGAAGGTTTCTTGTGCCGAATTGATCACTCTCTGTAGTGCCTTCCTCTCTGCAACTGTTAAACCAGCATACCACACTGTGATACAATATGTGAGGACACTTTCTATGGTGGACCAATAGAAAGAGGTCATCAGCCGTTGTTCCACCTGATTTTTCTGCAGGACTCTAAGGAAATGAAGTCTCTGTTGGGCTTTTCCAATCACCAGAGATGTGTTGTTTTTCCATGTGAGATCTTGGCTAATAAGTACTCCTAAGAATTTAAAAGAGGAAACCTTCTCCACACAGCCCCCTTCAATATACAGTGGGGCAGGTTCCTCTCTGTGCTTCCGGAAATCTAGCACCATCTCCTTTGTCTTACTAGTATTTAGATGTAAGTTGTTTCTTGAACACCATGGGGATACCTTCTGGACTTCTTCCCTGTATGCTGATTCGTCCCCTCCAGTTATGAGACCCACCACCGTTGTGTCATCTGCAAACTTTATTATGATGTTGGATGGATCAGAGGATATGCAGTCATATGTATACAGTGAGTAGAGGTAGAGGCTGAGCACACAGCCCTGAGGGGAACCTGAGCTGAGCTTCAGCATGGAAGATGTAAAGGACCCAACCCTTACTGTTTGTGGACGATCGGTCAGGAAGTCTTTGATCCATTCACAAGTGAGGGGAGGGAAATTCAGGTCAGTCAACTTTTCAATGAGAATGCCTGGTAAGATGGTGTTAAAGGCCAAGCTATACTCTATAAAAAGCATTCTGACATAATGCTTCAAGATTTCTCAAGGTGGCTCAGTGCGATATTTTATTTTTATTTATTTTAATCGCATTTATATCCTGCCCTTCTCCACAAAGGACCCAGGGCGGGATATGTAGAGCAGCGATGATGGCTTCCCCTGTCAACCTGTTGTTTCTATATGCAAACTGGTGTTGATCAAAATTTGGTGGAAGACAGGACCTGAAGTGTTGTAGCACCAGTATCTCAAAGCACTTCATCACTATAGACGTCAGTGCAATGGGTCTATAGTCAGTCAAGATTTTTATGGCTGCTTTCTAGCTTCAGCTAGCTTATGTTATCTTTTTTTTTTTTTAAATGAAAAAAGTTTTATTGGGTTTTACAAATTTTACATACAAAAGGTAAGGGTAAGGTGTGAAAAGACATTTTGAGAACTTTCTCGTCGAAATCATTGACTCCATCTGAGTCTTCATACACAAAATATATATTTCGGTTATACATTCATACTACAAAGTGAACAGAGATGCAAATAAAGTTATAATAAAAGAACAGTGCTAGCAAACGTGCTTAAACATCCAAACAACATTGTATTATACTAAAATAAAGTCATTTTTGAGATCTAAATCTCTTGGCAATTGTATCTTCTTCCCCCTGGCCCCCAGCGGGCGGAGCCGCGGCCTCCTCTGCTCCCCCATTGTCATCTTCAAGGGTTAAGGAATGTTTTTCAAGAAAGGCTTGCGCCTCTGCAATTGTTTTTATTCTTACTCTTCCCCCTTCCCAAAACACCAACATTCCCTCCGGCATCACCCACTTAAACCAAACCCCCTTTTTAAATAATCTTTTGGACAAGAAGGAGTACTTTCTTCTTATCTCTCTAATCTTCTTCGGGACCTGTTTCAAGATGGTGATCTCTTTCTGTTGATAAATTAGGGGGTTGTCTCTCTGCGCCCTCAATATCCTTTCCCTTGTCGACCTTCTAACAAATTTAATATGTATCTCTCTAGGCACTTCATTTATCCTGGCATATGCTGAATTTATTCTATAAATCAAATCAATGTCACCCCTTAATTCTTCCTTAGGACTGCGTAGGTAATCTGCTAAAATTGTGCTCATTAATCTTCTGCACTGTCCTCAGGAATGTTCTGAAATCTTAAAAAATATGACATTCTTTCGAAATCCATCCTAGATATATGACCAGTTAAATCACTAATTTCATTATTAATACTTTTAAGCTCCCCCTTTGCCCCACCCAGCCCCACCTCCAGCTCATCAGTCTTTTGTGAATTTTCCATTAATTTCTTCTGTACCTCCAAAAGTTCTAATTTAGAACTGACTTGATCTTTCCTCATTTCCTTGATCTCTCTCACCAAGGTTGCAAGAGTTTCTTCGACAGCTGTTAATCTTGCATCTGTGTCAGGTTTTTCAGATAACATCGAAGTGATTTTTGGTTGATGTTGTTTTTTTGAAGCCATGGTGAAAAGTTTATTCCTGTGTCAGTAAAATGGCACCTGCTGGAGAGATATTAGCAGAGCAAGAAGAAGCAGTCCAATAAACAAGTTTGTAGATGTTACTAAATCAAAATCCTGAGAGAATCCACAGTAAATCAGTCATGAAAAATAAGAAGGCACTTCAGGGAAAGGATCAATAAATCAAACAGAACATTAGGTAAAAGAAAGGAGAGGCAATCCCCTTCTCTGGAAAATGTCAGCAAACAGCCTTAATTAGTGTCTCAGAAGAACAAAGGAACGCCATCTTCTCCGCCCACCAGGGAGCCGCCGGGAATCCACAAAGTGTGAAATTGCAATTTAGTTGCCAGACTTCGATTCAAAGCTTCCGAATCATTCCAGAAGGACTTTAATCATCGTTAGATAAGTTTGGGTGCGAGTTTCTTGCGTTCCCCAGCCGGGGAAGCAGATTCCAAAACGCCGCTTAATTGCTCCAAGGTTTTTTTTCACAAACTCCCCCCTCCATCGCCTTGTTGAGTAAAGATTGCAAGCAAAGGAAAAAAGTCACTCACTTTCCACTTTGAAGTCAAGAGTCTCAGACAGGCTTCCGACTCCGACAGATCAGCTCTCTCCAAAGTGCTAAATGTTCCAATCCTCCGGAGGCGAAGGGAACCAAGCCTCCCGCAGCATGTTCTCTCACTCCTGGGTCGAAGACAAGGACCCCCCCCGACCGCCGTCAGGACAGGGGAATCCCAGCAAGCCGATCGTACGGCAGGATTCCTTTGAAAGGAATTCCCTGCCCCTTCGGGGGCAGTAAGAGCAACAAAACAGCGGAAGAGTCGAAGACTCAACCGTCTCCTCCGAGAGACCGGAAGCAAGTCCAGCTTATGTTATCTTGAATGGGTTGAGATTCTTCATGACATATTCCAGACTTCCAGAACTTTATTTCTTTTAAAATAGTTTTTATTGAAGGGTATTCACAATGCTGAAAGATAATAAAAACACAAATCAGAAAAAAAATAAAAAAGAAGAAACACAAAGTGCAAAGGATCAAAGAGAGACAAACAGTCTCTCAAAAAGATGAAAAAAAAGGAAAAAAAAGAGAAAGTTAGAAAAATATTATTTAAAGAAGTGACTCATTTCTTGCAACAAATACAGGAAAATTAATAGTGCCTCTCTCTCTATGAGATTACATAATGGTTCACCTCTTCCCATAACTATCCCTCCTTATCCAAAATCCAAATCCAAAACTTATAGTGATTTCTGTCCAAATGTCAGCAAAAGGTCATAAATGCTTCCAGAAGTTTAAATTTTTTTTTTAACTCTGATCAAAGAAACCAACTGATGCTAGAATGAAGGTAATTATAATTCTATGCTAATAGTTATGATAGTTTTATATTATATTAAATTTTGCTGAAAGTCCATATTTGTTGTCTAGGAAAACCAGCTGTTACCAATATAATAGTATCCATTTTACTTGGGAAGCAATATGACTATGAAGATTCAGGATTTATTAAATTATTAAGCTTGGCAACAGAAAACGTCATGCTTATGGGAAGCCCAGGAGTGCAGGTAATGATTATTCATCTGAAAAGCATTAAAATCTCATTTAGCAAAATCCAGAATGTAATGTAATATTGAAAAAAAATAAGATGATTAAATTTTTTTTAAGATGACACTATATTTCGGTTCCTTCTGGTTTCCCGGGGGCGACGCCGTTTTGTTTCTTCTACGGCCCCTAACGGGCAGGGAGTTCCTTCTAAAGGAATCCCGCTGTATGGTCAGCTTGCGGGGAATCTCCCCATCCCGACGGTGGTCGGGGGAGGGGGTCCTTGTCTTCGACCCAGGCGTGGGAGAACATGCTGCGGGGGGCTTGGTTCCCTTTGCCGATGGAGGATCGGAACATTTAATTGCTTTTGAGAGGGCTGAATCGCTGGAGTTGGAGGCAACACCGAGACTCCTGGCTATAGAGTGGATTGTGAGTGAACTTATTTTATTGCTTGCAACTTTTGCCTTGAGAGAAGATGGAGGGGGGAGTTTGTAAACTTCCCCCCCTTGGATTGGAAAAAAAGCGGCGTTTTAACAATGCTCCTCAGGCTTGAGGAAGCGCAGAAATCATCATCCGAATTTTTTTTTTAAATGATAGTGAAAGTCTTTCCGGAATTACCGTTGGATACTTAGTATCGAAGTCTGGCAACAAAGAAACAACTTTTACTTGTTAATTCCCGGTGGCTTCCAGATGGGCGGGGGAAGATGGCGTTCCTTTGTTCTCAGGAGACATACTTTTCATGGGAAACTGCTGACATTCCCTTGTGCTCGGGACTGCCTTTCTCTATTTATTAACGATTGCATGTAAATGATTAATTGGACCTTTCCCTGACGTGCCTTCTTCTTTTTCTTTTTATTTGATTGCTTGAAGAAATTGGTTTCTCTCTGGACTCAAATTGGACAAAATTGTGACTTTGTTTATTGGAATTTGCTCATACCCTGTCTCACTGACTCCTCTTCAGCAGACGCCATTTTACTGACAAAGACTTAAATCTTTCATCATGGCTTCAAAGAAGCAGACGGATCAACCTAAAATCACCTCGATGTTACCTGAAAAATCAGATACGGATGCTAAATTAGCAGCAATGGATGAAACACTTCAGAACATTATGAAAGAAATCAAAGAAATGAGAAAGGACCATGTTCCTCAATTGGAACTTTTGGAGGTACAGAAGAAATTAATGGAAAATACCCAAAAGACTGATGAGCTGGAGGTGGGGTTGGCTGGGACAAGGGGAGAGCTTAAAAGTATTAATAATGAAATAGGGGATTTAACTGGTCATATGTCTAGGATGGATTTTGAAAGGATGTCATATTTTTTAAGATTTCAGAATGTTCCTGAGACAAGCGGTGAAGATTTAATTGATTTAATGTGCACAATTTTAGCAGATTATGTACAAAAGCCTAAATAAGATATTAGGGGGGACATAGATCTGATATATAGAATAAATTCAGCATATGCCAGGATAAATGAAGTACCCAGAGAGATCCATATTAAATTTGTAAGGAGGTTGACAAGGGAAAGGATCCTGAGGGCGCGGAGAGTCAGTCCTTTAATTTACCAGCAGAGATTGCCATCTTGAAGCAGATCCCGAAAAAGATTCGAGAGGTAAGAAGGAAGTATTCCTTCTTGTCTAAAAGATTATTTAAACAGGGGGTCTAATTCAAGTGGGTGATGCCAGAGGGAATGTTGGTGTTCTGGGAGGGAGGAAGAGTAAGAATAAAAACAATTGCAGAGGCGGAAGCCTTTCTTGAAAAACATTCCTCAATCCTGGAGGATGAAAATGGGGGAGCAGAGGGTGCCGGGGCCCCGCCCACTGGGGGCCAGGGAGAAGAAGATACAATTGCCAAGAGACTTAGATCTCAAAAGTGACTTTATTTTAGTACAGTTTAACTATTGTTTGGATGTTTATACATGATTGTTAGCATAGATTTTACAATGATATATTTGCATTTCTTTCCACTTTGTAGTACAATTGAAAATTATGTATTATCTATATTTTGTTATGAAGCCTCGGAAGGGGTCAACGACTTCAACGTGAAAGGTCTCACAATATTTTTCTCACACCATACCCTTACCCTATTTGTAAAAAATTTTAAAACCCAATAAAACTTTTTCAATTAAAAAAAAAAAGATGACACAATATTTCCAATATTCTTCCGCTTGAGTATATAAGTATATATGTAGGTCAAATATTTATATCCTATAGCCAACGTTTCTTGCAATTGGAATTTGATGCAACTCTGATTCCATTTTTCAGTCAATTTATAGAAGTATAAGAAAGACTAGAATCGAATTCAAATGTGTTTCTATTACTAAAAGCAAATAGATTAAAATGTTTTATGTTAATGACAGCAACACAATATTAACTAGAGATGTCTATGACAGAACCTCCAAAATTCCCCAGCAAATTTGTAGTGGAAAATTTTTTTGGACACTGCTTATTGCAAATCCTGTCTTTAAGGAAACTGAAAGGAAGTCTATCACTGAATTGTAATTGCTCTCTATTATTATGCCTTCTGGTGTAATATAAACAGATATCATTTGTAAAGTCTATCCAAACTGATATTCTAGGTTTGTAACTTCTTTATCACCTCTGTTATTTTGTATTTTTCAGCCATATAACATGTTTCCCATGCTTGGCTTTCTTTTTGGTGCTCGTAAGAAAGCCCTGAAGAACAGAAAGGAATCGGAGGCCTTCATCAATGAAAACTTCATCCAATGTCTCAACAATCTAGATGAAAATGACACAAGAAACTTTATCGATTCATACCTTGTAAAACAGCAACAGGTAACGTACTATTACTATTACTATTTATTAAATTTGTATACCGCCCTTCTCCCTTGCGGGACTCAGGGCGGTGAACAGGCATAATAAAACCACAAAAAATCAATATACAATATACAAAATACTTTAAAAATCAATTAAATTTAGGGCCTGTTCTAAAACCAGGTAAAATTCTCTGATAAAATCGATTAAAATCAATCAATTAATTAATTAATTTTATTTAATTGGGTTTATAAACCGCCCTATCTCCCTGAAGGGACTCAGGGTGGTGCACAGGAGACAATAAAACAATATTCAATAAATAGAGTACAAAATAATTAAAATGAATTAAATATACAAGCCTGTGCTAAAATAAATTCAAAACCCTGCTAAAAACCATCTTAAAATTATGCCAGGCTGGCCATCTGAAACAAGTGAGTTTTTAGTGTCCAGCAGAAGAGGTGCAGGTCCATGATTGTACAAAGGTCGGGAGGTAGGTTGTTCCAGAGGGCAGGGCCTGCCACAGAGAAGGCTCTTCTCCTGGGTGCCGCAAGCCGGCATTGCCCAGCCGACGGCACCCTGAGGAGGCCCGCCCTGTGGGAGTGGACAGGTCAAAGGGAGGTGTGTGGTAGGAGGCGGTCCCTCAAGTAACCAGTAAAAAACTACACCAGGCCGGCCACATGGAATAAGTGCATTTTCAAGGCCCGACGGAAGAGGCATAGGTCAGTGATCGTACGAAGGTCGGAGGGTAGGTCGTTCCAGAGGGCAGGAGCTGCCACAGAGAAGGCTGTCCCCCTGGGGGTCACCAGCCAACATTGTTTGGCTGACGGTACCCTGAGGAGGCCTTCTCTGTGGGAGCGAACTGGTCGGTGGGAGGTATTCGGTAGCAGGATGTGGTCCTGCATGTAGCCAGGTCCGATGCCATGGAGCGCTTTAAAGGTGGTTATCAGCACCTTGAAGTGCACCCGGAAAGCCACAGGCAGCCAGTGCAGCTCGTGCAGGAGAGGTGTCACGTGGGAGCATCTTGGGGCTCCCAGAATCACACACGCGGCCGCATTCTGCACCAACTGGACCCTCGGAGTGCACCTCAGGGGCAGCCTCATGTAGAGAGCATTGCAATAGTCCAGGCGGGAGGTGTACGAGGGCTTGAGTGACCGTGCGTAGAGCGTCACAATCCAGAAAGGGGCACAACTGGCGAACCAAGTGAACCTGATAAAAAGCCCCCCCGGCCACGGCTGTCAAATGATCGTCTAATGACAGCCGGGAATCCAGGAGGACACCCAAATTGCGCGCCCTCTCTGTGGGGGCTAATGATTCACCCCCAATGGTCAGAGATGGTACCAACTGGCTGTATCGTGACGCTGGAAGCCATAGCCACTCGGTCTTGAATGGGTTGAGTCAAAGCCTGTTTCTCCCCATACAGACTTGCACGGCCTCCAGACACTGGTACATCACTTCGACGGCATCGTTGGGGTGGTCTGGGGTAGAAATGTACAGCTGGGGGTCCTCTGTGTACTGATGGAATTCTACCCCAAAACCACGGATGATCTCACCCAGTGGCTTCATACAAATGTTGAACAGGAGGGGCGAGAGGACCGACCCCTGTGGCACCCCACATGTGAGGTACCTTGAGGTTGACCTCTGCCCCCCTGCCAACACGAATTGTGACCAGTCGGAGAGGTAGGAGGAGAACCACAGCAGAACGGTTCCCCCCAGCCCCAGCCCCTCCAGCCGGCGCAATAGGATACCATGGTCAATGGTATCGAAAGCTGCTGAGAGATCTAACAGGACCAGGATAGAGGAACAACCCCTATCCCAAGCCCTCCAGAGATCATCCACCAACGCGACCAATGCCGTTTCTGTACTGTACCCAGGTCGGAAACCGGACTGGCGCGAGTCCAGATAGACAGTTTCCTCCAGGTGCTGGGGGAGCTGTCGCGCCACCACACTCTCGACAACCTTTGCCAAAAAGGGAAGGTTGGAGACAGGACTGTAGTTGGCCAAAACAGCTGGATCCAGGGAGGGCTTCTTGAGGAGGGGGTCTTACCACCGCCTCTTTCAGGGTGGTAGGCATAAATCCCTCACTCAAGGAAGCGTTGACAATTCCCTGGAGCCAGCCTCGTGTCACCTCCCTGGAGGCCAGTACCAACCAGGAGGGGCATGTTTCCAGTAAACATGTGGTGGGGTTCAGTCGCCCCACCATCCTGTCCATGTCCTCGGGAGTCACAGTATCGAACTCTTCCCAAACAGTCTCAAGACCTGCCTCCGTCAGCCCACCTGAACCTGCCCAATTGGAGGCTAACCCGTCCCAAATCTGATCGATTTTGTCGTGCAGATAGCCTCCAAATTCTTCCGCATGCCCCTGCAAGGGGGCATCCTGCGCCCTTTGATGAAGAAGGGAGCAGGTCACCCGAAACAGGGCCACTTTTATCACCACTAGGTAGGTCCACAAATGCAACCTTACCAGTGTCCGGTCAGATTTGGCCTGGGTGGTCCTCCAAATGTTCTCTAGGCATCTCCTTCGACGTTTCATCCCCCTCAGCTCCTCAGAGAACCAAGGAGCCAGGGTGGATCATTGTCAAGTAAGGGGCCGCAAAGGCACAACTCAATCTAGGACCCCCGCGGTTGCTGTATTCCAGATGGCCACTAGGTCCCCAGTTGAGTTGCGGGTCAAGGTCTCCGGTATTGGCCCAACCTCCATCTGGAACCGCGGTGGGGTGTAGTGGTTGGAAAGTCCAGCCGAAGGAGAGAGTGATCTGACCATGACAGGGGCTTGATGACTATTTCCCCTAAACCAAGATCACTCAACCACTGGCCAAAGACAAAAATTAGATCTAGCATGTGTCCCCCAGTGCGGGTTGGGTCATGAACTAATGTAATGGGCAGAAGTGGCAATTTAATGTTTTCAATAAAATTTGGCAAATGGAAGCGTCTGCAATTGGCAGGAACCCTTATTACAGGGAAAAGCAAACCTAGCAAATTGGCAAGTGTCTCCAATTATTGAGCAGTCATTCAATTTACCTAGTGTTCAGTACTCTAATTTTGAAAGTTTTATATTATGGTCACTAACTAGCATTATTGCAGTCACTGATCACCACCTAATTAGCCAAATTCTTGTAATCTGAGGTGAGGTGAACTTCCTGTCAGCCTTCAAAATGCGTTGCAGAGCCCGATCTTGCCATTTTATCGACTTTCTTGGTCTTCCAGAGTGGAGCCTGTCACCAACTGAACCAGTTATTTGGTATCTTTCAACCGCTCTGCTCAATGTGGTGTGATGGAATTTCACTCTCTTGGCTATTTCTGTACAGGAGTAACCCTCTTCATGAAACACAATGATGTGATGCCACTGCTCAGTACTGCTGAAAGCAAAGACCTTCATTCTTGCCCGCAGCCAGAGCTAAATTAAATTTGTAAATGCTTTTCATGTCTATTTATAGTCATAGAGTATGACAACATTGATTGGCTGATTGATTTAGCCTCTGTGCATTTTGATTGGTCAGCAAAGCTCACTGTTGATTGGCTACTTTCGATCCTAACATTCTCGAAAATTCAAGTTGTGTTTGTTTTAGCACATAAACTCACTCAAAACCTGAAAAAGACTTTGGTTATATTAATAAAAATTATGCATCTCAATCCGACTACAGACATTTTCATCAAAGTACTAATTTTGCATAGTTTCTATGAGCGAAAAGTTGACTAAACATGTAAATACAGCTTAAAACTGAAAGAGTGCAGGAATTTTTCACACACCTGTAGAACTCACGGTTTCCCAGCTTTGAGCCTGATGCTTTAATTACTATATTAAACTGGCTCTCTAATTATATATACACCTACATTATGTATTACTTTAATTATCTACACACATACACACATCACTTACTCACACACACACACTCAGAGAAGGCATAGAATTAATCTTTTCCAATGATGGTTATGGAACTGAAGATTTAAAAAACCCTCAGAAATGTGTGTAGAGTTGTAACCTCCTGAATAATGACTATCATGTGAATAATTATTTATAAAATGTGTAGCAATCCCAAAGTGGGGATGACATTATCCAATCGGATTTAAACTAGAACATTTTAGAATCCAAAAGGCACCTGTATTGAGAATCCCATATTTGTAGAGTCCTGTGAAGATTCTGTCAATAGGTAATATCCATTAAATCTTAATGACAAGCAGACCAGATTACCCACTGTTACTCAGGTCTAAATCAGCAAATACAACTTATTGCAAACCCAGACTGATCTGAGTTTGGAACATTTTCAGAATGGTTGAAAAACTGGTAAAATCAGAACATTTTTGGACTCAAGATGGACTACTTCAAAGCTTAAAACATTTTGCATGATACTAGTGCAGGCCATTTAAATACCTTTTGGACAAGTCAGATTTCCACTGAGCAAGAGTGGAAATTTGGCTTTATTAAAAAAAAATATCTGGATAGAAAGTTGCTGATTTGTTGCTGATTTAGAGAATGCTGCACATTCTTTGCAATGTGTCCAGGAGTGCACCCTTTTAAAACCAATTTCAAAAGCAGGTTCTTTTAAAAAAAAAACCTCTAGGAACGGAAGATCCAGAACAATGAATATTTTCACCATAAAAATCTAGAAGAGTCTGTGATGAATCTATTCGTGGCTGGTGTGGAAACAGTCTCAAGCACTCTATTTTGGGCCTTTACTCTAATGATGAAGTACCCTTTAATTCAGAGTACCGTATGTGCCGGCGTATAAGACGACTTTTTGGCCCCGAAAAACATGCCTCCAAGTTGGGGGGTCGTCTTATACGCCGGGTCATCCGCGAGGTCCCCAGATGCCGTCCAGAGCCGCGCGGAGCCGCCGCGCGGAGACTGGCCGCTTTTCCACGCATGCCTATCTTTTGCACGTTAACCAGTCGGGGCATCTGAGGTCCATACTCAACTGGAGGGCGCCGCGTTGGGGAAGCGCCCCCTCCCTTCTTTCCCTCGCCTCCTTCCGAGCCAAGGATATCTATTCTCCATGGTGCCGCCGTTCCCTTCTCCGCATGGCCCGAGCGCCTGTTCCTTACTGCGATGATCTCAGCAGCTGCCAGCGCGCCGCCGTCTCGCCCGCTCACGGCTCTTGCCCGCGGCTCTTCTTGCCCGCTGCCCGCCTGGACGTGGCCAGTCAAAAGCCGGGAGGGAGGCGAGCCCCTTCCACGGCATGGAAAAGCGGCAACTCTCCGCTTTCACGCGCCGCCCGTTTCGCCCACTCATGGCTCTTCTTGCCCGCTGCCCGTCCAGACGTGGCCAGTCAAAAGCCGGGAGGGAGGCGAGCTCCTTCCATGGCATGGAAAAGCGGCAACTCTCCGCTTTCGCGCGCCACCCGTTTCGCCCGCTCACGGCTCTTCTTGCCCGTCTGGACGCGGCCAGTCAAAAGCCGGGAGGGAGGCGAGCCCCTTCCATGGCATGGAAAAGCGGCAACTCTCCGCGGGCGAAACGGGTGGCGCGCGAAAGCGGAGAGTTGCCGCTTTTCCATGCCGTGGAAGGGGCTCGCCTTCCTCCCGGCTTTTGACTGGCCGCGTCCAGGCGGGCAGCGGGCAAGAAGAGCCGCAGGCAAGAGCCGTGAGCGGGCGAAACGGGCGGCGCGCTGGCAGCTGCTGAGATCATCGCATAAGGAACAGGCACTCGGGCCATGCGGAGAAGGGAACGGCGGCACCATGGAGAATAGATATCCTTGGCTCGGAAGGAGGCGAGGGAAAGAAGGGAGGGGGAAGCCCCGGGGCTGGGGGGGGCGCTTCCCCAACGCGGCGCCCTCCAGTTGAGTATGGACCTCAGATGCCCCGACTGGTTGACGTGCAAAAGATAGGCATGCATGGAAAAGCGGCAAGTCTCCGCGCGGCTGTGGAGGGTTTCCTCTTTCCCCCTCTGTCTCTTCCCCCTCTGTGTGTCTGTTAGACTCTGATTCCCTCCCCCCCCCGTCTTTCTACAGACACACAGAGGGAGAAGAGAGAGGGGAAAGGAGGAAACCCTCCTCTTTCCCCCTCTGTCTCTTCCCCCTCTGTGTGTCTGTTAGACTCTGATTCCCTCCCCCCCCCGTCTTTCTACAGACACACAGAGGGAGAAGAGAGAGGGGAAAGGAGGAAACCCTCCACAGCCGTGCAGAGACTCCGGTGCCGGCAGCGGGCGGACGGGATAACCTTCCCAGTCGACATGCTGGCCCCTCCTCCTCGCCTGCACTAGCCGCAGCTTGGGTCTTCTGTCCGCTCGCTGCGGGATAACCTCCGCAACTGACATGCTGCTTCCCCGGGTGGAGGGAGGGAGAGAGGCAGACTTAGAGAGACAGAAAGAGAGAGAGGGGGAAACAGACACACACCCAGACACACACACACACACACACACACACACAGAGTGACAGATGGGTGGGGGGGAGGAGAGAGAGAGAGAGAAACAGAGAAGGAGAAAGAAAGAAAAATAGGAAAAAAGATGAATGGAGGGTGGGAGGGAGGGAGTGAAAGAAAGAAGGGGGAGGGAGGAGGAAGGGAGCAGTGAAAGAAGGAAGGAAGGAAAGAAAGAAAGAAAAAGAAAGAGGGATGGAGGGTAAGAGGGAAGGAAGGAAAGAAGGGAGGGAGGGGGAGGGAGGCAATGGAAGGAAGGAAAGGAAAGGAAAGGAATGGAGAGGAATGGAAAGGACGCCTCCTTCCGACGGCCACCTCAGCGCCCTGCACCTTCCGGGGCTTCCTGGAGGGGCCAGCATCTCGACTGGGGAGGTTATCCCGCAGCGGGCGGGCGAAGGACCCAAGCTGCGTGCCGCCAAAGCCATCCGGGCGCCGCACGCCCAGCCCCGGACGGCTTCGGCAGCACGCAGCTTGGGTCCTTCGCCCGCCCGCCCGCTGCGGGATAACCTTCCCAGTCGACATGCTGGCCCCTCCTCCTCGCCTGCACTAGCCGCAGCTTGGGTCTTCTGTCCGCTCGCTGCGGGATAACCTCCGCAACTGACATGCTGCTTCCCCGGGTGGAGGGAGGGAGAGAGGCAGACTTAGAGAGACAGAAAGAGAGAGAGGGGAAAACAGACACACACCCAGACACACACACACACACACACACACACACACACACACACACACACACACAGAGTGACAGATGGGTGGGGGGGGGAGGAGAGAGAGAGAGAGAGAAACAGAGAAGGAGAAAGAAAGAAAAAGAAAGAGGGATGGAGGGTAAGAGGGAAGGAAGGAAAGAAGGGAGGGAGGGGGAAGGAGGCAATGGAAGGAAGGAAAGGAAAGGAAAGGAATGGAGAGGAATGGAGAGGAATGGAAAGGAAAGGAAGGGAATCCAGAAGTGGAGGGCCTGGTTGCCAAGGGGAACGGGGAAGCATCCCTCCTCCCCCCCCCCGCCCGGCACCAGCAGCGTGGGAGCTGGACAGTAAGCAGGCAAGCGATCTTGTCGCTGTCGTGCCCAAGCAGGTGCCTCTGCTGCTGCTGCTCCCCTCTCCGCCTCACCCCTTGCCAAACCCTGGTAATATGGTGGAAGAGGGGGGGAGGGAAAGGAGGAAGGGTGGGTGAGTTGCTTTCCCGGGAAGCTGGTGGCAGGGGCTTTTCCTATGTGGCCTTGGATCGCTCTTTTCCACCCACCCCCCTCCTCACCGTTTCTCTGCCTGCTCTGCACCTTTTCCCCAAGAAATCGGTAGAATCAGGGTGATGTAGCCTGTGGAGAGATTAATTTGCCGGGAGTTTGAAGTATTGGGTGATGAGGGACGGATTGAAACAAATTTCAGTCATTGTATTGTTGATATTTGTCCAGCAGTCAAACGTTTTATTTGGTGTGTGGAAGGTGTGCAGAAGAGGGGGTAGTCTTATATGGGGAGTATATAACAAACTCTATATTTTGAGTGGAAATGATGGGGGGTCGTCTTATACGCCCAGTCGTCTTATACGCCGGCAAATACGGTAAGTGCTTTATAATTTGACAGCTTCCATTATTTCAGTATCTTGATTTCAGGTATGCAGTGTTAAATGTGGAGTAACTAAGATAAGAGACAGTGGTTTTGAATAATATCTGAGTAAAGGAGGCAAAAAAAGCCAAAGAATTCCATTTCCAATTTGGTGTACTGACTTGAGATATGCAGAAACACAAATGGAGAACCTGCCTTAAAGGAACTGCTTTTCCCCCCATCCCTATGTGTGCTCCAGAACATGTTTTGGACACCAAATCCAAAGAATGTTGTAGGTCTAGAATTTAGTGAATACATGTTATTAGTTACTACCGTAGGAAGCTATGATAGTGTGTAGGGTTCAGAAATCCATCACAGCAGGTGGTGTCCAAAATGTCTGTCTGCCTTACGCAGAGTTTATTTGGCTTTTATACAGTTTTAACAATCAAAGGAAAGCAGCAACACCATCTTATTGGTACATTATCCTTGTTCATCTCTTAAGACCATCCCAGCCAAGGTAGAATCTCCACATATCTAGAGGCCTCTGGTAATACCTGGTTCTAATAAACAGTTGAGATCATAATACAATACAATACAATAGCAGAGTTGGAAGGGACCTTGTAGGTCTTCTAGTTCAACCCCCTGCGTGAGTAGGAACCTTATACCATTTCAGACAAATGGCTATCTAACATCTTTTTAAAGACTTCCAGGGTTGGGGTATTCACAACTTCTGGATGCAAGCTGTTCCAGAGGTTAATTGTTCTAACTGTCAGGAAATTTCTCCTTAGTTCTAAGTTGCTTCTCTCCTTGATTAGTTTCCACCCATTGCTTCTTGTCCTGCCCCCAGGTGCCTTGGAGAATAGTTTGACTCCCTCTTCTTTGTGGCACCCTCTGAGATATCGGAACACTGCTATCATGTCTCCCCTGATCCTTCTCTTCATCAAACTAGATATACCCAGCTCCTGCAACCGTTCTTCATATGTTTTAGTCTCCAGTCCCCTAATCATCTTGGTTGCTCTTCTCTGCACTCTTTCCAGAGTCTCCACGTCTTTTCTACATCGTGGCGACCAAAACTGTATGCAGTATTCCAAGTGTGGCCTTACCAAGGCACTATACAGTGGCATTAACACTTCACATGATCTAGATTCTATCCCTCTGTTTATGCAGCCTAGAACTGTGTTGGCTTTTATGGCAGCTGCTGCACACTGCTGGCTCATATTTAAATGGTTGTCCACTAGGATTCCAAGATCCCTCTCACAGTTGCTACTATTGAGCAAAGTACCACCTATACTGTACCTGTGCATTTTGTTTTTCTTGCCTAAATGTAGAGCCTTACTTTTTTCACAATTGAATTTCATTTTATTAGATATTGCCCAATATTCAAGTTTGTCAAGATCCTTCTGTATCTTAAGCCTATCTTCTGGAGTGTTGGCTATTCCTGCCAGCTTGGTGTCGTCTGCAAATTTGATGAGTTCCCCATTTATCCCCTCATCCAAATCATTGATGAAGATGTTGAAGAGTACTGGGCCTAAAACAGAGCCTTGGGGTACTCCACTGCATACTTCCTTCCATGTAGATGCAGTTCCATTGAGGACTACACGTTGAGTGCGGTTGGTCAGCCAGTTGCGAATCCATTTGGTGGTGATGCTGTCTAACCCACATTTTTCTACTTTATCTAATAGTAGGTTATGGTCTACTTTATCAAATGCCTTACTGAAGTCCAAGTAAATTATATCGACAGCATTCCTCTGGTCCACTAATTTTGTCACTTTGTCAAAGAATGCAATTAGATTAGTCTGGCATGATCTGTTTTTGACAAACCCATGTTGGCTTTTGGCTATTACTTTGTTTGCTTCTAGGTGTTCACTTATTTGTTGCTTAATTATCTTTTCCAGAATCTTTCCTGGTATTGAGGTCAGGCTGATGGGTCTATAGTTTCCTGGATCTATTTTTTTCCTTTTTTGAAGATGGGAACCACATCAGTTCTTTTCCAGTCTTCTGGCAGTTTTCTGGTGCTCCAGGATCTCTGAAAGATATAGTTCAGTGGTTCTGAGATCTCGTCTGCCAGTTCCTTCAGAACCCTGGGGTGTAATCCATCTGGTCCTGGTGATTTGAACTCGTCCAGGGCAGACAGATGCTCACTTACCATTTTCTTCCCTTGTGTTCCTAATCTGATTTTTGTGGTGCTGTTTTTGATTGGGGGGGAAACACAAGTCGTTCCGATGGAGGGCATCCCCATCCAAAGGGTTGTGGGGAGAGGCAGGTCCGAGGGGAGACAAGTTCTATCCTCCCGGTTGGGGGCACGGAACCGTTGGTTGCAAACGGTCAAGTGCCACAACCCCCGCAGGCTAGGTGGTCAGGGAGTACAGAGCCAAGGCCTGCGGCTGATGTTTTGCAACGCCAGGTCCGTGGTCAACAAAGCCCCCCTCATCCATGACCTTGTGTCAGAGGGGGAGCCGGACCTGATAGGAATTGCGGAGACCTGGTTGGGCCACGAGGGTGGACTCCCCCTCGTTGAAATGTTCCCACCAGGTTACCGTGCTTTTCATCAGCCCCGGGCCCTAGGCAGGGAAGGTCTTGAGCCGAGAGAGACCATTGTGCCACAGACCACCGGTTGTGAGTCCCTCTGCGTGATGTGGGGCCTAGGGAGGCAGTTGGGCTTGCTGGTTGTATACCTGGCTCCCCGCTATGTAACAGCAGCCCTGCCCGAGCTCCTTGAGGTGATCGCTACGGTGGCAGTTGAGACCCCCAGACTTTTAGTCATGGGGGACTTTAATGTGCCATCGGCGGGCGAATCATCCGAGGTAGCTCGGGAGTTCATGGCTTCCATGACGGCCATGGACCTGACCCAATTAATTCAAGGCCCCACCCACGAGGGTGGACATACACCGGATCTCATCTTTGTCTCAGGCCAATGGAAGAGTGATCTGGATATAGGGGATATAGTCATCACGCCCTTGTCATGGTCTGACCACTCACTTCTCCGGCTCGACTTTCCAACCGCTGCTCCCCACCGTGGGGAGGCGGGACCTGAGTCACCTATTTGGTTCCGCCCCAGGCGCCTGATGGACCCCGATGGGTTCCAGGCGGTGCTTGGGCCACTTCCTGTACCCCTGACCCGCGCCCCGATGGAGGACCTCGTGGCCGCATGGAATACTGCGGCCACGGGAGCCTTGGATCGGGTGGCGCCCTTGTGGCCTCTCTTGCGGCGGCGAGCCACCCTGGCCCCTTGGTTCACCGAGGAGCTAAGGGTGATGAAACGCCACAAGAGATGCCTAGAGAGAAGATGGAGGTCTACTCGATCTGAATCCGACCGGACACAGGTAAGAGCCCATTTACGGACTTACATTGTGGCGCTGAGAGTGGCCAAACGCCATCACTGTGCCACTCTCATAGCATCCGCAGATAACTGCCCTGCCGCCCTGTTTAGGGTGACCCGCTCCCTCCTACAACAGAGGGTGCGGGAAACCCCATTACAGGGTAGAGCAGAGGAATTTGGGATTTATCTGCAGGAGAAAATCGCTCAGATTCAGAACGAGCTAGTCTCCATTGATGGCCCAGTTTGATGGCACGAGGCGGATCTTGGTTGGGAGGAGTTTGACTCTGTTACTTCCGAGGATATGGACAGGTTACGTGGGCGACTGCGAGCCACCACATGTTTATTGGACCCGTGTCCTTCCTGGCTTGTACTGGCATCCTGGGAGGTGACACGAGGCTGGCTCCAGGAAGTTGTCAATGCTTCGCTGAGTGAGGGTTTCTTGCCTGCCTCCCTTAAAGAGGCTATGGTGAGGCCCCTCCTGAAGAAGCCCTCTCTGGTCCCAGCTTTATTAGTCAACTATCGTCCCGTCTCCAACCTTCCCTTTCTGGCGAAGTTGTAGAGAGTGTGGTGGCACAACAGTTTCCCCGTCACCTGGAGGAAATTGATTATCTAGACCCGCGCCAGTCCGGCTTCCGGCCCGGGCATAGCACCGAGACGGCATTGGTCACGTTGGTAGATGATCTCTGGAGGGCCAGAGATGGGGGTTGTTCCTCCATCCTGGTCCTATTAGACCTCTCAGCGGCTTTCGATACCATCGACCATGGTATCCTATTGCATCGGCTGGGGGGGTTGGGGGTGGGAGGCACCGTTTTACGGTGGTTCTCTTCCTACCTCTCCGGTCGATCGCAATTTGTGTTGGCAGGAGAGCAGAGATCGACCTCGAGACCCCTCACATGTGGGGTGCCTCAGGGGTCGGTCCTCTCGCCTCTCCTGTTCAACACATACATGAAGCCGCTGGGTGAGATCATCCGTGGTTTTGGGGTAGAGTACCACCTCTACGCTGACGACATGCAGTTGTATATTTCTACCCCAAACCACCCCAACGATGCCATAGCGGTGATGTGCCAGTGCCTGGAAGCCGTGCAGGCCTGGATGGGAAGTAACAGACTCAGACTCAACCCGGCCAAGACCGAGTGGCTGTGGTTTCCGGCCGCCCGATTCAACCAGTTGACTCCATCACTGGCCATAGGGGGCGAACACCTTACCCCTGTGGATGGGGCGCGCAACTTGGGGTCCTTCTGGATACCCGGCTGTCCATGGAAGATCAAGTGACAGCCGTGGCCAGGAGGGCGTTTTACCAGGTTCGCCTGGTACGCCAGTTGCGCCCCCTATTGGATCGGGATGCCCTGTGCACAGTCACTCATGCCCTCGTGACATCCCGACTGGACTATTGTAACTCTCTCTACATGGGGCTCCCCCTGAGGTGCACCCGAAGACTTCAGCTGGTCCAGAATGCAGCCGCGCGAGCAATAATGGGGACCTCCAGGTCCACCCATGTAACACCACTCTTGCGCGAGCTGCACTGGCTACCTGCTGTCTTTCGGGTGCGCTTCAAGGTGCTAGTTGTCATCTTTAAAGCGCTCCATGGCACGGGACCTAGCTATCTGCGGGATCGGATCCTGCCCCACACATCCTCACGCCCGATCCGCTCCCACAGAGAGGGACTTCTCCGGGTGCCGTCCACTAGACTTTGTCAGCGGGCGACGCCCAGGGGAAGGGCCTTCTCTGTGGTGGGCCCAGCCCTCTGGAACGACCTTCCCCCCGACATCAGAACAACTACGGACCTCCGCTCCTTTCGTCAAAAACTTAAAACATACTTTTTCTGCTTGGCCGGCCTAGGTTAGTCTCTACCTCTGGGGTGTTAGGGAATTTTTAGTGTTTTAATTGGGGATTTTAGCGCAGGGACATTTCTAATTTAATTTGTTTTTATGCTTTGTATGTATTTTATAGTATTTTAAATTTTTCCCTGTGCACCGCTCCGAGTCCCCTTGGGGAGAGGACGCGGTATACTAAGTAAAATTATTATTATTATTATTATTATTATTATTATTATTATTATTATTATTATTATTATTATTATTATTATTATTATTATTATTATTATTATTATTATTATTATTATTATTATTATTATTATTATTATTATTATTATTATTATTATTATTATTATTATTATCTTCTTGCCATTTTCTCCCAGCAGTGGACCAATTGTTTCCTTAACTTTTTTCTTGTTTTTAACATGTTGGAAGAAGCTTTTTTTTGTTATTTTTTACTTTTTTGGCAAGCCTTTCTTCATTGCGAGCCTTAGCTTTCCTCACTTCATCTTTACAGGCTCGGGCTATTTGCTGATATTTTGCCTTAGTTATGTCCCCCTCTTTCCACTTTTTATATTTATCCTTTTTGTCTTTCAATTTGTCAGAGAGTTCTTTATGCAGCCATGCTGGTTTCTTTTGGGAACTGTTATTTTTCTTCTTCATTGGTATTGCACTGGACTGGCTTTTATAATCTCATTTTCAAAATTTCCCAAGCTTCTTGAGTTTTTTTCCCCTTGAGAATTCTCATCCATGGAATCCTTCCCAAGCTCTCTCTAAGTTTATTGAAATTAGCTCTCTTAAAGTCTAAGACTCTAGTTTGACTTTGTTCTACTACTTTTGTTTGCATAATGTTGAATTCCAGTATTTCATGATCGCTTGCCCCCAAAGTTCCTGTAGCTTCTATACCTTCTATCATTTCCTCTCTGTTAGTGAGAATTAAGTCCAATATTGCTGATCCCCTTGTTCCCTTCTCTACCTTTTGGGAAACAAAGTTGTCTGCTAGGTTTGTTAGGAACCTGTTGGATCTTCCACTTGGTGCAGAGTTTGTTTCCCAATTGATGTCAGGGTAGTTAAAATCTCCCATTACTATTGTAGTGTGCTTCCTACATACCTTAGTTAGCTGGTTAGCAAAAAGTTCATCCACTTCCTCTGCTTGGTTGGGTGGCCTGTAGTATAGACCTATGACAATATCATCCCCCCCCCAACCTTTAATATTGACCCAAATACATTCAAGATAGTTCTCATCATTGTTGTGCTGTAGATGTTGAGGTACTTGGTTACTGAGCTCATGGCCATTCTGCGCTTGTCTGTATGTAACCTTTCCTCTCTTCCCACATCTGGTTCTACTAATTAGGTGAGCTCATAGGTATTCAAGGTCACCAGTTACTAAGATCATGGTAACTTACCATGCATGTCTTTATATAACGTATTCCTGCAAGAGTGAGACATTGGACTCTATTATATTACTTACAATATGTAAAGCCCAGTAAGACCAGGAAGCACACAACAAAGTCATATCCACACAAACCAGAATTCTTAAAATCCCCAGTAAATAATAAAAATCTGGTTTAGTTCTCAATGGCTTAAGCTACCTTAGAACTCCAATGCCTGCAAAAACAGGACTGGCCAGCTCAGACATGGAAGATAAAGAAGAGGTCATCAGCCTGATGGGCTTAAGCAACCCTTTGCTGGAAAATCTTTTTACTAATGAGTTCTGTCTTTGATTTCTGTAGGCTGAGATAGTACAACTTCGGCTATTTTATGAAGTATCAATGGGATAGGCAGAATTTATAGGTTCAAAGGAGATTATTCTGTATTGTGGGGTCTGCCACTCAGAACGCCTGATAGATGGTTCACCCTCTGGCCACCAATTCAAGAGGGGAACCAGCAACAGACTGTGTTTTTATAACTAAGCTGGATAGCCAAGATTGAATTCTGGCAAGGTATCTGATATATCACAATATTTTGTGTAAAAGCATAGGAATCATATATAAAATTAAAGCTTCTGTTATTTTTTTTTCTCCATGTATTTTCTTTAATTTGAACTACTGAATGTCACTGCAATTTAATATTTCCAGGAGTTAGTACCGTAACCAACACTATGAGATTATCTTACTGGATGTTATTGTTTATTATCTCAGAAAAGGTCCAAGAAGAAATAACAAATGTTGTTGGATATGCTCAGCCAAGAGCTGAACACCGAACAAAGATGCCGTACACAGATGCTATAGTCCATGAAGTTCAAAGATATGCTGATGTTTTACCCTTAAACTTGCCACATGCAACAACAATGGATGTTAACTTTAAGGGCTATTTCATTGCAAAGGTGATGTATCTGTATTGTTCTCTTTCTCGTCCTAGCTAGTTACAGTCAGTCCATTTATTACAATGCAACAATAAACAATCTTCAAAAGCTTTCGTAAATCTTTTGCCACAGACTCTATTAATTTTAGGAATATAGTAATCTGGTATATTTGATTTTATTCAAACTGTATGGAGTCACAAGCTTGCAAACAGATAGAGTAGGATGTATATTGCATGGGAGAGCTACAGTTGATGACAGCCAAAAGATCACAGCTATGATCAAATAGGAGTGCACGTTATTCTTAAGAATAACGTGCACTCCTATTAATTGTTAATTGTTCTTCCTAACAGTAAGAACAATTAACCTCTGGAACAGCTTGCCTCCAGCAGTTGTGAATGCCCCAACCCTGGAAGTCTTTAAAAAGATGTTAGACAGCCATTTGTCTGAAATGGTATAACGTTCCTGCCCATGCAGGGGGTTGGACTAGAAGACCTACAAGGTCCCTTCCAACTCTGCTATTGTATTGTATTGTATTGTATTGAATAATTAAGTGATGATGTTTCTCATAGATCCTAATACATTCTCAGAGAATATGGTACGTATTGACCCTTTTAGTTTTGTCACCCACAAGTAAGATATGAGAATCTGCTTTGTAAAGACTCCTTTATCCATGAAGAATAAGCACAAGAATGAAGAATAAGCACAAGAATGAAGAAAGACTTTGAAGTTTTAATTTTTGAAGTTTCCTTGGATTAAGAGGCTTTCTATTGCATATTAGCACCCTAAAACTAAGAACTATGGAACTCAGTGCTGTTTACATCTAAAAGGTTTGTTTTTCTTTGGCAGTGCAGCAGAAAAATATTTTATAAGTCCATTTTATGACTGCAAACAGAAACAAAGGGACAATGTAGTTCAAGAATTAAAAATCTCTCTATATAGTCCAGTGTAGGTGATTGGGCAGATTAATGCCTCTGTGAGCCACATTGAAAATTTCAGGATTATACAATAATTTGGTGGATTATGTACAACCTTCATTTCTAAATCACCCATTGCTTTCTCTTTATAGGGCACCCATGTGGTTCCCTTGTTGACTTCTGTACTCCATGATGAATCTCAGTGGGAGAGACCTCATGACTTCTACCCTGAACATTTTCTCAACACTGAAGGAAAATTTGTAAAAAGAAATGCATTCATGCCTTTCTCTGCAGGTAGCAGCTAATTTTAAATTATATTAAAATGATATTCAGCTTTTCTCCTGGATTAAAATCTCCCAAAGTGGCTAGTTGGAGTAAAAGTTAATAGCAATAGTTTTTTGGCTGTTATTTTTCCAGGTTGCTCCTAACTTAGAAATTTCCTGTGAGGAAGGTGATAATAATAGTAATAATAATTTCTAAAATAATTTATTAAATTTATATGCTCAAAGTTTAGACAAATATATAGCCATAAGCCTTAAACGACCCAGCATGTACATGTCAACATCTCTACTTTTAATTTCATTGGCATGGCATCCTAAGATTTTTTTAAATAAATAATCACTCTGGGAAACAAATATTTACACCTGCTGTTTCAGCACTGTAATGCGATTCATGATATATTTCAGTTTTGCAGACCTATTACAGGGGTATTTTCAGTGGCAATACATCAGTCCTTCAGAATTTGCATTATCTATATAAATAAAAATGTAAAATAGTTTGTACGAATCCACTAATCTCAAAAACTACTGGGCCGATTTACACCAAACTTTCACACAATGTAGACAAGGACTTCCGATAATAGAATAGCTAATCATTTTGTGCCTAGCACGCGTATGTTGTGTACAAATTACACACACAAAAAATGTACCCACTGAAATGTGTGTTAACATCCCTGTAGCCATGCCCATCAAACTGCTTTTCAACTGTCAGTGTTGGAAGAGGCCTCATACTGCGGCCTCTTGGGGCCAAAAAGGCACAAAGGATAGCAAACTTCCAGTTGGCCCATAGAGGGGGGGGGGGGAGAAATTCTGCTCAGGACTGTTCTCTGAGGTAAAAAAACGGAGGCAGGCAGCTGCTTTAAACTGTTTAATACGAACTGAACCAAACTGTAACAAAGAATCACCCATCTGACAGCAAATACAGTTTAATGAAAAGAAGGACTAGGGAAGACATGATAGCAGCCTTCCAATATCTCAGGGGTTGCCCCAAAGAAGAGGGAGTCAAGCTATTCACCAAGGCACCTGAGGGCAGAACAAGAAGCAATGGGTGGAAACTAATCAAGGAGAGAAGCAACCTAGAACTGAGGGCAAATTTCCTGGCAGTGAGAACTATTAACCAGTGGAACATCTTGCCACCAGAAGTTATGGATGCCCCAACACTGAAGAGAGAAGAGACTGGAAAACCATTTGTCTGAAAGAGCATAGGGTCTCCTGCTTGAGCAGCGGAGTTGGACTAGATGACCTCCAAGGTCCCTTCCAACTCTGCTATTGTATTATTGTCTTACAGTAGGTAGATAGATAGGGGAATAGAGAGACAGGGAGAAATACAGTTTAATAAAAGAGGGACTAGGGGAGACAGGATAGCAGCCTTCCAATATCTCAGGGGTTGCCACAAAGAAGAGGGAGTCAAGCTATTCTCCAAGGCACCTGGGGGCAGGACAAGAAGCAATGGGTGGAAACTAATCAAGGAGAGAAGCAACTTAGAACTGAGGAGAAATTTCCTGACAGTTAGAACAATTAATCAGTGGAACAACTTGCCTCCAGAAGTTGTGAATGCCCCAACACTGGAAGTCTTCAAGAAGATGTTGGATAGCCATTAGTCTGAAATGGTATAGGGCAGTGATGGCTAACCTTTTTTGGCTCACGTGCCAGTAGCAGGGGGAGTGCAGGGGCGATGTGCACAGGTGTGCCACATCCATAATGCTATGTGCATGACCCCCTGCATTTGGCATGCTTTTTACGTCATCCCCAGGCTCCAGAGGGTTTATAGGAGCCTGGAGAGGGTGAAAACAGCCTTCCCCCACCTCCAGAGGGCAAAAAACGGCCTCAAAAGAAGGCCTAAATCAGCTGGCCAGGGCACACATACAAACTGAAGCTGACAGGGCAATTGCTCGAGTGGCCTAAGAAATGGTTCCGTGTGCCACCTGTGGCACCCGTGCCATAGGTTCGCCATCATGGGTATAGGGCTTCCTGCCTAGCAGGGAGTTGGACTAGATGACCCGAAGGGATAGATAGAGAGGCAGAAATAAGGTATGTATGTATGTATGTATGTATGTATGTATGTAGGTGGGTGGGTGGGTGGGTGGGTGGGTGGGTGGATAGATAGATAGATAGATAGATAGATAGATAGATAGATAGATAGATAGATAGATAGATAGATAGATAGATAGATAGATAGATAAAAAGAAAGAAAGAAAGAAAGAAAGAAAGAGAGAAAGAGAGAAAGAGAAAGAAAGAAAGAAAGAGACAGTAGGTAGGTAGGTAGGTAGGTAGGTAGATAGGTAGAGGGAGAAAGGAAGAAATATAGTAGGTAGGTAGGTAGGTAGGTAGGTAGGTACATAGGTAGGGGGATGGATAGATAGATAGGGAGAAATACAGTAGATAGGTAGGTAGAGGGATAGACAGAGAGGGAGAAATACAGTAGGTAGGCAGGTAGGGGGATAGGGGGATAGATAGAGAGGGAGAAATACAGTATGTAGGTAGGTAGGTAGGTGGAGGGACAAAGCAAGAAATACAATAGGTAGGTAAGTAGAGGGATAGACAGAGAGGGAGAAATACCGTAGGTAGGTAGGTAGGTGTATAGATAGTGAGAAATACGGTAGGTAGGTAGAGGGATAGAGGGGGGGGAAATACAGTAGGTAGGTAGGTAGATAGAGGGAAAAAGAAAGAAATACAGTAGGTAGGTAGGTAGAGGGATAGAGGGGAGGAAATACAGTAGGTAGGTAGGTAGAGGAATAGAGGGGGGGAAATACAGTAGGTAGGTAGGTAGATAGATAGAGGGAAAAAGAAAGAAATACAGTAGGTAGGTAGGTAGAGGGATAGACAGAGAGGGAGAAATACAGTAGGTAGGCAGGTAGGTAGATAGGGGGATAGATAGAGAGGGAGAAATATAGTAGGTAGGTATGTAGGTAGGTAGGTAGGTAGAGGGATAAAGATGGGGAAATACAATAGGTAGGTAGGTAGGTAGGTAGGTAGGTAGGTAGAGGGAGAAAGAAAGAAATACAGTAGGTAGGTAGGTAGAGGAATAGATAGATCGAGAGAGAGAGAAAAATACAGTAGGTAGGTAGGTTGGGGCTTATATGGTGGTTGGGTGTATGTGTGCAGGTGTAGATCTACACACAGATTGGTTGGCCATTTAACCAGACTGGGCCACAGCAACGCGTGGCCGGGTACAGCTAGTTCTTCAATATAATTAGTCAGCATGATCTTGCTACATTCTTGTTGTGGTCCTCGACCACCCGCAAGTCCTCGGTCCTACAACTGACAGCTAGCAATAACAGTTGCGTCTGATTGGCTGCGAAGCGACTGGCTGAGGTTTAGTTGCTTGGCCTTTATGAATGGTTCCCTGCCTGACAGCTGATATATAAATAGCTGTCAGGCACGGAGATTCCTGTCTACCATCTACTGTGTACATACTGTTCTTGTGCTGTTCTTCAATAAAGACTGTTATTTAGCCTATCCTGAGCTGCCTCATGTCTCTCTTTAAGACCAGGTTTTTACAATTCTAACCTGTCTTCTTGGGTTGGATTTGTTCTTCTGAATTTTTCAGTGAACTCTCAGACCAATAAGATATGTGAAGGTGAAATAAAATGCTATTAGCAAAACTAATAAGCCCAAATCATCTGTTCTCTACTCTTTGTTACAGGTCCGAGAGTATGTCCAGGTGAGATCCTTGCCAAAACAGAAATATTCATGTTCTTTACTAGTCTTCTGCAGAGATTCACCCTCCAGCAAGCTCCTGGATTATCAAAAGAAGACCTGGACATGAGCCGTGCAGTTGGGTTTACAACACCTCCCAAGACTTACATGTTATGTGCGCTATCACGTTTCTAAAAGCTAGGGATATTCAGAGAGTCATGAGTCTGAATTGTTCAGTTGTACCTATCTCTCTTGGAGCCTTTCTCCCCCCTGCAGCATCGAGTTTTGAATATGGTCTTTTGCTGACCTATAAATATGCTGTCTCTTAAATGTTAAGAATATCATATATCTGAACCCCATAAGATCAGTAGATCAGACAAGGATACATCAAAATTCATAGTAGTAAAAATTAACATTTATTTTTAATTGGAATGGATGATCATCAATTTCCAAGATGAAAAGCCAGTTCCCAAATGAGTAATACTATCAGTAGCAGACAAAGGATACATCAGAATTGGTCTTTAGCTGTTATATCAACCACTACACAGGGACAATAAAAAACTGACCTCTTGTTTTTGTATAATTTACATTTGTCTTAAAAGCTTTAAAAAAAACCCTGTTTGCAGCTAAATCTATGGGTTCAGATGTAAACTAGTGAAGATCTGATTGGAATTAGGATGGATTTTTATTGGTCTCATATTTGTAATTGAATCTTACTCTAAAGTTTGTATTTTTTCCGTTATATAATGCTTAATTAATTCCTAAAGTTTGTAAAATATTATTGAAAGTGTATTTGAAAGTATGTTAAGAGAAAGTTGAAGAAAAGAGATGTCTTAGCTTAAGGAAATTTAGGTTTAAAAAAAAGATGTATACAAGAAGAAAACATTATTCTATGAGGGTAACTCAGAGGTAGTGATCTAAATTTAATGAGTTAATTGGAGCTTGTTAGAATTTGATAGGTCTGAAACAGAGGTGGGTTCCTCCCCTTACGGTACTTCAGAAGAGGTGCTGAAAATCTGGCATACCAGACCAGTAGCGGTCTGATCATGCCACTGTACTGGCGAAACAAAAAACAGCTGAGGAAGGAAAAGGAAGGAAGGCCTTGGCTGTGAGCCTCCGCTTGCTTGCTTGCTTCAGCTGTCATTGAAACGGGGAGGGAGGGGCTATGGAGTCTGGGTATGTGATTATATATTTGCAAGAGGTGGTTTGGAGATAGTAGGTGCTCTCACTTTCTACTTCACATGCCAGGAGCTGGTACCAACAGTGGCCAAGGTCAACGGTCTTGCATACCATTCTGATGATGCTCCTGAAGGTTCAACCCACATGACATCAAGGGGATTCTTGCATTGGACAGTGGTCTGGGGGGTTATGGAGAAAAGGGTGTGGACGCTGATTGACATATATGCTTTCACGCACGAATATTTCAGATCTTGCTTGAACTTCACTGCATTCTTTTCATAACCAGTAAAAGTACTCTTAAATTTCTCAAAATGGATTTGAGTGGATTCTTTCTTGGTCATCGTTAGAGGCAGTTCTGATTGGAAGAAGCACCTGTGCTTCGTTCTCTTTAAGAGACGCCTTGCTTGCCGTGAGAAGAAATCAGAGGCGAGGGAGGAGAAAGTTTAGCTTCTGTTAGGGATGGACTTCTTCTTAATTTAATTTAATTTTTTAATTTATTTCAATTTATATACCGCACCTTCTCCACCGAAGTGGACCCAGGGCGGTGCACAGGAATTTAAAACAACAATAATAAAATACAATAAATACAATAAATAGATAAAAAGAATTAAATCACAGCCTGTGCTAAAAATTCCCCCTAAAAAATCTAACATCATTTACGTGTTAGGCAGAAGCTATATTACAAGAGTCTAAACTATTACGCAAGACAAGCTTGTTGAAAAAAATATGTTTTAAGTGAATGGCGAAAGAGGGGAAGGTCCGTGATAGTGCGAAGTTCCAGAGTACCGGCCCTGCCACAGAGAAGGCCCTACCCCTGGGCACCGCTAGCCGGCATTGACTGGTGGTTGGTACCCTCAGTAGGCCCTCTCTGTGGGAGCGTATCGGACGCAGGGTGGTATGTGGCAGGAGACGGTCCCGCAAGTAGCTAGGCCCCGAGCCATGGAGCGATTTGAAGATGGTAACAAGCACCTTGAAGCGCACCCGGAAGGCCACCGGTAGCCAGTGCAGCTCGCGCAGGAGAGGTGTTACGTGGGAGTAACGAGAGGCTCCCAGAATCCCCCGCGTGGCCGCATTCTAAACCAACTGGAGCCTCCGGGTACACCTCAAGGGGAGCCCCCTCTAGAGAGCATTACAATAGTCTAGGTGGGAGATCACGAGTGCCTGAGTGACAGTGCGGAGGGCGTCTCAGTCCAGTCAAGAAAGGGACGCAACTGGCGTACCAGGCGAACCTGGTAGAATGCCCTCCTGGTCACGGCCATCACATGGTCATCCAGGGACAGCCGCGAATCCAGGAGGACGCCCAAGTTGCGAGCCCTTTCCACGGGGGCCAATGACTCGCCCCCGATAACCAGCGATGGAATGAGCTGGCTATGCCGAGACAACGGAAACCACAGCCGCTCAGTCTTGGACGGGTTGAGCCGGAGTTTGTTACTTCCCATCCAGTGCCGCACAGCTTCCAAACACCAGGACATTACTTCGATGGCATCGTTGGGATGGTTGGGGTAGATATGTACAGCTGAGTATCATCAGCGTACAGATGGTACTCTACCTCACAACCACGGATGATCTCACCCAGCGGCTTCATGTAGATGTTAAACAGGAGGAGTGAGAGGACCGACCCCTGAGGCACCCCATAAATGAGTGGTCTCGGGGTCGACCTCTGCTCTCCTGTCAGTACAAATTGCAACCTACCGGAGAGGTAGGAGGAGAACCACTGCAAAACAGTGTCCCCCAATCCTAACCTCTCCAGTTGGTGCAATAGGATACCATGGTCGATGGTATCGAAAGCCGCTGAGAGATCTAATAGGAACAGGATAGAGGAAAAACCCCTATCTCTGGCCCTCCAGAGATCATCCACCAATGCGACCAATGCCGTCTCGGTGCTGTGCCCAGGTCGGAAGCCAGACTGGCGCGGGTCTAGATAAGTAGTTTCCTCCAGGTGCCGAGAGAGCTGCTGTGCCACTACACTCTCTACCACCTTCGCCAAAAAGTGAAGGTTGGAGACCGGACAATAGTTAGTTAGCAATGCTGGGTCCAGGGAGGGCTCCTTGAGGAGGGGTCTCACCATCGCCTCTTTAAGGGAGGCCGGCAAGAACCCCTCACTAAGAGAAGCGTTCACAATTCCCTGGAGCCAGCCTCGTGTCACCTCCCAGGAGGCCAGTACCAACCAGGAGGGACACGGGTCCAATAAACATGTGGTGGCATTCAGTCGCCTCGGCAACCTGTCCATGTCTTCGGAAGTAATAAAGTCGAACTCATCCCATAAAACGGTCTCAAGACCTGCCTCGGACAGTCCGCCCAGATGTATCGAGATGGAAGCCAGGTCGTCCCGAATCCAAGCGATTTTGTCCTGCAGATAACTTCCAAACTCCTCTGCTCTACCCTGCAAGGGAGCTCCCCGCGGTCCCTGATGGAGAAGGGAGCAGGTCACTCGGAACAGTGCGGCAGGGCGGTTATCTGCGGATGCAATAAGGGTGGCAAGATGACTACGTTTTGCCACTCTTATTGCCACTAGGTAGGTCTTTGTGTAGGACCTCACTAGTGTTCGGTCGGATTCGGAACGAGTGGACCTCCACCTGCTCTCTAGGCATTTCTTGCGGCGCTTCATCACCCTTAGCTCCTTGGAAAACCAAGGGGCCAGGGTGCATCGGCGCCGCGTGAGAGGCCGCAAGGGCACGACACGGTCCAAGGCCCCCGTGGCTGCACTATTCCATGCGGCCACTAAGTCCTCGGTCGAGTCATGGGTGAGGGTTGCGGGTATAGGCCCAAGCTCCATCTGGAACCTCTCCGGGTCCATCAGGCGCCTGGGGCAGAACCATCTAGGAATCTCAGGTTCCGCCTCCCCGCGGTGGGGTGTAGCGGTCGGAAAGTCCAGCCAAAGGAGAGAGTGATCTGACCATGACAGGGGTTCGATGACTACTTTCCCTACTCCTAGATCACTCAGCCACTGGTCAGAGGTAAAAATCAGGTCTAGTGTGTTTCCCCCTGTATGTGTGGGGCCTTGAATTACTTGGGTCAGGTCCATGGCCGTCATGGAGGCCATGAACTCCCGAGCCACCTCAGATGAATCACCTACAGATGGCAGGTTGAAGTCCCCCATGACTAAAAGCCGGGGGGTACCAACCGCCACCTTGGCGATCACCTCCAGGAGATCGGGCAGGGCTGCTGACATGTAGCAGGGAGCCAGGTACAGAACCAGAAGGCCCAGCTGCCTCCCAAGTCCCCATTTCACACACAGGGATTCACACCCGACTTCCTGAGGCACAGTGGCCTCCCTTGGCTAAAGATTTTCTTTGATAATAACTGCCACTCCCCCACCCCTACCCTGGGCCCTTGGCCGATGAAGTGCCAGGTAACCTGGTGGGCACATCTCAACGAGGGGAACACCTCCCTCCTGCCCCAACCAGGTTTCCGTGATACCCACCAGGTCTGGGTCCCCCTCTGAAATTAGATTGTATATAAGGGGGGCTTTGTTCACCATGGACCTGGCTTGCACAGCATCAGCTTCGAGCCCGGGCTCCGTAACTCCTCACCACCTAGGTTGCGGGAGGAGCCCAGGGGGTCGGGGCGGGTGACTGCTCTTAAATAGTGGGTGCAACCCCCCCCCACAACTTGATACGACCCCCGGCTCCCGTCATACCTGCCTCTCCCTTGGACCGTTTGAATGAAAAGGCCCTCTGTGGGAGCGACCCTCGCCCCCCCTTTACGTCGGACCCTCTACCCTTACTTCCGCCATTATCAGCTGGTCGATCACTCTGCCTAGTTGAGCCAATGCAAATGGACCTACCTGCCTCCCTTGAACCCCTTAAAACCCGACCTAAAAACCCGACTAAAAATTTCCGCAGCTTGCGTTTTTTCCACCTCTCTTGGCTGATGAGCCCATCCTCGAGGTGGGCCCTCATTAGCTCTGAGGGCCAGACCTGTGCGAGAGGAGACTCTCGCAGAGAAAGAAGAGTGACCCTTGAGTACGTAGAGATAAATAGATAAAAAATTAAGGAAGGAGATCAGGTTAAAATAGCCCAGAGGGAAAATTCAATACAGTTCTAATTAATTAAGGGAAGGGGTATCCAGCAGGAGGATTAAAAGATGTTTAACATTCAGAGATCGAATAATTCATAATTTCCGGAGCAGAGCAGTCAGTTAATAGGATAACATTCATAGGCAGTTGTAATAAAATTGATCATAAGCAGGAAGGTGTGGCAGGGAATAAATAGTTCATTGATGGATGGATTCTTACCCTCTCCCAGGGGTGGATTACAAATTTTTTTACTACCTATTCTGCGGCTGCGGGCTATTTTGTGGCCTATTTTATGGCCATGGCTTGGTGGTCGTGTGACTGGGCGACTCATGCGGCGTCGAGTCACCCAGGCTCCTTGGTTTACCGAGGAGCTTCGGGAGATGAAACGCCGCAAGAGACGCCTAGAGAGTAGGTGGAGATCTTCTCGATCCGAAGCTGACCGAACACTAGTGAGAGACCATATTAGGACTTACTTAGTGGCGCTAAGAGTGGCCAAACGTGAGTATTGTGCCACCCTTATCGCGTCCGCGGAAAACCGCCCTGCCGCCCTGTTTGGGGTGACCCGCTCCCTCCTTCATTTGAGGCCGCGGGAAGCCCCTCTGCAGGGTCGAGCAGAGGAATTTGGAGTATTTCTGCAGGACAAAATCACTCAGATTCGGAACGAGTTGCCCTCCACTAGTGGCCCAGTCGGGGCGTCCGGTGCTGGTCTTGAGATAACACCTTGGGAGGAGTTCGACTTTGTTACTACCGAGGATATGGACAGGTTGCGGAGGAACCTTAGAGCCACCACATGTTTATTGGACCCGTGCCCCTCCTGGCTTGTACTGGCATCCTGGGAGGTGACACGAGGCTGGCTCCAGGGCATTGTGAATTCATCTCTGAGTGAGGGGTACTTGCCCACCGTTTTGAAAGAGGCGGTGGTGAGGCCCCTCCTCAAGAAGCCATCCCTGGACCCGGCTTTATTAGAGAACTATCGTCCCGTCTCCAACCTTCACTTTTTAGTGAAGGTTGTTGAGAGTGTGGTGGCTCAACAGTTTCCCCGACATCTGGAGGAAGTTGATTATCTAGACCCGCGCCAGTCCGGCTTCCGGCCCGGTCACAGCACCAAGACGGCATTGGTCGCGTTGGTTGATGATCTCTGGAGGGCACGGGATAGAGGTTGTTCCTCTATCCTTGTCCTATTAGACCTCTCAGCGGCTTTTGATACCATCGACCATGGTATCTTATTGCACCGATTGGGGGGGTTGGGGTTGGGAGGCACCGTTCTACGGTGGTTCTCATCCTACCTCTCTGGTCGGTCGCAATGGGTGTTGGCAGGAGGGCAGAGGTCGTCCCCGAGGCCCCTCATATGTGGGGTCCCTCAGGGGTCGGTCCTCTCTCCCCTTCTGTTCAACACCTATATGAAGCTGCTGGGCGAGATCATCCGTGGTTTTGGGGTGGAATACCATCTGTACGCTGATGACACTCAGTTGTACATATCCACCCCAAACCACCCCAACGATGCCGTCGAAGTGCTGTCCCGGTGTCTAGAGGCCGTACGGATCTGGATGGGTAGTAACAAACTCAAACTCAACCCGTCCAAGACCGAGTGGCTGTGGTTTCCGGCACCCCGGTTCAGCCAGTTAAGTCCAACACTGGCCATTGGGGGCGAACAACTGGCCCCCGTGGAGAGGGCGCGCAACTTGGGTGTCCTCCTGGATTCCCAGCTGTCCATGGAGGACCATGTGGCGGCCGTGGCCAGGGGGGCGTTCTATCAGGTACGCCTGATACGCCAGTTGCGCCCCTTACTGGACCGGGGAGCCCTTCGCACAGTCACTCAAGCGCTTGTGACATCCCGGCTGGATTACTGCAACGCTCTCTACATGGGGCTCCCCTTGAGGTGCACTCGAAAGCTACAGTTAGTGCAGAATGCGGCCGCGCGGGTGATTATGGGTGCCTCAAGGCAAACCCACGTAACACCTCTCCTGCGCGAGCTGCACTGGCTGCCTGTGGCCTTTCGAGTGCGCTTCAAGGTGTTGACAACCATCTTTAAATCGCTCCATGGCTCGGGGCCTAGCTATATACGAGACCGCCTCCTGCCCCATACATCCCTTCGTCCGATCCGCTCCCACAGAGAGGGCCTTCTCCGGGTGCCGTCGACGGGGCAATGCCGGTTGGCGACACCCAGGGGAAGGGCCTTCTCTGTGGCGGGCCCGGCCCTCTGGAACGACCTACCCCCCGACCTTCGCACTATCTCGGACCTCCGTCTCTTCCGCCAACATCTTAAGACGTATTTATTTCAACAAGCCGGCCTAGGATAGCCCCCTGTTCCTGACTTTTTTTTAAAAAAATAAATAAATTATAATTTGGGAAGGTTTTTAACATGGGTTTTAGCACGGGTTAATCTAATTTAATATATTTTAAATTGATATTTATTGTATTTTTGTGGTTTTAATAATGCCTGTGCGCCGCCCTGGGTCCTAACAAGGAGAAGGGCGGGGTATAAATTTAATAAAATAAATAAATAAATAAATAATTCTGAATCACTCCATCTGATTCTTAAGTAGGATTATAACCATGACCAATGAGTGGGAGTATTCTGTTAAATGACAATTGATCCTGACGTCCATGAGTACTTTTCCACTAATTAGATTTCAGAATTCTAATCACTCATGATTTTAAGTAAAGAAAACTAAATAAGAAGAACTGGAAGAAGAGAGAGGTGAACTATGATTGCTACTATAAATATAGCAAATGTATAGCAAAGGCCAAGCACACAGAGATAAACTGAGGGGCAGTTGCAAAATTAACTGATAAGTTTTGGGAAGTAAAGCAAAGGAAATGTGAGCACAAATGCATGTGCACACACGCACCCCTACACACACACACACAGTAGACAAACAAGTCCCCTAAATTCAGCAGGCTTCCAATAAGAATACCAGCTCAGAACAGGAGACACAACAGTGGAAATCCAAAAGTCCAGATTGCAAAAGGGTAACCAGCTGGCAGATCTAGAGTAAAAGTTTCAAAACAGGAATGAAGGTGCATTGAATGGATGAATGAAGCCAGTCATCCACAGAGAGCTTTGAGCTTGCTGTTTCTTGATAGGCAATTATTAATTGTTTCTTAAATAGAAGAGGAGCCCTGCAGAGTGACTCTGTCCTGCTCTGCTCTTCACAGGGTGAGTCCTGAAGATGAGGATAGCTCAGACTTTTCCTCTTCAGGGACTCTTGGCAGCTGTGCCTGCTGCTTACCAGACAGCCCAATCTCATCTGTATGTAACTCCTCAGGCCATGGTTTCTTCAGCAGCCACTAGAGGACCTGTCTCCTCATTGTCTCTTGCCATGACAGCAGGATAGGAAATAAAAAGGAATTTCACTTAAGGGTAAGGGATTCAAAAGATAATTCTCTTGACATTTCCAAGGAGATATTTGAAGTTGCAGTTGAGATTCTCCTGAAGGGAAAAATAAGTAGCTGGTAGACAAAGTGATACCTATGGTGATCGTGCTCCTTCTTGAGAAGGGAGGCAAATGTCTTATCCAGAACAACTGGGAAGTAAAGCCATGGCCTAGAGCAGGGGTCTCCAACCTTTGCAACTTTAAGTGTGAAGGTGTCAGCCTTCGCTCTTCGCTTCTCCCTATGCTGCTTGGCTGCCATGGAAACGGGGAGGGTGGGGCTATAGGGGTCAATTATGAGAGCTGGTGGAAGATTGGTGGAAGATGTTACCGGCCGGTGTTATCTTTGGTTTAACGGTCTCACATTCCATGCTGATGATGGTGTTGGACGGACTGCCCACCAAAGTGCATTGAACACTGCTGGGGGGGGGGGGGGTTATGGCTATTGGGGTGGGCTTAAGCTTTAATAATCATTCTTCGCGCCTAAACTAGTTACTTCCTGCTTCACCTTGGTCCGTTGTTCTTCCATATTCAGTAAAAGTAACCTTATTCATTCCAAACTATGTCTAAGTGTGGTCTTTCTTGAGTACTTGAAGAAGCGAACCCTGACATTAAGCAGGAAGTGACTACAAATCATAACCTGATGTCGGAACCTGCCAAAGGGGAGTTGCCGGGCCCGACCATGGGAGAGGCCGCATCCAATATCGCAGTTCAAAAGGATGATTCGAGGTCAGTACTGGACTTTTTAGCAGGCCTAAACTTAGACCTGAAGGCCGAAGAATCATCTAAACCGCATCGCTGGTCAGAGGGCATGGGGATGACGGGAGACATAGGCTCGGGGGTTACCACCACCAGACGCCCCCGCCCCCAACCACCCCCATCCATATCGGAACTCCTAAGGGAAGAAAAGGATTTAAGGCAGATGGCCGATGATTTACTCCGTCAGGCAGACGATAAGAGGGAAACCCTGGATAAACTCTGGGGGGGAGGGCACTCTCTGGAGAGCGAACAGTTAAAAGAAACAGAAGCGGCCGCTGCCCAAGAAACCAGAGGAGCAACCCCTCCCCCTCCTGCACAAACCCGCAGAAATTCACAGAGGGGAATTCGTCCCCCCCCCTCGCCGACCTGCCAAACTCCCTCCCTTGGGCATTAAGTTTGATGGTAATCCTGATGATTTAGGACTTTTTCTGCTTCATGTTAGTAATTTTGTTAAGCAGTACGCGGATGACTTTGAAGACAACGTTAAGATTAGGATTGTCTCATTGGCTCTGGAAAACAAGGCTGCCAGATGGCTGGTTTCTCTGCATAATAGTCACTCACCCTTGTTGCGGGACTTTGAAAATTTTATGACTGCTCATAAGAGACGTTTTGAAGACCCCCGAATTGAGAGAAAAGCTAGAATCAGGATGAGAGACCTGCGCCAGGGGGATATGTCTGTGCAGGAATACACGCAAATTTTTCAAGAACTTTCTGTTTATATGGTAGGGTGGAGTGACAGAGCGTTAATGAATGTTTATACAGAGGGGCTGAACAAAGATATTTATCAAACATGCGTGAACAGATACCGCCCTGATACCTTAGATGATTGGTTTCAGCTGGCCGGGGATGTGGAGCTGGATCAGGCCCATTCTCAAACTCCAGCCCATTTTGAAAAGATAAAGCACTTTGAAGGCCCTGGGCCCCGAACCCCAGATAAAGATTCCCACAAGCAAATGGGAGGACGTAGATCAACTTCAGCACGTCCTGGCACTTGTTTTCACTGTGGGAAGGAGGGGCACTGGGCTAACAACTGCAGATCAAAATGGTCACCACGCCCACATTCTTCTACTGAAGCTAGAAAGCCTACTAAAACTCCGAGCGTGCGCAGTAAGCCAGCAATGAGTGGAATGGAGCCACTGGACCTCTCTGGTGATCAACATAATCCGCAGCCCGATGATTGGGAGAGGGACTCCGCCTCCTCTGATGAAAATTGGGTAAGTCCCCGCTCTGGGCCCCTTTATATTCCTTTAAGGCTTTTGGCTCCATCTAGCGGCCGTAATTGCAACGTACAGGCTCTAATTGACTCAGGCTGTTCTCGCTGTTTAATCAGTCATGAACTTGTTCAGACCATGGGTTTCCACTTGAAAAATTTAAAGGTGCCGATCGCATTCTGCCAAATGGATGGCTCTGTAGCAGGGGGAACTCCTGCATCTTATGTTACTGAACCCCTTCAGCTTTCTATTGGTGATACTCATAATGAAACCATTAATTTTATTATGGCACCTATTGCGGATAATGCTGTTATATTAGGGATTAACTGGCTACGTAAATGGAATCCTCTAATTAACTGGAAAGAAGGATGGGTGCGAATCCCTTTATTACTACCAGAACATAACTCTGCAATCTCAAGTCACAATGATGAGACTCCCCTTGATTTAACTCCAATTAAGGAGCCTGCGGGTTCCACTTTAGCCCTGCCTACACCTGAAATCATTCCAGGGGAAGACAAGATTCCTGAAGAATATTGGGATCTTAAAGACACTTTTAGCGAGAAGTCTTGTGATTCTCTTCCTCCTCATCGGGCTACTGATTACTCGATCGATTTTCTCCCAGGTGTGCAACTACCTAAACCTCGCCTTTACTCTATGACACCACGTGAAATGGATGAGCTGCGTAAATTCATTGATAAGAATCTAAACCGAGGTTTCATTGAGCCCGCCAGGCCACGTGTGGCCGCACCGGTGATGTTTAGAGAGAAGAAGGATGGCACTCTCCGTTTGGTTCAAAACTACTCTTACCTGAATGCCATTTGCGAGCACAATGTCTACCCTCTCCCGCTTATGAAAGACATGCTAGCTCACCTAGCTACAGGCAAAATTTTTACTAAGCTTGATTTAAGGGAAGCTTACTATAGAGTAAGAATTAAAGAGGGTGACGAATGGAAAACAGCTTTCAACTGCCCGCTAGGGTGTTTCCAGTTTAAGGTTCTACCTTTTGGTCTTCAGGGAGCTCCTTCTGTATTTATGCAACTGATCAATGAAGTTCTCCACGAGCACCTGTATAAGGGGGTGATCGTTTATCTTGATGACATAGTCGTGTACACGCAAACACGTGAGGAACATATTAAACTTGTCCGTTCCGTGTTGCAAAAACTCCGTGCTGCTGAACTTTATGCTAAGTTGTCGAAATGTGAGTTTCACCAGGAGAAGATTGATTACTTGGGTTATCGCATTTCGTCGGAGGGGATCGAAATGGATCCTGCGAAGGTAAAGGCTGTCACGGAGTGGGCGCCTCCCCGCACTCATAAACAACTGCAAAGTTTTTTGGGTTTCGCCAACTTTTACCGACAATTTATTCCATCGTTCGCTAGCATTGCGTTGCCCATCACAAATCTACTCAAAACGAAGGGTGAAGGCAAACCTCGACCGGGGGCTCCTCTGAACTGGACCATGGAGTGCCAGGCCGCCTTTGAGAAGCTTAAACGTTTGTTTGCTGCTGAGCCTGTCCTAAAGCATCCCGACGTCGGCTCCCCGTTCGTTGTTCAGGCTGACGCCAGCGATGTCGCCGTAGGGGCTGTCCTGCTGCAGTTTAACCAACGGGGCCAGTTGCAACCGTGTGCTTACACTTCTCGTAAATTATCCAACACTGAACGCAGATGGGCTATTTGGGAGAAAGAAGCATTTGCTGTCCGTTGGGCCCTCATGACTTGGCGTCATTTTCTTGAAGGAGCCCCTCATCCATTTGAGGTTTGGACAGACCATAAGAACCTGGAAGCTCTCACGTCATCCCGTAAATTGTCCCCAAAACAACTACGTTGGGCACATTACTTCCATCGTTTCAACTTCCGTCTCAAATATATTCCTGGAGGAAAAAATTTCATGGCTGATGCACTCTCCAGGCTACCCCAATATGATGTTTCGAAAATTACAGTTGTGCAACCCGTAATGCCACTTACGCTGATAGCCTCTCCTGTTTCGACCAGGGGTCAGTCTGCTGTCCAAGCTGACCCGCCCGTTGAACTGATTGCTAAGATTAAGTCAGAACTACTTACTGATGAATGGTATTCTGCACATTCCGGTGACTGCACTGTCAGGGACGATCTACCTTGGATTGGTTCGAAAATTTATGTCCCTGCTACCATACGGCCTTTTGTGTTGCAACGGGCACACGACTCACGATTGGCCGGACACTTCGGATTCGTTAAGACTATACATCTGGTTAAACACCAGTTTTGGTGGCCTTCCCTCAAGAGAGACGTTGAGTCCTATATCGCTAGTTGTCCTGTTTGTGCTGCTTCGAAACGTTCACCGGAAAACCGCATGGCCTCCTTCAATCTGTGGCGAAGCCGGAGGCTCCTTGGAAGGAAATTTCGATGGACTTTATTGTTGATCTTCCAAGCAGCCAGGGTTATACTGTCATTTGGGTGGTTACAGATCTTTTCTCCAAGCAAGTCCACTTTGTACCTTGTTCCAAAATTCCGTCTTCCAAATCATTGGCTAAGTTGTTCCTGAATCATATTTATCGTTTCCACGGAGTTCCTAAGCGTATCATTTCGGATAGAGGTACTCAATTTACTTCAAAATTTTGGAAGGAATTTTTAAAGTTGATAGGCTCCTCCCAGGGCTTAAGCTCCTCCTACCATCCGCAGACGAACGGTGCTTGTGAGAGGGCCAATTCTGTTTTGGAACAATACCTACGTTGTTTCATAAATTTTCAGCAGGACGACTGGGCTGACCTTCTGATACATGCCGAAGTGGCTTATAATAACTCTGTTCATTCAAGTACAAATATGACCCCTTTTAAAATCATCTATGGTCAGGACTTTGTGCCCATACCCGAGTTGCCTCACGAGTCGCCTGCAATTCCCTCCCTAGCTGATTGGTCCACTAAATTGTCTTCGGTGTGGCCTGTCATAAAGAAAACTTTGGATGATGCACATCAATCGCATAAGTTATATGCTGATAAAAAGCAAGCGGCTCCTCCGGCTTACATGGTTGGTGATAGAGTGTTCGTCTCTACTAAACATTTGGATAGCCTGCAAAAATGCAAGAAATTGGGTCCTAAGTTTGTTGGCCCATTCACTATAACTAAGATAATCAGTTCGGTTTCCGTTCGTTTGGATCTACCTAAAACCTACCGTCGCTTATACCCAGTGTTCCATGTTCACCTATTGAAGCCTGAACGCACTTCGCATCTTCGCAAACCTCATCCTGATGCACCTGTGCCACTGATGGTAGACGGTCACCAGCACTATGAAGTTCGTGACATCTTGGACTCCAGGGTCCATAGGAATAAGACTCAATTCCTAGTGATGTGGAAAGACTTTCCTCCTTCTCACAATGAATGGGTGGATAAAGAACATCTCAGAGCCCCGAAGCTTGTACGCCAGTTTTATGCCAAATATCCACACAAACCATAACCCCTTCCCTCTCTCTTCTATGTTGTTTTGTCTTTTCTTGTCTGTTTTGCAGTAGTAACTTCCCTACTTCTGAAGGAGGTCCGGAGGTCCTGCCTACTACTGGAGGAGGTCCGGATGTCAGCCTTCGCTCTTCGCTTCTCCCTATGCTGCTTGGCTGCCATGGAAACGGGGAGGGTGGGGCTATAGGGGTCAATTATGAGAGCTGGTGGAAGATTGGTGGAAGATGTTACCGGCCGGTGTTATCTTTGGTTTAACGGTCTCACATTCCATGCTGATGATGGTGTTGGACGGACTGCCCACCTGATGTCGGAGACGAAAGTGCATTGGACACTGCTGGGGGGGGGGTTAGGGCTATTGGGGTGGGCTTAAGCTTTAATAATCATTCTTCGTGCCTAAACTAGTTACTTCGTGCTTCACCTTGGTCCGTTGTTCTTCCGTATTCAGTAAAAGTAACCTTATTCATTCCAAACTATGTCTAAGTGTGGTCTTTCTTGAGTACTTGAAGAAGCGAACCCTGACAGAAGGACCTCAGCTCCCAGACTTAAAGCTTGCTTGGGAAGTCTGGGAGCTGAAGTCCTTCAGACTTAAAGTTGCAAAGGTTGGAGACCCCTGGCCTAGAGAATTGGATGGTCAAGAAGTTGAAGCCTTGGGACAATGGACATGGCACATGAAAATTTAATTGGATCAAAATCAGTGTTAATGCATTTTCAAAAATCTTCTACAAGTTGAAGTTCAATAATTACCCAAATGAATTCCACAACATTCCATTTACTCAGCAACAATCCTGGACATTGGCCTACTTATGGCCCAAATGAGTAGGTGAACTTTTTTCTTTAGAGAAGATATCATCCATCTCAATTACAAAATACCCTATTTTTTGGAATATAAGACGCACTCACCCCCTAAAAGAGGGTGAAAATTTGGGTGCATCTTGTACACTGAATGTAGACCCACCCACCCACTGGCCCCCACCCTTTGGCCTCTGCCTCCCAGCAATTTACCTCCTTGCAGCAAATGTGGAAAATGGGGTGTATGGAGATGGCAATAGTCTATGGCAGTGAAGGCTAACATTTTTTGGATTGCATGCCAAAAGCGGGGGAGTATTGTATATGGGTGTGGGTGTGCCCACACCCATAATGTTATGTGCATGATGCAATACCATTATTAGATTTATTTTCTAAAGACTGCTTTATTATTGTTCTAGGCAACGTAACAAAATAAAGAAGCTTTAAATAGCAGAGAATAATGTATTCTTCCAGAAAGCCACATCAATTTTAACAGCTTCTGTACAAGTATAGTCTGAAATGTAACAGTGTCCTGTTGTCTAATTAGACCCTGACCGAGTCTTGTTTGGAGTTACTTAAAGAGCTATTTAAATAATTGGGAGGAGTTAGCGTGACTACATTTAAGAAAACTTTCTGGCATTAATATACTGCCATAATGTACATTTCTCCAATTCTATGCTATTTCTATGGGTCAGGCACATGTGCATAGAAATAAACCACAAACAATGTATATTGTCTGTGCTGTTTGTTGCAAGGAGGCAAATTGCTGGGAGGCAGAGCATCTTACACTCTGAAAAATACGGTAATTCCTTTACAAAGTAAGGAAAAATTAATTGCATCAGACAGGAAAGATAATGATTCACTGGAAACATATTTAAATTATCTCCTTGGTATTGCAACATTTTTAGGTGTTTGTGCAGTCATTATATTGTGGAGGAACTATATTTGATCAAATTGTGTTGCATTTTCCATTTTAAATACTACAAAAGGCATTTGCTGAAATAAAATGGATTGGACTCAACTTGTTTCTATATCAATCTTTGTTATTCTTTTGACTATATTCCTTTTGAAAATGAACAGTTCCTGGAATAACAACTCCCAAAATCTTCCACCAAGACCAAGAATTTTACCCCTGCTTGGAAATCTCCTTATTATGGATATGAAAAGACCACACAGAACAATGCAAAAGGTAATGCACTGAAATTATGACTGAAAGCAGCTAAACCAACAAGGCAAAATTGGGTTAAGAGATTTTGGACATATTCTGATTTTATATTATTGTTTAATAGTGATTATAACTGTGATGTAGTATGCATAGAATTAGAAGATCTTGACAAACTTATATTCTTCCAATTTTTCATTTGTGTCACTACTTCTATCAGTGGGCTTCCTGAATCTACCCCTCCCTTGCTACTATGCTTCTTGCTATTTTCTCCAATCTCCCCCCTTGTCTCCCTTGTGCTCATGTTCTCCACCATCATCCCAAATTTCTCTCTGCAAGATGCACTGTGCTCCCTTTAATGACAATAAAGATTATAATTATAAGATATCCTTCACAAGCAATTCTGCCATCTTTACTGTGTTCCAGCAGATCTTTGGTTTCTGGTCCCTGAACAGCAAATGCAGCACACAAGATTGCTTTTAAACAATAAAACAACAATAAACAATTAAACAACCATGTGACGGCCGTGGCCAGGGGGGCCGTCTATCAGGTTTACCTGATACGCCAGTTGCGCCCCTTTCTAGATCAAGATCCCCTACGCACGGTCACTCAAGCCCTCGTTATTTCCCACCTAGACTACTGCAACACCCTCTACATGGGGCTCCCCCTGAGGTGCACCCGGAGACTCCAGCTAGTGCAGAATGCAGCCACGCGGGGGATTCTGGGAGTCTCTCGTTACTCCCACGTAACACCTCTCCTGCGCGAGCTGCACTGGCTGCCTGTGGTCTTCCGGGTGCGCTTCAAGGTCGTAGTTACCATCTTCAAAGCGCTCCATGGCTTGGGTCCTGGTTACTTGAGAAACCGCCTCCTACCACATTCCTCCCTTCGACCTGTCCGCTCTCACAGAGTTGGCCTTCTCAGGGTGCCGTCAGTCGGTCAATGCCGACTGGCGATCCCCAGGGGAAGAGCCTTCTCTGTGGCGGGTCCGACACTCTGGAACGACCTCCCCCCCGATATCCGTACCATCACGGACCTACGACTCTTCCGTCGGATGGTAAAAGCTCATCTCTTTCGTCTTGCTGGCCTGACATAGATTAGGGACTATTTTAATTTGGTATTTATGGTTTTAATTATTTATACAATTTTAACACAGTCGTATTGATTTAATTGCTTTTTAAATTTTGTATATTGTGGGGTTTTATCTTTCTGTGCACCGCCCTGAGTCCCTTTTGGTGAAAAGGGCGGTATATAAATTGAAAATAACGTAAAGTAAAGTAAAGTAAAAAAAGAGATCATGATTTTATTCTTATATCTGTGGAACATGATGGCATCTGATGTCTGTTACTGTGCATAAAGAGGTTTTCATGGTGATCTTCCATTTTTTCCTCTTTGTGTTCAATTCTAGTTGTCAAAAGTATATGGCCCAGTCTTCAGGATTCAACTGGGATTCCAGAAAATGGTGGTATTGGCTGGATACAAAACAGTGAAGGAAGCTCTTGTGAATCATGCTGATGCATTTGCAGAGAGGCCAAATATCCAGCTTTCTGATGAAATGCACGAGGGCTTTGGTAAGCTTTTCTCATTCTATGGATCAGGCGGTATACTTGTCAATATCTATCCAGAGTTGTGGAACATAAAAAAAAAAGTTAGTATGGAAATGGCATAGGAGATTTCTATTGGAGAACGTAGGAGACAAGATAGAAACTAAGAACCTGATTGCCTTAAGGTAAGAATAAAAAGGAGAGAAAGAGAATTGAAGTCAATTCTGCAAAATTTTAACCTACACGTTTCCTGATTTCTTTCAACCACCCTTGGACAATTTGGTCTCTACACTGGATGGTTGAAAAAACAGAGTTTGTAAATAAGGGAATGTCTGTAATTTTCTGAGTTGCAGAGAAGCTTCACATTAAACTTCATATGCATTTCCCACACTAACTTTCCAACTCTGTACTATGCAAAAACAACTGCCGTAAACATTCTCTTCATTATAATGGCATAGTGCAAATAGGTTGTGGCCTGCCAGCGGCCAGTGGAGCTGGCAGCAGAGTCAGACAGTAAAAAATTTGGAGAGGAACATGGGTCAGACCTGGGGGCTGAGGAAAGCTCAGAAGAGGGCTCTGCATTGGCGACAGAGAGGGAGCTAGACAGCAGTGAGGTAGAGGCACAGCTGGAGCCTGCTCCCAATGTGCGCATGCGCAGAGCAGCCAGAAGACAAGAACAACTAAGAAAGCAGGGTCAACTAGGTAGTAAAGCTACACCTAGGAGGTGATTGGTCCCTCTCATCGGAAACAAAAGAGGAGAATGGGGAGTGGGCTTTTGCAGGAAACAATTAGTTCCTTCGCTCGTTTCAAGAGTGGAAAGTTCTGTTTGTGACTATAAGACACTATGTGCCAAGTGTTGCCTTGCCCTGCATTTGAAAACTAGTTATCTGGGAGCTTGTCAAGTGAGATAAGTTCTTGTTGATAAATATTCCTGTGAAAGACTGTTTGCCAAGCCTTGCTGACTGTGAATGAAAGGAATTCACAGTCGTGTAAATAAAATAAGTTTTGCCGGGACCAAGACTCTGGTTCACGCTTTTTAAGGAAGCCTGGGTCAGAACAAAATATATCTTATAGTCTTGGACTTTCTCTTTAGGTATCGCTTTTTCTCATGGGGAGAATTGGAAAGTGATGCGTCGCTTTACCTTGTCTGCATTACGGGACTATGGAATGGGCAAGAGGACTATAGAGGATAAAATAATTGAAGAGTGCAGGGTCCTGATAAAGGCATTTGAGTCTTATGAAGGTGAGTTGATGTTTCTTTTTGAGATAAATGGTCGCAGATTTATTGCAGAAAAGGTTACAGTCTACCTCTGCAGCTGCCAAGTTCCTCAAACACTCAAATCCTATTTAATATTCCTTTGCCCAAAATCTCCATGTTCTCCAGCACTGGCTGTTTCCTAGAGAAATGTACTGTGCCTAAGGTGGGAAGCCTTTGCCATTGCACAGCCTTTTAAATCTGATGTCCTTTCATACAGTAGCTGTAAATTAATTTTAATAACTTCATTTAATTTGAATATTTGGTATATAGGACAACCATTTGAGAATACAGCAATTATGAATTCCGCTGTTGGCAATATCATCGTGTCTATCATACTTGGCAAGCGATATGAATATGAAGACCCCACATTTCAAAGACTACTAAAGTTACTCAATGAAACTGTCCGGCTTGCAGGAAGCCCTTCTGCCTTGGTAAATCATTTTTTCAATTTTAAAAGGAGTTCATTGTGTATTCACTATGTTATCCTTAATGTAGTGTGGGATTTATAACAAACATTCCCTGCGTTTTAAGGTTCACTATGACAGAAAAGCCCCGATGTCTTGTGTATTGTATGCAACTATTTCCCACTATGAAATATGAATATTTTTAGTAAAAATGTCCACATTGCCCACATGAAAACTATTCAGGTTTCTTCGTGACTCTTTTCATCCTTTTTGTGTTTTTCAGTTCTATAATATGTTCCCCCTGTTTGGCTTTCTTTTTGGTGCTCGTAACACAATTCTGAATAACAGAAAGGAATTGTTTGGTTTCATAAAGACCACTTTCATAGAACACCTCAAAGCTCTGGATGAAAATGACCAGAGGAGCCTTATTGATTCATTTCTCGTTCGGCAGGCAGAGGTAAGGAAGTGTTTTATGCCAGGAATTCCAAGTGAGGGGCCCTCGGTACTCTCTGACCTTGGTTGTTTTCTTGCAGATGTTTCATCACCCAAACTCGGTAACTAGATAACTAGCACTGATTATATTATCCAGTAATGAAACTTCTGCAAGGAAAACAACCAAGCTCAAAGTGCACTAAGGACCCTCATTTCAACCTTGAGCTACAGATATTCTTCTTTATTGTTCATTCCAAATGAGCTTTTCATAACATATTCATACCGTCAAAGCAGGAAATAAAAACTCAATTTTAACTGAAAATTGAAACTTCTAGACTGAAAACTAAGGGAGTTTCCTTTCCAAATAGTACATTTTGAGCATTATATTAAAGTGCTATATGAAGTATAAATAATCTGTTGCAAAGCATTTGTTTAAAGTATCAATTTCCTCAGTTTATATGAAGCCCATCTAAACAAATCTGTTGCTGCTGCTGCTACAGCTACTACTCAGAGGTGGGTTCTGGCTGCTGCTACTGCCGGTTCACTCAGGGACGCACTGTGCACACATGCACACTTCATGCGGGCTATAAGCACATGCACAGTACTATCAAATGCTTCTCCAGATGCACAGAAGCAGAAAACAAGATGGCGCCACCAAGAGAACCAGTTCTGGGGCATGGCAGGCTGAGTTAATACCTACTCAGCTGAAACCGGCTGAACCAGTAGGAACCCACCTCTGCTACTACTACTACTACTACTAATAATAATAATAATATATTTAAATTTTGCACAATTATCTGAGTTATGCTGTTTGTTGCTATAACTTGATTGAGATACAATGAAAATGAGATCTGCTTTAAAAATAATTACTTCTGAAATCATGTCTTTTTTTCTACACATATTTTGGAAGGTGAAAGTTCTTGTAAAAATCTTACTTAATGAAATCCCTGTTTATGCACAGATACAATGTCGGGTAATTATGAAAAAATGATTTTTGATCATGTAGGAACTCAAATTTTTTTGGGGGGGGGGGAGTGTTTTATAAACATTGTTGAATATGTGGCTTTTTTTCAGGGTGGAGCGATTCTCTCTCCCCCCCCTCGCCCAAATGCTTACCAGAGATATTTTATATATTCCATTTATTAACTTACTATGTTTCTGACGCTTCAAAACATAGGGAAAGGAAGGAAGAGAGAAATATTCCTTGGCCTCTCTGATGAAACATGCTTCCTTTAGCCATTACTGGGGGTGTCAGCATCAGTAATTATTCTGTCAATTGACTGGAAGAGTTTCCATTCTAGAACTTTGCCATTTCCAGTTCTTAGAAGTGAGATGGATGTTGGTTGCTGGTCCTCTTTACTTATTTATTTTGAGATAATTGGACAAAAGCAAAACTCATTGATTTATTTTTGTAAGTACAGTCTTAGGATTTTCAGGAAAAAGAATGAAGAAAATGAAGATTCCTGCCTTAGAGGTTGTACAAGAAGATCTTCAAGGTCCTTTCCTACCCTATGATTTTATGAAAATACTACCTATACCCGGCCACGCATTGCTGTGGCTCAGTCTGGTTAAATGGCCAAACAATCTGTGTGTAGATCTACATCTGCACACATACACACAACCACCATATAACCCCCAACCTACCTACTGTATTTCTCCCTCTCTATCCATCCCTCTACCTACCTACCTATCGTATTTCTCCCTCTCTATCTAGCCCTCTACCTACCTACCTACTGTATTTCTTCCTTTCTCCCTCTATCTACCTACCTACTATATTTCCCCCTCTCTATCCCTCTACCTACCTACCTATGGTATTTCTCCCTCTCTGTCTATCCCTCTTCTTACCTACCTACTGCATTTCTTCCTTTCTCCCTCTACCTACCTACCTACCTACCTACCTACCTACCTACCTACCTACCTATGTATCTACCTACGTACCTACCTACCTACCTACTATATTTCCCCCTCTCTATCCCTCTACCTACCTACCTACCTACCTACCTACCTACCTACCTACCTACCTACCTACCTATGGTATTTCTCCCTCTCTGTCTATCCCTCTTCTTACCTACCTACTGCATTTCTTCCTTTCTCCCTCTACCTACCTACCTACCTACCTACCTACCTACCTACCTACATACATACATACATACATACATACATACTGTATTTCTCCCTCTCTATCTATCCCCCTATCTATCTACCTACCTACCTACCTACCTACCTACCTACCTACCTACATACATACATACATACATACATACTATATTTCTTCCTTTCTCCCCCTACCTACCTACCTACCTACCTACCTACTGTATTTCTCCCTCTCTATCTATCCACCTACCTACCTACCTACCTACCTACCTACCTACCTACCTACCTATCTACCTACCTACCTACCTACCTACCTACCTACCTACTGTATTTCTCCCTCTCTATCTATCACCCTACCTACCTACCTACCTTATTTCTCCCTCTCTATCTATCTCTTTATCTACCTACCTACTGTAATACAATAATCCAATAGCAGAGTTGGAAGGGACCTTGGAGGTCATCTAGTCCAACTCCCTGCCTAGGCAGGAGGCCCTATCCACATGATGGCGAACCTATGGCACGGGTGCCATAGGTGGCACATGGAACCATTTCTTAAGGCATGCGAGGCATTGCCCTGTCAGCTTCGGTGTGTATGTGTGCCCTGGCCAGCTGATTTAGGCCTTTTTTGAGGCCATTTTTTGCCCTCTGGAGGTGGGGGAAGGCTGTTTTCACCCTCCCCAAGCTCCTATAAAGCCTCTGGAGCCTGGGGAGAACGTAAAAAGCATGCCAAATGCAGGGGGTCATGCACATAGCATTATGGATGTGGCACACCTGTGCACATTGCCCCTGCACTCCCTCTGCTTTTGGCACGTGAGCCAAAAAAGGTTAGCCATCACTCCCTATACCATTTCAGACAAATGGCTATCCAACATCTTCTTAAAGACTTGCAGTGTTTGGGCATTCACAACTTCTGGAGGCAACTTCTGTTCCACTGATTAATTGTTCTAACTGTCAGGAAATTCCTCCTCAGTTCTAAGTTGCTTCTCTCCTAGATTAGTTTCCACCCGTTGCTTCTTGTTCTACCCTCTGGTGCCTTGGAGAATAGCTTGACTCCCTCTTCTTTATGGCAACTTCTGAGATATTGGAAGGCTGCTATCCTGTCTCCCCTAGTCCCTCTTTTATTGAACTGTATTTCCCCCCCCCCTGTCTCTATGGGCCACCTGGGAGTTTGCTATCCCAGTGCCTTTTTGGCCCCAAGAGGCTTCCATATGTAGCTGAGGAAATGACTGTTGGTGGGAGGAGTTACAGGGAGGTGATCAGTGGATACATTTTACATTTGTGTACCTTGCACATGACACACGTGTGCTAGGCACAAAATGAGTAGGTATTCTATTATCGGAAGTCCTTGTGAACATTGTGTCAAAATTTGAGGTAAATTGGTCCAGTAGTTTTTGAGATTAGTGGATTCGTACAAACTATTTTACATTTTTATTTATATAGATGAATTTCTAGAAGACTTTGTATGGAATTTCATGCTCATTATTTCCATTTGTATGAATTTCTTAATCACAAATCATAGGGAGCTAGTACTTTATGTCGTTTAGAACTACAATTTCCAAAATCCTTTTTATTGATTTAGAAAGCTGAGGACTGTAATTGTAATTCTGGGAGCTGCTACTATTGTTCAGTGTACTCCAGCTTTCTGATATTTAGTTGATGTGAGTATATCGAATATGCTTAGCTAGACTATTTATATATTGCAGGAGAAGAAAAACAAAGCAGAAAGGTATTTTCATAATGAAAATCTAACTGCTGTTGTGAATAACCTATTTACTGCTGGGACAGAGACGACTTCAACCACATTGCGCTGGGCCATCCTCCTAATGATGAAATATCCTGACATTCAGAGTAAGCACTTTTCCTTTGGTTGGATTTCAATATTCAAATATTTTGTTAAATTAAAGTATAATACAATGAAACATGTGATCTATAAAAGTAAAATTTACCAACAACACCTGAGAACTTTTATTCAAAGCGTGTCCCATTATTACCGAAGTTTTAGAGGATGTGAAGATATGTAAAAATAGGGACCTGCTCTTGCATGGCCTCCAGACTCTCTGAAATCATGTGAGAACAGCACATGCTTTTATGTCATTTGGGGAGTCTGTAGAAAAGCTACTTCAAGAATAAAGGACTCATGGAACTCAAGCTGCTCTGGGTAGGCCGCAGGAGCCTGTCAAGAGAAGAAGAAAACCCCCACCATATGAAGGCAAATGCCACACAGCAAATCCTGAGGTGCTAGGCCACAAGGACAATTGTGCCAATCCCCAATCCCCATGAACCTTAGAGAACAGCATGAGCTGGTCTGTTCAAGTATCAGCATCATTGCATTACCCTACCAGCAAAAATAAATTTTGACTAACACTTGAAGAAAGAAACAATTCTGACAATATGCAGCCATGGCAAAATTAACAGCATATATATTTTAACCAAATTCAAGCAAAAACGTCTCCCTTATATTCTAATATAATATGCAGCATGGCCACTTTTTTTTAAAAAAAAAATCTTGGTTGATGGCATCACATTTTTAGAACTTTTCTTTTTTCTTTTTTTCTTTTTTTTAAACGCTACAACAGAAATTACATATACAATACAGTACAATATTTCACCCTGTGCTATACATAAGAAAGGAAGATTTGGTTCTTCGGATATATCTTCACGATCTCCAAAATCCGCGTTCTCTGGGTACAGGTATCGAAGCATCCAAATTTCCAAGCGCATAGTCCACAAATGGCTCCCAAGTTTTCCAGAAAATGTCTCTTTTATAAACACCCTCTCTAAATTTAATATCACATGTCATTTTATCATTTAAAGCTAATTTCCACATTTCACAGTACCACTCTTCTATTTTAAAATTCACTTCTAATTTCCAATATCTAGCTATTATAATTCTACCCATTATAATCATAATTCTAATCAATTCTTTCTCATATTTTGTTAATTTTGATTCCTTAATTATCAACAGTAATATAGTTTCTGATCTCAATATTATTCTTTTCTTCATCATTTCAAATATCGTTTTCTCCAATTGTTGACAAAACTTTTTAACTTTATCACATTTATACCACATATGTTCATAAGTTCCCAATTCCGTATTACATCTCCAACATTTATTACTGATTTTTTTATCCATCAATGATAATCTTAATGGAGTCAAATACCATTTCCAAACAACCTTAAAATTATGCTCTTTAATCCTTATAGATAAAATTCGACTCTTCCAATTCACATTCCAATCCAAATCTAATATTTTAATCTTGAGTTCTTCCTCCCAATTCATCTTCATTGCCATTTGTGATTTTCCATCAAAATTTATAATCTTATATATCTTACTAACGAGTCCCTTTAACCCAATTTTGTCTTTGATAATTTGAGATACTAAGTTTTCAAATTCAGTTTTATTTCTACTTATCTTACATTTTCCCCTTACTTTCATAGTCCATTTTTCTATCTGTATTTTTTCAAATTCAAGCAAAAACGTCTCCCTTATATTCTAATATAATATGCAGCATGGCCACTTTTTTTTAAAAAAAAATCTTGGTTGATGGCATCACATTTTTAGAACTTTTCATGATACTTATCTTTCACAGTTAAATGTACCCAAGGTTTAATGCAAAATTATACAATATACAATAGCAGAGTTGGAAGGGGCCTTGGAGGTCTTTTAGTCCAACCCCCTGCCTAGCAGGGAGCCCTATACCAGTGATGGCGAAACATTTTTGGCTCATGTGCCAAAAGAGGGGGGGTGCAGGTGGGTCGTGCGTGGGCATGCCACACATGCGCGCGCTTTGCCCCTCTGGTTTGCTCGTAGGGTCATTTTTCGCCCTCAGGAGCCTTCAGCCCCCCGGAGCCTTCAGGGAAGCCTCCGGAGGGTGAAAAACGGCCTCAAAAGAAGGCTGAAGTCAGCTGGACATGCGTGCTGGAGTTGACAGGGCAATGCCTCGCGTGCCCTAACAAATGGCTTCGCGTGCCACTTGTGGCACCCGTGCCATAGGTTCGTCATCACTGCCCTATACCATTTCAGACAAATGGCTATCCAACATCTTCTTAAAGGCTTCTAGTTTCACAACTTCTGAAGGCAAGCTGTTCCACTGATTAATTGTTCTAACTGTCAGGAAATTTCTCCTCAGTTCTAATTAAAATATTAACGAAGATCTTATAATTGTTTTATTTTGCTAGATAAGGTCCATGAAGAAATTTCAAGAATCATTGGGTCTGCTCAGCCAAGGATTGAACATCGAGCGAAGATGCCTTATACTGATGCAGTTATCCATGAAACTCAAAGATTTGCTGATATTGTTCCAGCAAATGTAGCACGAGCAACTACAGAGGATATAACTTTCAAAGGCTTTTTCATTCCAAAGGTGATTAGTCTCATATAAGTGCTTTGTTCACCCAGTTTGTGAATCTCCTCTTAATTATTATCTCCTACCAAATCATCCCCTTGATATGTTTGATATCTATGTCATAAACATTATCAGTGTTCAACCTTTTACATGTATGGAATTTAAATCGCAATCCATTCTAGTATAAATTTTTTTTTTATATTGAAAAAGTTTTATTGGTTTTTACACATTTTTTAAGGTAGGGTAGGGGTAAGGTGAAATACAAAAATATTTTGAGAGCTTTCACGTCGAGGTCGTTGGTCCCTCCGGGGCTTCTTAATAAGACATTGGTAATACATTTTTCAATAGTACTACAAGGTGAAAACAAATGCATACATCATAAATTCTAAATTCTATGCTGGCAATCGTGTACAAACATCCAGATAAAAGTTATACTGTATTAATAAAAAGCAAAGTCATTTTTTAGATCTAAGTCTCTTGGCAATTGTGTCTTCTTGTTCTCCTTCCTGGCCCCCAGCGGGCGGGGCTGTGGCCCCCTCCATTCCCACTGGATCTTCCCCCAGGATAGAGGAATGTTTTTTAAGAAAAGCTTCCGCCTCAGCAACTGTTTTAATCCTTACTCTTCCTCCTTCCCAGAACACCAACATCCCTTCTGGCATCGCCCACTTAAACCAAATCCCGTGATTAAACAATTTTTTAGATAAGAAGGAGTACGTCCTCCTCACCTCCCTAATCTTTTTTGGGATCTGCTTCAAGATAGCGACTTCCTTTTGTTGATAAATTAACGGACCCACTCTCTGCGCCTTCAAGATTCCCTCCCTAGTCGACCTTCTGACAAATTTAATATGTATCTCTCTGGGTACTTCATTTATCCTGGCATATGTTGAATTTATTCTGTAAACTAGGTCAATGTCCCCCCTGATCTCATCTTTGGGTTTGTGTAAATAGTCTGCTAAAATTGTGCTCATGAGATCAGGAAGGCATTCACCAGTTTCCTCCAAAATATTCTGAAATCTTAAAAAATATGACATCCTTTCAAAATCCATCCTAGACATATGACCAGACAAATCTCCAATTTCACTATTAACATTTTTCAGTTCTCCCTTTGCCCCAGCCAACCCCACTTCCAACTCCTCGGTCTTCTGTGTATTCTCCATCAATTTTTTCTGTGTTTCTAAAAGCTCAAGTCTAGAACTGCAATGGTCCTTTCTTAATTATTTAATTTCCAGCACCAAGGAGTGTAACACTGCTTCTATAGCTGTCATCCTTTCTTCCAATCCTGGATTTTCTGGTTGTTGTTTTGAAGCTATGGTGAGCTGTTAAAGTCAGTGCCACTAAGATGGCGTTTTTTGGGTGCGGCCGCTGGAGCAAATCCGGAGAAGAGAGTTCAAATCAAAGTTGTAACAAATTATAGAGTCCAGAGAGAGAAGCAATTTTCACAGTCAAATATTAAAACAAAGAAGGCACTCCAGGGAAGGAGTCAATTAATCCAAAAATTCATCCGTTGGTAGAGAGAAACAGTCCAGGTCACAAAGAGATGTTGGTAATTTTCCATGAAAAAATAATCATTTAGGAACAAAGGGCAGCCATCTTCCACCGCCCAGTCTGAGAGCCAGCAGGAGAAAGTGACAAAGAAAATTGTTTCAATAAAGCTGGACTTAGATACATTGTATAGAAACAAGCTGCGAAGCACTTTCACTTGTTCCGCAAAAGTCCGGATGAGAAATATCCTCTTCCTCGGATCGAGGAGCCATTTCTAAACGCCGCTGTTGTAAATCCGAGGGGGGGGTTAGCAAACACCCCCCTCCACGTTTCTCTCAGTCCAAGCCGCCAGCAAAAATAAGTTTAAAGTCACTTACTCTCCACCTCGCAGCCAAAGCCCCGGCAAAGCCATCCGACTCGAGCGCTCCGCTCTCTTCAAATCCATTATTTGTTACCGTCCTCCATTGGCGAAGGGAACCAAGCCCCCCGCAGCATGTCTTCTTCCACCTAGACCGAAGACAAGGACCGTTCCCCAGCCGCCGCCAGGTTGAACCAGTCCAGGCAAGCCGGTCCTACGGAGGGTCCGCCCAAAAAAGGGGCACCCCGCCCCGTTTGGGGCAGAAAAAAGAACAAAATGGCGGATGAACCCCAAGGTTCGTCCGTCGCCGCCAGGAACAGGAACAGGAAGTCTATAATTTTTAATTTTTAAATGGGAAGGAAGGTAAAGCTGATACAAACTAATAAACAATGAGAAAGTAAAAAGAAAAGAAGGAAATCACACAAAAAGCAAAAAGTGCAAAAAGAGATGGGTGGGGGAATCTTAAAGACGTGGCTTCTAATACTCTTCATAGCAGTTATCAATACAAACAGTGGTAGATTTTTAGCCTTTTTATATGTCCACCAAAATATTTAACAAAAGTTTACATTTTAGCAATTACATGTTCATTATCAGCACATTTCATTTTGCCCCATATCATAAGCCTTTATCCATTTTATATTTTTCTTATAACTGTAAGTAGGGAAGATACATCCTTCTGCTATTAATTGTTCTCTTGATTTGATTTTAACATCCCTTTGATAATTTTCCAATAAGTCTATAAATCTCCTGTGCACTTCCTTCAGTGGCCAAGGAAGGGTTAATTTACGTCTCACTGCCCATGGACTGGATTGAAAGCTTCTTAGTCCCGCCTCATATCCCATAATCCTCAGTTTTCAATTCAGTCCAGCCCAGTTCGGACGCAAATTTTCTTCTTCCTTGGAAAATAATTAATTAATTATATATTTTGCTTCTTAGTCCATTTTTATTTTATTTTATTTTACTTTGTTCTATTTTATTTATTGTGTTTTAAATTTCTTCCTCCCTTCGTTAGTGGTTCCTTGCCTTTCTGTTGGCCTTTTTATTTCCTTTCTCCTGCTTCCCGGCCAGTTGTAGCTTCGTGTCGGCAGCCCGGCGGCGGCCCGTCCGGCGCTGGGAGGCCATCAGTGGATGGAGCATCGTGGGATCGAGGTGCAGCCGCTGGCAAGCTACTTCGTGTAGCAATTTTGGGAACAGCCATCTTGGAGCTGCGCAGTGAGTACTTTTTGGTGCCAAAAGCTCCCGCCGAAGCCAACGGTCGCCTCATTGCAGCTGCAGCCTCTCGAGTGAACGGTTGTCTTCTCTAGCTCTGCGCAGGACTTTGGGCAAGTGCGGGGGGCGTTTTCAGAGGCCTTGGCCCTGCCATCCTCCACGAGCCCCATCCTCCCTGATTCCTTCCCTCGGTCACCTCTTCCTCTTGTTGCCCTTTCCTTTGCATCTCCCTTCTTTGGGCCTACAACGATTTTTTAGTTTCACTAGGCCCTTGCTTCCTCAGCGACGATCCTCATGGCCACTGCTCATGCTTCTGGCGAGGAGGAGGCAATTGTGGAGATTCCCACTCACGAGCCTCCCCACAGGGAAGATAGAAACTTCAGCAGGAGAGCAGGGAGTGCTGCAAGGGAGGCCATCAGGGGGCTCAGCAAGGGTCCCTATGCTAGGAGGGCCCCTTCAGCACAGGACAGGGCTGAAGCCAGAAGCCAGAGGGCCCTGGAGAGGAGCTTTGATAGGGCCCAGAGGCAGACTGTCACAGTGGCCCAGGTTCATCTGGCCTCTGACCCTGAGATCCTGCAGGATCCCCGCCAGCCATCCAAGGATGACCAGGGATTTAGGAACATTTCCTCTGACCGCTCCCATGCTGGTTCCAGGTCTCCTTCCCCATCTATTGGGGGTGGCACTGACCTGTTTGAATGTGAGGACACAGGGGATGAGGCCTCATCCATCCATGTTCCCCCTGTCCCTCTGTGCCCATCCTCCTCCAGGGATCCTGCCCCCAGGGCCCGCCCCGTGGAGGATAGTGGGCCTGCCCTTTCAGCGGAGATGTGGGAGGTGATCGCCTCTGCCATTTCGCAGGGCATAGCTCAGGGCATGAAGGAAAAGGCCTCTACTTCCACCCAGCCTTCCCGACGCAGGATCCGGTCTCCCAGGGCCTCTTCCCCGCAGCCTTCCTTAGGGACTGCTGAGTCAGTGTCGCAACTTGAGGACTTGGCTGAGCCAGATCTTTCTGAACACGAGGACAGGGAGGCGAATAAACCCATCTTTTCAGGGTTTTTTCCGCCCTCGATGCTGTATAAGGCCAAGGTCATCACTTACATGGACGCTAAGCCGCCTGTCGTCCAGGCTCCCCCCATCGCTCAGAAGTCTACTGACCCTGATGATCCCAGTGGGGGCCTGTTTGATGATGAGGTCCAGCCTCATTTGGCTGCGCCACTGGAATGCCAATATGCACTCAAAGTCGCTCACTTCTGCCCTCTTTAAGGGGGACACACTTTTCGGCAACGCTCTTGATTCCGTTCTCATAGAGAACAAAAACAAAAGGAAGGTCATGCCTTCAGTGTCCCGTAAACAGGACTTCATCCTTCCGCAAACAATCCTTTTGGGCTTCCACCTCCCAGGCAGCTCCTTCCACGTCCTCCTCTTCCTTTTCTCACAATTTCTCCCAAGGGTCCGATCGCCCCCAGGATAGGCAGCCATTTCGAGACAGGTACCGCCAGCAGTCTTATGGTCGGCGTCCCTTTCGTAGTGGTGGACAGGCCAATTGGCCTTTCCGCTGCAACAAGTGACCACCAGCCAGTAATACCCATAGGAAGCCAACTTCAACTGTTTGCCGATCGCTGGGAGGTGACCATGTCAGATGCGTGGGTATTGCAAATGGTTCAAGTTGGTCTCACCTTAGAGTTTGTTTCTCCTCCCCCCGTCGGTTCATCCAATGCCCCACCCCCAGATGTGCCACCTAGAGAGGGCTTATGGAGGCAGAGATCCGGCATTTGTTAGAGATCAGGGCCATGGAACCGGTTCCCCAGGTCAGGTGAGGAGGGGGTATTACTCTAGCCTCTTCCTCTTTCCCAAAAACTCAGGTGGGTGGCGAGCCATCTTGGACCTAAAGGACCTCAACTTCCACATCGCCTACAAGAGGTTCAAGATGCAGTCTCTCCACTTGATCCTGGGTTGCCTTTGCCCGGGGACCTGCTGACCTCCATCGACCTGAAGGAGGCCTATCTCCATGTTCCCATCCACCCAGCCCATCGGAAGTTCCTTCGCTTCTACTATGTTGGCCACCACTACCAATACAGGGCTCTTCCGTTTGGCCTGTCGTCAGCCCTGAGGGTGTTCACCAAGCTCCTAGCCGCGGTGGCAGCGGATCTCAGGAAGCACCCCATTTGCGTACAATGTTACCTGGACAACATTTTAATCTAGTCGTCATCACGGGCTCAGGCGGTCAGGGACCTCCAGACCACCATGGACTCCCTCCAATACCATGGTTTCGCCATCAACTGGGAAAAGAGTCACCTGACACCATCAACAGAGGTGCTCCACCTGGGAACATTGATCAACACCTGCTCGTTTCTGGTCTGCCTCTCACCAGACCGCGTTGCCAGTCTGCAGGAGACAGCTCGCAAAGTCCTGAGTTCCAACACTGTTCTGGTCCTACTTCTTTCCCAATTGCTGGGGAAGATGATTTCATGTCTGTCGATAGTTCCTTGAGCGCGCCTTCACGCATGGGAGCTTGAATGGTTCCTCCTCCTCTCGCAGAGGGCCAAGGCCACCAATTCCAACATTCGAGTGCCTCTCCCCCCAAAGGTACGTCGCTCCCTACACTGGTGGCTTTCGCCAGCCATGTTGAGGGGCTCCCTATTTCAAGAGCCCGAACGCTTGATCCTCACATCAGATGCCAGTCTCTTCAGGTGGTGGGGGCTCATCTCGGTCACAAGATGGTCCAGGGCAGGTGGACGCCCCGCGAACTCACCAACAATATCAATTGGCTCGAGCTGTGGTGCTGCGCCTCATCCTGCACTGGCTCCAGTCAGAGGTCGAAGGTCACCACCTACTGGTGCACACAGACAATATAGCGATGAAGGCACATATCAACCACCAGGGGGCACCACGTCCAGCGCCCTGATGGTGGAGGCGGAAGCACTGGACAGATGGGCCAAACGTCATCTGGTCTCCATCAGAGTGGAGCACATCTCCGGTGTGGACAACGTTCGGGCGGATTGGTTAAGTCAAACCACCCTAGATACATCCAAATGGCAGCTCCACCCAGAAGTATTCCATCTTCTTTGCCTGCGGTTCAGCACACCCCTGGTGGACCTCTTTGCCTTGCCGACCAATGCCCAGCTGCCCCGCTTCTTTGCCAGATACCAATCTCCTCTGGTGGAAGGGATGGATGATCTCCACAGTCTGTGGCCTCCCGGACTCCTCTATGCATTCCCTCCGATTCCGCTCCTGCCTTGTGTCATCAGAAAGATCCTTCAGGAACAGGCGGAGGTACTCCTGCTGGCCCCTTACTGGCGCCGCAGGTCTTGGTTTGTCGACCTCTGCAACCTGTCGATCAGTCCACCCTGGCAGATTCCATGGCACCTGATCATTCTCTGCCAAGGGGCCATTCTTCATCCCGAACCCATTGGCTCAATTTGACCGCCTGGCTGTTGAGAGGGACCTTCTAACTCACGCTCACCTTTCAGAGAGGGTTATCCACACCATCCAGGCAGCCAGGTGTCCCTCTACCACCAGAATTTACGGGGCTACCTGGTCGGCATTGTCTGCATGGTGCGAGCAACGCCACCTCTCCACTCTTTCGGCTTCTCTTCCTCACATTTTAAACTTCCTTCAATCCGGTCTCGACAAGGACCTTGCGCCCAACACTTTGAAGCGTCAGGTGGCGGCTCTTGCAATGGTCATCTCAACGGATGCGGGACTATCTCTTTCTCGTCATCCGAACGTTCGTGCCTTCCTTAGGGGTGCTTCCAACCTCTGGCCCCCTACGGTCCACAGATTCCTGTCGTGGGATCTCTCCACAGTGCTCAGAGCCTTGTCCGACCCCCCCCCCCCTTTGAACCACTCATCTCTTTGTCCCTCCGGCACCTCTCCCTCAAAACTGCCTTCCTGATCGCTGTCACATCTGCGAGGACGGTGTTGGAGTTAGCCGCTCTTTCTGTTCGGTCTGAACTCTATGTGGTTCACAACGACAGGGTGGTCCTTTGCCTTGACCCCAGCTTTATCCCTAAAGTCAATTCACATTTTCACAGGGCTCAGGAAATGGTCCTTCCCAATTTTTGTCCCCGTCCAACACCTTCTAGGGAACGACGCTGGCACACCTTGGATGTTAGGAGGGCCTTGAAGTACTACATCAAACACACCTCCTCCTTCCGTAGGTCGGAAAACCTGTTTGTCTCCTTTTTGCCAGCCACCATGGGCCTCAAGGTGTCTTCATCCACCATTGCTCACTGGATCAAGGCTTGCATCTCCCTCGCCAACAAACATCAGGGCAAGCTGAAACTGGCGGGCTTGACGGCCCATTCTACCAGGAGCGCAGCAACCACCGCTGCCTGGCCATCCCAGGCTCCACTTGAAGAGGCCCACCTTATTTGCCAGACATTACAAACTTGACAAGTACGCTTCTGCTGATGCCGCCTTTGGCCGCCGCGTCTGGCAAAGCGTTGTCTCCACCGATTCCTGATACAGACTGTCCTGCAGGGGCGCCCACCCAGTGACATTATTGCTTGGGCATGTCCCTTCCTTGGCCACTGAAGGAAGTGCACAGGAGATTGTCCATTGGCTTACCTGAAGGGTCCATCATTGTGCACTTCTGCAGTGGCCAAGTCCCTCTGTGTCCTACATGCCTGTTTTGTTGCAGGTCATGGTCCGTTTCAATGTTGCTGTCCTTCATTGAAAACTGAGGATTATGGGATATAAGGCGGGACTAAGAAGCTTTCAATCCAGTCCATGGGCAGTAAGACGTAAATTAACCGTTCCTTGGCCACTGCCAAAAAACAAGCAAGCTCATAGAGCACCAAGGACCCTTCACTATTATAAGTCCTTGATTCAATCCATAATCACCTCCAATAAATTAAATTACTGCAGGTTTTTTGAGGGAGGAGCAGCTCTTCTGGAGCACACAGTGATAATCTGCCAATTTCTCCTTCCTCCAAAGAAATTTTTTGAGAAACCTGACTCCTTTGCAGGTCCACTGTTGTGCTGTCTCTGCAAAGCTATTCGTAGAGACAACTAACTGGTCATAGTAATTCACTTGGAAGACATTCCATTCCCATCGGATTGGGAAATTCATGTATTTGGAATGGCTTTTAAAGTTTTCATACGAATGAGTAAACCAAAGAGGAGTGCTAATTGTTTAATAATTCATTAATATCTGCAGGGCACACACATCGTTCCCTTGCTGACCTCTGTGCTCCATGATGAATCCCAGTGGGAGAAACCTTATGAATTCTATCCCGAGCATTTTCTTGACTCTGAAGGAAAGTTTGTGAAGAAGGATGCATTCATGCCCTTCTCTGCAGGTATCATCTTATATCATATGTGTATATAGTGAATGAGAGTTTTAATAACAGATTCTCCTTTTACAACATCATTGGTAAAGAAATCAACAGAATAATCCAATCAACACTCTAAAAATGGCAAGCACTATAATAGGACGCTCAAGCTATTTTCAGGGATTCAGGGTAAAAGAAATGTACTGGAGCTTCATTTTAAAAAAAAACTACATTATTCCTATATGATTAATTTCTGTGGTAGAATTTTGGATTAGTTCATTTCCATGCATGTGATTTGCTATCTCCTGAGCCACCATTTCATGGCAAGAACTGCAAAATGTTAGTGAAGAACCACTGAAACCAGTTTCCCTGTCTTTGTTCATTGTTACAGGTCGGAGAATCTGCTTAGGTGAGACCCTTGCCAAAATGGAGCTCTTTCTGTTTTTTACCAGCCTCCTGCAGAGATTCACTCTCCAGCCACCCCCTGGAATATCAAAAGAAGATCTGGACTTGACACCAGCAATTGGGTTAACAGCTCCCCCTATACCTTATAAGTTGTGTGCTCTGCCTCGTCCATACCATGAATCATAATTTAGTTTCTAGATTCCTCCCTTATGTGTATTTGTGATGTTTTTCAATCTTCTCTACTAATCAAGCTCTTGGTGGAAATATTTTAAAGCTTACATGCTGCTTTGCAAAGCACAAAAAAAAGTGGAATTGAGATAAAAGCTAGTTTAAAGATAGATTTCAGTTCTTGTGACATTCCCTGTATATAATAAGCAATAGATAATAATAACAGCAGAAGAATACCAGGAGTCAGTAGAAACATAAGAAGCTTTGGGCAATAATCGGTGGCACAATGGAAACCACAGTTGCTTGTCAAAGGTCATAGATTGGGAGATTCCAGATAGAAGTTTTTCAAGGAGACTCTCATTACTGCTATTGTTTGTTATTGCACTAATTCCTCTGTCAACACCACTGAATGACCGAGGCAATGACTATCAAACATGAAAAAGATGGGCTAGAATATCCCACCTCCTTTATAAGGATGATCTGAATCTGTATGGAAAAACACCACCTGAAATAGAGCTGTTGATGAGCTCTGTCCATTTATACAGTCAATATATTGCAATGGAGTTTGGAATGAACACATGTACTCCTCTTACCATCAAACCAGGGAAAAATAATGGAAAATGATGGAATCAAGATAGATACCCATGGAAATAACATCAAAAGTTTGCATGAAGACAATCACTAGAAACATCTGTGCATCCTTCAAGCTGACAACACCAAGCACACTGCAGCCATGAAAAAAAGGATAGAAGTGAATACATCAAGAGGGTGAAGAAGACCTTAAAGTTCAAACTCAATGGGGGAAATACCATGAAGGCAATTGACACTTGGGCAACTTCAATCATTAGACACAGAGCTGGAACAATGGACTGGATTCAAGCAGAACAAAAATTCCTAGATATGAAGACCAGAAAAATAATGACAATGAATTATGCCTTTCATCCATGCAATGACATTGAAAGACTATACTTACCAAGGAAAATAGATGGGTGTGGAATGTTCCAAGTACATAATATGGTTGAAGAAATTAAATAGACAATTGGAAAAATATCTGAAGGACAGTGAAAAAGATGCAAGAAAGACCAAATGAAGAACAAAAAAGAAGCATAGGAAGATAAAGCATTACCTGGCCAGTACATTAAAAAATAGCAAAGCAAATAATAACAAGAATTGGCAATGTCTAAGAGGAGGAAAGTTCAAGAAAGAGACTAAGGGACTCATTCTGGCGCACAAGACCAAACCTTAAGAAAAAAATGCATACAAAACCAGAATTGAGAAGACAGCAAATAGCTCGCTTCTACCTCCATTCAAGAAAGAACACACTTAAGCATATTTCAAATGATTAAGGTTACGTTTACTGAATAAGGAAAGGACAGCAGCAAAGGTTAAGCCAGAAGTGGCCACTTTAGGCATGAAGCATACATATCAAAGCATAAGCCAAACCCCAATCACCCATGACCCCCACACCAATGTCCAATACAATATCTTCCACGTTGTCAGGTGGGTAACACGTCCAGAGCGGTCACCAGAATGCCTAGCGATATCACCACCTAACCCCATCTTCCACCAGCACACTTACTAACAACATCCCCCCACCCTCCCCGATTCCATGGCAGCCAAGCATGCAGGAAAGCGAAGGCTGACATCCGGCCCTCCTCCAGAAGAAAAGTGTTCAACCCTGTAAAATAGACAAAAAAGACAAGAACACATAACAACACACACAGAAAAGAAAAAAATAGAGTACAAGGCTTATTAGGATACTTGGCATAAAATTGTCTCAGTAACTTCGGGGCCTTAACGTGGCGTTTGTCAACCCATTCATTATGGGAGGTGGGAAAGTCTTTCCAAACTACCAGGTACTGTACTTTGTTCCTATGCACTCTGGAATCTAAAATGTCTCAAACCTCATAGTGTTGTTCCCCGTCAACCAAAACAGACTTGGGAGAACCAGGGTATGGTTTGCGAAGGTGTGAAAAGCGTTCAGGTTTCAACAGGTGGACATGGAAAATTGGGTAAAGGTGTCGATAGGATTTAGGAAGGTCCAGCTTAACAGAAACAGAACTTATTATCTTGGTGATCGTAAAAGGACCCACAAACTTAGGACCTAGCTTCTTGCACTTCTGAGGGTTATCCAAATATTTAGTAGAAACATAAACCCGATCACCAACTTTGTACGGTGGAGGTACTGCTCCTTTCCTATCGGCGTACAGCTTATGCGATTCATGAGCATCATCCAATGTTTTTCGAATGATAGGTCAAACAGCCAACAGTGTACCACTCCACTCTGAGAGGGAAAGAATTGTAGGAAGTTCATGAGGAAGCTCAGGGATCGGTACAAAGTCCTGACCATAAATTATTTTGAATGGGGTCATGCCAGTACTACTATGAACTGAATTGTTGTAGGCTACCTCAGCATGAATAAGGAGATCAGCCCAGTCATCCTGCTGGAAGTTTATAAAACAGCGTAAATACTGCTCCAGAACCGAGTTAGCCCTCTCACAAGCCCCATTAGTCTGCGGATGGTGGGAGGAGCTTAAGCCCTGGGCGGAGCCAATCAGTGTCAAAAATTCCTTCCAGAATTTTGAAGTAAACTGAACACCCCTATCAGAGATGATGCTCTTCGGGACGCCATGCAAGCAATAAATATGAGTCAGAAATAGTTTTGCCAAAGTCTTAGCCGATGGTATCTTCGAGCATGTTACAAAGTGAACTTGCTTGGAGAATAAATCTGTAACAACCCATATAACAGTAAAACCTTGGCTATTTGGAAGGTCAACAATAAAGTCCATAGATATCTCCTTCCAAGGAGCCTCCGGCCACGCTACGGATTGGAGGAGACTGTGAGGTTTGCCAGGAGGACGTTTTGAAGCGGCACATGTTGGGCAACTGGCGATATAAGATTCAATGTCCTTTTTCAGTGAGGGCCACCAGAACTGGCGTTTAACCAAATGTATAGTCTTCACAAATCCAAAATGACCAGCCAATCTCGAATCATGTGCAAGACAAATGGTCGAAGCGTTGCAGGGACATAAATTTTGGAGCCAATCCAAGGTAGACCATCTCTCAGGGTACAATCGGCAGAGTGGGCGGAGTACCATTCATCGGTGAGAAATTCCGTCTTAATTCTAGAGATCAATTCAGGCGGTGGGTCGGTTTGCAGAACGGAATGACTCCTGGTCACCACTGGGGTGGCCATGCTATACAGCGGAAGAACAGGCTGAATAACTGAAAGCTTAGAAGTGTCATATTGAGGAAGTCTGGATAAGGCGTCAGCCATAAAGTTTTTTCCCCCGGGGATATATTTTAGGGTAAAGTTGAAACGATTGAAGTATTGAGACCAGCGCACTTGCTTCGGAGATAGTTTACGAGACGTCATCAGGTACTCCAAATTTTTGTGATCAGTCCATACCTCAAATGGGTGAGGGGCACCTTCCAGAAAATAATAATAATAATAATAATAAAGCTCAATTTATTAACCGCTCCCTCTCCCCACAGGGACTCGGGGCGGTGCACAGGGAGAATAAAAACCATAAATATACAAAAATACATACAATTTAAAACAGATTAAACAAAATGGCGCCAAGACATGAGTGCCCAACGAACCGCAAACGCCTCCCTCTCCCAGATCGCCCATCTTCTCTCGGTATCGGATAACTTACGAGAGGTGTAAGCGCAGGGTTGTAGTAGACCTTGTTGGTTATATTGTAACAAGACAGCCCCAACAGCCACGTCGCTAGCATCTGCTTGAATGACGAAAGGAGCATTAACATCTGGGTGTTTGAGCACTGGTTCTACTGCAAATAAGCGCTTTAATTTCTCAAAAGTGGCTTGGCACTCCATAGTCCAGTTGAGGGGAGAACTTGGCCGAGGTTTGCTTTCACCATTGGTTTTGAGCAGGTTTGTGATAGGCAGAGCGATACTAGCAAAAGAAGGTATAAATTGGCGGTAAAAGTTAGCAAAACCCAAGAAACTCTGTAATTGTTTACGGGTACGATGAGGGGCCCACTCTGTTACAGCTTTGACTTTTCCGGGGTCCATCTCAATACCCTCCGCTGAGATACGATATCCCAGGTAGTCTATTTTATCTTGATTAAATTCACACTTAGAAAGCTTAACGTAAAGTTCGGCTGCTCTCAGTTTATACAAAACAGAGCGGACTAGTTTTACGTGTTCCTCATGTGTTTTTGTGTATATGACGATATCATCAAGATAAACGATAATGCCCTTGTACAGGTGCTCATGCAATACTTCGTTGATCAGTTGCATAAAAAACGATGGTGCCCCCTGCAGGCCAAAGGGTAACACTTTAAATTGAAAGCACCCTAAAGGGCAGTTAAATGCAGTCTTCCACTCATCACCTTCTTTAATCCTTATTCTGTAATAAGCTTCTCTGAGGTCAAGTTTAGTGAAGATTTTGCCTGTGGTCAAATGCGCTAACATGTCCTTCATGAGAGGCAAGGGGTAGACGTTGTGTTCGCATATCATGTTCAGGAACCTGTAGTCAGTTACAAGACGAAGAGAACCATCTTTTTTCTCTCTAAACATTACAGGGGCTGCTACTCGTGGTCTAGCAGGTTCAATGAAACCTCTTTCCAGGTTTTTATCAATAAATTTGCAAAGTTCAACCATTTCACGAGGTGTCATAGAGTAAATACGTGGTTTGGGAGGTTGTACCCCAGGGAGGAAATCAATAGAACAGTCTGTATCACGGTGGGGGGGAAGTTTGTCAGAAGATTTTTCACTAAAAACGTCTTTCAGGTCCCAGTATTCCTTAGGAATTTTTTCTTCCCCTGGTATAACTTCCAATATGGGAACAATCTGGTCTGTGTTTACAGGTTCCTGGATTGGTAGAGGTTCATCCAGCGATTGTATGGTGGGGCATTGCGGAGCTGGTTCCGCTTCTGGGTTAGGTGGCATAGGTAAAGGAATGCGAACCCAACCTTCTTTCCAGTCAATTTTTGGGTTCCATTTCCGTAGCCAATTCAGGCCCAATATGACTGGGTTATCAGCAATTGGGGCAACATTAAAGTTAATGAATTCCTGATGGTGGTCGCCAATAGACATCTGAATTGGTTCCGTTACAAACTGTGCTGGGTTACCACCTGCTACGGTACCATCCATCTGGCAGAAAGCTATGGGAACTTTTAGATTTTTTAGATGAAAACCCATATGCTGTACTAAATCTTGGCTGATAAGGCATCGTGAACAACCAGAATCTAAAAGGGCTAGTACTTTACAATTGCGGCCACTAGAGGGAGCCAAAAGATGCAAAGGAATATTAAGGGGTCCTGAGAGGAGACTCACCCAATTCTCGTCATTTGAGTCCGTATCCTTCTCCCAATCGTCCGGCTCCCTCTGCTGGTGATGATCGGTAGTGAGATCCAGGGGCTCAGCTCCGCGCATCACTTGCTTCATACGCATGCTCGGGGTTTTCGCGTGTTTTTTCACTTCCGTGGATGGCTGCGGGCGGGGTGTTTCTTTCATTTTGCAATCATTCGCCCAATGGCCCTCCCTTCCACAGCAGAAGCAAGCATTTGATCGTGGAGAAATTGGTTTTCCCTTTCTAATTCCCTTTTGGTAATCACGACCAAAAGCGGGCGAGGGGGGGGAATTCTTTCTTTCTTTCCCTTTCAATCTCAAACAGTGCATTGTTACGTAGCAGATCTATCTCAACATCAGCGGCTAGATCAAACCAATCCTCTAGGGTTTCAGGCGTATGTCTGTTGATACAACTTTGATACAAAGTGGGGTTTAGGCCCTCAGTATATTCATCAATAAGAGCCTCAATGCTCCACCCCCTCATATAACTTGCAAGCTCACGAAAACGTTGACTATAATCCTGAACTGGTCTGTTTCCCTGGCGTAAATTTTTCATTTCAAGCCTTGCTTTTCTATGAAGGAGAGGGTCTTCGAACCGTCTTCTTAGAGCGGTCATAAATCTGTCGAAGTCTCTCATTAATGGTGAGTGATCATTATGTAGTGAGACTATCCAATCTGCTGCCCTCCCCTCCAGCGCCAGAGAAACAATTCTTATCTTAGATTCATCATTTGGTAGATCGCAAGCAAATTCTTTCACGAAATTGCTGACTTGCAGTAGAAAAAATCCCAGCTCTTTAGAGTTCCCTCCAAACTTAATTCCCAGGGGGGGAAGTCTCTTCCTACGTGGTGCGGGACTTGGTTCTCTCTGTTGAGCAGCTCCCAGGCCGCTTTCCCTTGGAGATTCAGCGCGGGGGGGGGTTCTCTCTCCCTTGCCTGGGGGGGTGTCTTCCGCCCGAGGTCCTTCTGCTCCCAGTCTGAAGGGCTAGGATCCCTCCCCCACTTTCTTTCTCTTACACTCTTTATATCATCAGCTTGATGGAGTAATGATCTAGCCGCCTCTCTTAAGTAGTTCTCTTCCCCCAACTGATCCCACAAGGAGGGGGAGTGGGCCCGTCTGCGTCGGGTGGTGGTTACCCCAGGGGCAATTTCTTCAGAGGCGGCTCCCTTCATCCCCACTCCCTCGGACCAGCGATGACGAACTGATGTATCTTCGGGTTTCGAGTCCAGAGTAACATCAGCCAATAATTCCATTACTGACCTTGTTTCCTCTGTCAGGCCCGTCTGGCCGAGTGCTGTTGCACCCAGCAGCTCTTCTTTCCTTGGCTCCGACATTTGTCTTCGGTTTTATTGTTTTATTACACTTACTGCTGAAGTTGTTAAGTCAGAGATAAGTGTGAAGTGATAGATAGCAAGTGCTGCCTCTGCAAAGAAGCTAAAGAAACAGTGGATCGCCCGGTTAGCTGCTGAAAGATTGCACAGACTGACTATGAACAATGGTGTGACAAAATAGCAACAATAGTGCATTGAAAAATCTGCAAGAAATACCAGTTGCTTACAAGCAACAACTCATGGAACCACAAAATACAGAAAGTAACAGAAAATGAAGATGCTAAAGTATTCTGGGACTATAGAATTCAAACTGACAGCCATCTGCCAAATAACACCCCAGACTTAACAATTGTCAATAACAAAGACAAAAAAGTGTAGGTAGCTGGGCAGGGCAGCAGCTGCAGAGGGCAGAATAGAAGGAACTGGAGAATATACAAAGACTTGCAAATAGAAATAAAACAACTGTGGCAAAATAAAACAAAGGTAGTGCCAATAGTAATAGATACCTTGGGTGCAATCTCAAAACATTTTGAGCACCACTCTGGATCTCTTCTGTCATGTGGACTTTTTGGATTTTGATTATTTGACTTTTTTCTTTCTGGTGTACCTCTGTGTCTTGGAACAGTGAAGGAGAAATAACTTTTTACTTTCGGATTTGCTTCCCACCTTGGACCAGCCCGGCTGTCTCCACTGACGCCATTTTTCTTTGCAAAAGATTTATCATCTCTGAACTTAGACAATGGGACCTAAGAAACCACCAATGGGCAAGTCACTATCGGCCCCCGCTTCAGCAACTTCCAGTCCAACCACGCAACAACCCAAAATTACTTTATTGCTACCAAAAGAAGTGGCCGGAGAGAGCTCAAAAGAATTATCTGTCAACCAAATGTTTCAGGAAATTATGAGAGGTCAAAACGAACTGAGGAAGGAGGTGGCAGATCTCAAAAATGAACTCAGAGGAGGACAACATAACAGAAAGAAGACAAAGAATTGTGGTGCTAGAGGAGGGAACAGCTGGGATGGGGGAAGAGGTTAAGGAGGTCCGAAAGGGAAATTTAGAATTGGAAAAATTATGGCCAAAATAGAATTTGAAGGAATGTCTTTTTTTCTCAGGTTCCAGAACCTACCAGAGTCAGAAAATGAATATCTTAAAGATATTATGAGCACAATTTTAGCAGAATACCTTAAGAGAGACAAAGAACAGCTGTGGTGGGATATGGACCTGGTTTATAGAATTAATTCAGCATATGCTAGAACCCATAATGTTCCACGAGCGGTACATGTTAAATTTCTCAGGAGTACCACGAGGGATGAGGTGCTAGGGGCCCAAAGGGAGAGACCTTTAAAATATTGAGATAAAGAAATTACTATTCTAAAGCAAATCCGCCCAAAAATAAGAGAAAGAAGGAGGAAGTATGCTTCCTTAACAAAGAAACTATATAATAGAGGAATTTGGTTTAGATGGTTATTGCCAGAGGGAATGCTATGACTCCACCTGGAGACAGGGAGGAGGGAGCAATATCGAAAAGGCTCAGGTCACAAAAATAATTGCATTTGAAATATTATTGCAATTGTTGATATAGTAGAAAGTGACAAAGAAAGAGATGATTGAATATATGGTTGATATAAAGAAAGAATTCTGTTTATGCTTATCTTTTATATGCCATTTTTAAAATTGTAAAACGGTGAGATCTGGAGGGATTTCTACCCCATAAGGAAGAAAGGTACCATAGTCTATGCACCAAATTTTCTTACAAGTGCAGCACCAATGATACATACAGATTGTGTGGATGGCACACCGGTGCCAGGTACATGCCGCACAAATGTAAAACTGCAGCTCTTCTGTGTTTTTCCCTCACTTGCTCACTCACCCCCCCCGTCCCTCCCATCTTGCAATGCTCGCAACACTGCTGCTGGCCTCGCCACGCCCTCCGCCTCCTTCCACCAGGCCACCTCACCACTTGCAACGCCGGCGGCGGAGCCCCCCATCCGCCAACTCCCCCCCAAGGCTGCTGCCGAGTCAGCGGCCTCTGTCTCCTCTCTCTCTAAGTAGGTAGGTAGAGGAATAGGGAGAGAGAGGGAGAAATACAGTAGGTAGTTAGGTAGGTAGAGGGATAGAGAGAGTGAGGGAGAAATACGGTAGGTAGGTAGAGAGAGAGTGAGGGAGAAACACGGTAGGTAGGTAGGTAGAGTAAGAGAGGGAGGGGAGGGAGAGGGTGGGGAAACCAAGGCAGAGAAGGAAGGGGGTCGCTGAGAGGGTCTATGAGGGGAAACGTTTTCATTTAACCAAACTTGGCCATAGCAACGTGTGGCGGGTACAGCTAGTAGGAAAAAAATAGTTTCTAATCTTTTTGAAAGCAGTTATAAATGCATTTAGATATTTTTTAGAATTTTTAGTAAACAAACATAAGCAGACAAGACATGTAACATAAAAAACATCTTCCATTCTGTACAGTGTGTGGATTGGTTACAAGATTTTGTGCATCCTTTCCATAGTCATTCCTTACATAAAGTCACATATTGTCAATCCAATATTTGTATTTGTGGCCTAAGAATCTCTTTCCTCTGAATGCTTGGCTGGATCGGAACTACTAAGCATTTTAACCATATTTTTTTTCTTTTTCCTCACACTCGGAGTTTAAAGAGAGAGCTAAAAACAGAGGAAAAAGAAGTGACACTGCCATCTAGAGGCTGGAGGCTTAGTTACATCTGCTGTCTGAAGGCCATTGGCTTGGCTTACTGAAAGGGACAGAGAGGAAACAAGCTTTGCTTATACAAAATCTGCATTCCTGAAGGTCAGCCTCTTAAAGCTTCTTTTTTTGAATATGTTTTCCTATGGAAGGAAGATTGAGGCTGCTTTCTGCCTTTGTTAAGATGTTTCTCCTTTGGGAAAATATAATATTCTGCCTTTTTTAATATTCAGAATAAAGAATATTTTAATCTGGAAAGAGGACATCCCACATATTATTATTATTTATATCCCTTCCCTCCTCTATCTCTGCATTAATTTCTGTTTGTTATGTTCTCTGTAAAACCTTTAATACAACATATTTTTAAGAGAGTAATATTGGTAAAATATCTTTGCATCTTTGAATATTGTGTATTCACCTTTAATTTTAATATCATTTCTTTTCTTCCCTCAATTTATATGCCAATCATTTATCTGGCCTATTTTCAAATTCAACATTCTTTGGTTTTATATTTTCTTTAAAAAAATGTTAAATAATTTTGTTATATAATTATAAATAATTATTTATTATTACTTTCATATCTCTTATTGTTAATAGGAAAAGTGGAAACTGTAATTTTTAATTAATTATGAAGTAGTTTTCTGGGGATTTTTAAAATACTTCATTTTTATTTCATCTAAAATTGCTTGTGTTTTCTTTTATCTCTTTTTTCAAAGCTTTCTATTATGTTATGTAACATGTCCTCCATAAAAAGCTTTACTTGCATCTCAAACTACCCTTAAACTTTATAAAGATTATCACCCCAAAGAAAATATTTTGCATCATCCATGTGTATATATTTTTCAACTTCCAAGTTTATATACATATTCATTAGCATTTTTGCGTCTCCATACAAGATCTATGTCGTCCATCATATATGGATTTTTTCCTTGCCTTTTTCACCATTGAATTTCACTTTGTTAAATAGTGGCCAATGTTTATGACTGTCAAAATCCTTCTGTATCTTAAGCCTATCTTTAAAAATGGTTAATTGAGGGAAACCAAAAAGGATCCACTTATTTAATGTTCAGAGAATTCAGAGTTTCATGAATGAAAAAGATGGTGGGTCACAGCACCCATGCCCACTAGAATTCAGTCACAACTTTTGAAACTCATCCAGTACTTAAAACTCCTCAGTCCTCTCTATCCTTGGCTTTCTCATACTCTGTCTAGCAGGGGTCCCCAACTCCGGGCTGTGTCCCACTACTGGGTAGCATGCAAGCATTGGGCAAGCATGACATACGTAGCTCCACTTGAGCAAGTGGCAGGTGCACGCACTTGCGCATGAAACTCCATTTGTGTGAGCAGCGGGTACTCATGTTGCGTGCAAAGTTTCATTTGTGTGAGTGATGGGTACTCCTACAGTGATCCATGGATAATTCCGCTTCAAACGTATTCTTAATAACTTATTTTCAGTTCATTTCAAAGCACAGTTACTTCTATTGTGTATGTAGCGCTTACCCTCATAAGGGCCGCTGGAGTCTGGATTCTCCTGGCCCTTTTTTTTTGTGTGGTGGCCAGTCCAACCTGATCCCTCTCTGATGTACCTCTACTTGCCAGGGTTACACGATGGAGTGGTGGTCAGCCTCCTCTCAGCAGGCAAAGCGTAGATGGAGTGGTATTCAGGTGACTAGTTGGAGCTTTTTCCTCTTTCTCTATCTTAACTCCCTATTGTACTGTCTGCTGGGCTCTTCTTCCACCGCCTCTGCTCCTTCGTTGTTTCCTCTGCTCCCTCTCTGGTTTGCCTCTCAAAAGTCTCTTCTATAATATTCCGTTTTTTCCCTCCGGCTTGGCCTACAGAAGCTTCTGCCCTACAACTCCCTCTTTCCCCTCAGGCTTGGCCTACAGAAGCCTCTGCCCTACAACTCCCTCTTTCCCCTCCGGCTTGGCCTACAGAAGCCTCTCCCAAACAACTCCCTCTTTCCCCTCAGGCTTGGCCTACAGAAGCCTCTGCCCTACAACTCCCTCTTTCCCCTCAGGTTTGGCCTACAGAAGCCTCTCCCAAACCTCTTACCCTATAGGCTTGGCTAAGGTGCTTTTGGCAGGACAATCATGCTTTTCAAGTAGTCCCGTGCCCCGCCGCCTCTTAAAAATGTCCTGCTGTTTGTCTGGAGAGGCGGCGGCGGGGGGCGCTTTGCACGAGCTCAGAAGTGGCCTGCGCCCAGGGCAGCAGCGCGAGCAGGAAGCAGTGGCCAGAGCAGGCTGGCGGGCATGCGAGGGTCGGCGAGGGAGGAGCGAGCGAGAAGCCAGCAGGCAGCGGAGGAGGAAGAGGATAGCTGCGCATGGCGAGGGTGCGGCCCTGAATTTTGCGGTGTGCCCGCTCTTGCTGCTGCTTCCTTCCCCGCGCCGCTAAGCGTGTGCAGAGCAACCACCACCTGCCTGCCCCCCCCCCCCCAGCCAGCAAGGGAACCTCATCCGCTTGACAAATTTTCAAATCTAGTCACCTTAGGCTTGGCCTACAGAAGCCTCTACCCTACAACTCCCTCTTTCCCCTCTCCCAAACAACTCCCTCTTACCTTTCAGGCTTGGCCTACAGAAGCCCCTCCCAAACAACTCCCTCTTTCCCCTCAGGCTTGGCCTACAGAAGCCTCTGCCCTACAACTCCCTCTTTCCCCTCAGGTTTGGCCTTCAGAAGCCTCTCCCAAACAACTCCCTCTTATCCTATAGGTTTGGCTAAGGTGCTTTTGGCAGGACAATCATGCTTTTCAAGTAGTCCCGCTCCCTGCCGCCTCTTAAAAATGTCCCGCTTTTTGTCTGGAGAGGCGGTGGCGGTGGGCGCTTTGCACGAGCTCAGAGGTGGCCTGCGCCCAGGGCAGCAGCGCGAGCAGGAAGCAGTGGCCAGAGCAGGCTGGCGGGCATGCGAGGGCCGGCGAGGGAGGAGCGAGTGAGAAGCCAGCAGGCAGCGGAGGAGGAAGAGGATAGCTGCGTATGGCGAGGGTGCGGCCCTGAACTTTGCGGTGTGCCCGCTCTTGCTGCTGCTTCCTTCCCGCGCCGCTAAGCGTGTGCAGAGCAACCACCACCCGCCTGCCCCCCCCCAGCCAGCAAGGGAACCTCATCCGCTTGACAAATTTTCAAATCTAGTCACCTTAGGCTTGGCCTACAGAAGCCTCTGCCCTACAACTCCCTCTTTCCCCTCTCCCAAACAACTCCCTCTTACCCTTCAGGCTTGGCCTACAGAAGCCTCTCCCAAACAACTCCCTCTTTCCCCTCAGGCTTGGCCTACAGAAGCCTCTGCCCTACAACTCCCTCTTTCCCCTCAGGTTTGGCCTACAGAAGCCTCTCCCAAACAACTCCCTCTTACCCTATAGGCTTGGCTAAGGTGCTTTTGGCAGGACAATCATGCTTTTCAAGTAGTCCCGCGCCCCGCCGCCTCTTAAAAATGTCCCGCTTTTTGTCTGGAGAGGCGGTGGTGGGGGGCGCTTTGCACGAGCTCAGAGGTGGCCTGCGCCCAGGGCAGCAGCGCGAGCAGGAAGCAGTGGCCAGAGCAGGCTGGCGGGCATGCGAGGGCCGGCAAGGGAGGAGCGAGCGAGAAGCCAGCAGGCAGTGGAGGAGGAAGAGGATAGCTGCGCATGGCAAGGGTGCGACCCTGAACTTTGTGGCGTGCCCGCTCTTGCTGCTGCTTCCTTCCCTGTGCCGCTAAGTGCGTGCAGAGCAACCACCACCCGCCTGCCCCCCCCCAGCCAGCAAGGGAACCTCATCCGCTTGACAAATTTTCAAATCTAGTCACCATAGGCTAGGCCTACAGAAGCCTCTGCCCTACAACTCCCTCTTTCCCCTCTCCCAAACAACTCCCTCTTACCCTTCAGGCTTGGCCTACAGAAGCATCTGCCCTACAACTCCCTTTTTCCCCTCCGGCTTGGCCTACAGAAGCTTCTGCCCTACAACTCCCTCTTTCCCCTCAGGCTTGGCCTACAGAAGCCTCTCCCAAACAACTCCCTCTTCCAGCCCAGTTCCTCCTTCCCCCTCCCACTCTCCATTTATTCCCTCCCCCCTGCTACATGTATTTCTGAAATCTACTGTAGAATCTGCAGCAAAGTCTTACTATTTGGCCTGTAAATTTCATAAATGGTCTTTTTTCTTAGGCAAATATTTTTATTATTGTAGACTTGTATTTTGATCTTAAGATGTAAGTTATATTCTCATTGCGCTTTATAAAGGGCCACTTTTTTGATCACAGCTATCTCTCTCCATTTCCTTTTTACAGCTATCAAAACAGTATGGACCCATATTCAAAATCCAACTGGGACTCCAGAAAATAGCAGTGCTAACAGGATATGAGACCATAAAGGAAGCTCTGGTGAATAAGGCTGATGTCTTTGCTGAGAGGGCCTCTGTCCCCATATTTGAGGAGCTTTCAAAGGGTTTTGGGGAGGACCTCCATTCCATGTCAATACAATTTGCAAGCATATACTGTAACTGTACAATGGAGACTCTGTGCAAAGATACTATAGGAGCGAAACAAATTAGAATTGACTGAAACTGAATTGACTGAAACTGTTTTTTAATTTAGATATAACTCAGCTCTTTCCAAAATAATAACTGAAAGAGATATAAGGAAACATAGGGAAAATGAATGTTTTTTTAAATAACCATAATAGCTACAGAAAAAAGGAAAAGCCATGTCAGAAACTAAATGTAGGAAGCAACTACAGAAAAACAATATAGTATAGCTCCTGCTAAGATTTATTGCTGTTAGTTAGATAATTGTATATTCTGGAATCAACAATGCCATAGGGTAGATTTTTATAAAAAAATATATCTTTCTTTCCTTTTTAAAAAAAAGTCACTAGCCAGTTCTCTGCATTGGGGTCTTTGTAATCATTCTGTAAAATGGGACCACAGACATCTTCCTCTAATGATTATCAGGATATTTTGGGGCAGAATTACTTGGCTCTCTCCAATGCATGACTTACAGTAGATCAGTGTTTTCATACACCCCAACTTTAAGACATGTGTATTTCAACTTACATAATTGGCTGGGGAATTCTAGGAGTTGAAGTCCATACATTTTAAAGTTGACAAGGTTGAGAAACTCTGTCTTAGACAAATACTAAGGTAGCAAAATTAGAAAACTTAACTGAATGTTTAAAAAATGTTTCTTGGGTTGGAAGAGCCAACTGGATGACTGTAGGGAGTACCTTTCTTAATTTAATTTAATTTATTTAGATTTATAGAACCACCCTTCTCCATTGAAATGGACCCAGGGCAGTGCACAGGAAATTAAAATCAATAAATAACAATAAATACAGAAAATTTAAGAATAAATTAAACTAAAAGCCTGTGCTAAAAATCCCACTTAAAATTCTAAAATGCATTTACTCATTGGCTAAGCTAGGCTAGCTTGATGGAACAGATAAGTCTTAAGTGAGCGGCGAAAGAGGGGAAGGTCTGTGATGGTCTGAAGTTCGGGGGGTAGGTCGTTCCAGAGGGATCGCCCAGCCACTGAGAAGGCTCTCCCCCTGGGCACCGCTAGCTGGCATTGGCCGGCGTATGGTACCCTGAGGAGGCCCTCCCTATGGGAGTGGATCGGATGGAGGGAGCTTTGTGGTAGGAGATGGTCCCACAAATAACTAGGCCCCGTGCCATGGAGTGATTTAAAGATGGTGACAAGCACCTTGAAGCACATCCGGAAGGCCACCAGCAGCCAGTGCAGCTCGCGCAGGAGAGGTGTTACGTGGGAGCTTCGAGATGCTCCCAGAATCCCCCGCGCGGTCACATTCTGTACTAGCTGGAGCCTCCGGATGCACCTCAAGGGGAGCCGCATGTAGAGAGTGTTACAGTAGTCTAGGCGGGACATAACGAGCGCTTGAGAAAGGGGTGCAACTGGCGTACCAGGCGTACCTGGTAGAAAGCCCCTCTGGTCACGGCCGCCACCTGGTCATCCAGGGACAGCCGCGAATCCAGGAGGACACCCAAGTTGTGGGCCCTTTCATGGGGGCCAGTGATTAACTCCCGATGACCAGCGATGGAATCAGCTGGCCATGCCGGGGCGCCGGAAGCCACAGCAACTCGGTCTTGGACGGGTTGAGCCGAAGTTTGTTGCGTCCCATCCAGACCCGCATGGCTTCCAGGCACTGGGACATCACCTTGACGGCATCATTGGGGTGGTTGGAGGTAGATATATACAACTGAGTGTCATCAGCATACTGATGGTACTCTACCCCACAACCACGGATGATTTCACCCAGCGGCTTCATATAGATGTTAAACAGGAGGGGTGAGAGGACTGACCCCTGAGGCACCCCACAAGTGAGTGGTCTCGAGGTTGACCTCTGCCCTCCTGTCAAATTGCGACCTACCGGAGAGGTAGGAGGAGAACCACTGTAAAACAGTGCCCCCCAGTCCCAACCCCTCCAGTCAGTGTATTAGGATACCATGGTTGATGGTATCGAAAGCTGCTGAGAGATCTAACAGGAACAGGATAGAGGAAAAACCCCTATCTCTGGCCCTCCAGAGATCATCCACCAATGCGACCAATGCCGTCTCAGTGCTGTGCCCAGGCCGGAAACTGGACTGGCGCGGGTCTAGATAAGCAGTTTCCTCCAGGTGCCGAGAGAACTGCTGTGCCACCACACTCTCTACAACCTTCGCCAAAAAGTGAAGGTTGGAGACCAGACGGTATTTAGTTAACAATGCTGGGTCCAGGGAAGGCTTCTTGAGGAGGGGTCTCACCATTGCCTCTTTAAGGGAGGCCGGCAAGAGACCCTCACTCAGAGAAGCGTTTACAATTTCCTGGAACCAGCCTCGTGTCACCTCCCAGGAGGCCAGTACCAGCCTGGAGGGACACGGGTCCAATAAACATGATCTTCGCAATCAGTTGACATTTTGCATATTCTTTGTCTTTTCAGGAGTAGGTTTTTCCCATGGTGAGAACTGGAGGGTGATGAGGGGTTTTATGTTAAGCACATTACGGGATTATGGGATGGGTAAGAGGTCTATGGAAAGCAGAATAGCTGAAGAGTGCAGTTTCCTGGTAAAGAAGTTTGAATCTTAGAAAGGTGAGTTGGTGTTTCTTCTGGGGCTCAAGAAATTATCTAGCTTATGTTATCTTAAATGAGTTGAGATTCTTCATGACATATTCCAGACTTCCAGAACTTTAGTTCTTTTAAAATAGTTTTTATTTAAGGGTATTCATAATGCTGAAAGATAATAAAAACACAAATCAGAAAAAAATAAAACAGAAGAAACACAAAGTGCAAAGGATTAAAGAGACAAACAATCTCTCAAGAAGATGAATAAAAAAGAAAAAAAGAGAAAGTTAGAAAAAATATTTAAAGAAGTGGCTCATTTCTTGCAACAAATACAGGAAAATTAATAGTGCCCCCCCCCGCTCTCTCTGAGATTACCGTATTTTTCGGAGTATAAGACACACCTTTTTTCCTCTGGGTGCATCTTATACATCGAATACAGCATGTTTTGCCTCACAAAACCCCACCCCCTTCACCAAAATGGCTGTGCCTAGCCTTATGGAGGCTTCCAGAGAGTTCCTGGGGGCTGGGGGGGACAGAAATTAGCCTAAATCAGGGTGTTTTTTGGCCCCCAGCAGCACTCTATAAGCCTCCATAGGGCTTTGCATGTAATTTATTTGACACAAATATGGCCCATTTGTAAATGGGATGGTTTTTTTGCTCATTTTTCAACCCCCCCACCCCCTAGGAGCACTCTGCAAGCCCCCCCAAGACTAGTCATGCTTTTTATTTGAAGTAAAATGGCCACATTTTCACGGAGAAAGAGCAGTTTGGGGGAAGTATGCAAAGTGTAAAAAAACCTTTTTCCCTCCCTTTCGGAAGGCTGTTTAGTTATTTGGCAACTTTAAGACTTTGGACTTCAACTCCCAGAATTCTCCAGCCAGCATAGCTTGTGGACATAGCTGGCTGGAGAATTCTGGGAATTGAAATCCACAAGTCTTAAAGTTGCCACGTTTGGGAACCCCTGAGTTAGAACACTTTTGGAAAGCTCTTTTGGAGGGCTCTTTAATTGTTTCTGTGCCAGGAGAAACAAAGTTTTAAGGTTTGTCAGTGATTTCCTTCTCCAGGACATGGATAAATACACCTGGAAACATCAACCTACCTACCTACACACACACTCTCTCTCTCTTTCTCCCTACCTACCTACTGTATTTCTCTCTCTATTTCTCTCTCTCTATCCTTCTACCTAATGGGAACCTCAAGGTTTACCCACGTAACACCGCTCTTGCGCGAGCTGCACTGGCTACCTGTCATCTTTCGGGTGCGCTTCAAGGTGTTAGTTATCATCTTTAAAGCGCTCCATGGCACGGGACCTAGTTATCTGCGGGATCGGATTCTGCCCCATACATCCCTGCGGCGATTCGCTCCCACAGAGAGGGACTTCTCCGGGTGCCGTCCACTAGGCTATGCCAGCGGGCGACGCCCAGGGGAAGGGCCTTCTCTGTGGCGGGCCCAGCCCTCTGGAACAACCTTCCCCCTGAAATTAGAACAACTACGGACCTCCGCTTCTTCCGTCAAAAACTGAAAACACACTTCTTCTGCTTGGCCGGCATAGGTTAGTCTTCCGTCTTTTAATAGGGTTTAGGGGATTTTAGTTAATTTAAAACTGGGGATTTTAGCGCAGGGATAATCTTTGTTTAATTTGCCTTTTATTTAATTTATTTGTATATTTATTGGTATTTTTTAATTTTCCCTGTGCACCGCTCCGAGTCCCTTTGGGGAGAGGAAGCGGTCTATAAATAAATTTATTATTATTATTATTATTATTATTATTATTATTATTATTATTATTATTATTATTATTATTATTATTATTATTATTATTATTATTATTATTATTATTATTACCTACCTACACACACACTCTCTCTCCCTCCCTACCTTCTGTATTTCTCTCTCTCTCTCTCCTTCTACCTACCTACCTACCTACCTACCTACCTACCTACCTACCTACCCACACACACTCTCTCTCTACCTACCTACTGTATTTCTCTCTCTCTCTTTCTATTTCTCTCTCTATCCCTTTATCTACCTACCTACCTACTTATTCTCTCTCTCTACCTACCTACCTACGCAGAGGGCATCAGGGCAGGCGCACGTTCCTGGGTGTCAGGGTGGGCGCGCACTCCTGGGCGTCAGTGTGGGTGTGCACCGCCGCCGCCTCCTCCCTCCCTGCCCACTCTCAGTGCTGCTGGCCTGGCCCGCCGCCACCTTTAAAGGGGCCCCTGCAGGGGCAGGCAGGAGAGGACACAGAGGCTTTTCTCCCCTGGAGGAAGGTAAAAGGGTGAGGCAAAGTGGCAGCAGAGCAGTCCAGAGAAGCAGGCGGCGAGGTGTCCTGGCTGAGGAAGGGATCGCGTTCTCCCCACAGTGCGACCCCTTGCCTTCCTCGGCCAGGACGCCTCGCTGCCCGCTTCTCTGGACTGCTCTGCCGCCACCTCGCCTCATCACCCCTTTGCCTTCCTCCAGGGGAGAAAAGCCTCTGCGTCCTGAGCCCCCGCCACGCCCCCTGTCCCTCCAGCGCTCCAGCCTGGCTCAAGGGGACCTTCCCCCCCACCGCCTCCCCACCACCACCCAGAGAAACTCCTCGCTCTCCCCTTCCTCCATTTCCTCCGCCTGCCCGGCTCTCACTCTCCTTCCCTCCAGAGACTCACCACGGCACTTCGGGGGCAAAAAGCCCAAAGCCATGCCCACCCCGTAGCTCCACACTCCGCACCTTTCAGGCCTTTTGGGGCAGGTCTCCCACTCTCTTTGCCGAGGGGACGAAGCCCCTTCCCACCGCCAAGCCCCACCCAGCCAGTTCCCAGCTAGCCGCTCAATCTACCGCCGCCGCGGGACTTTTTAAAAATGTGGCGGGATACGGGACAAATGTTCAAAACCTGGCAATGTCCTGCCAGAAGTGGGACACCTGGTCACCTTACATAACTATCTGTCACGATCTATTTCTTCTAATACTCAAGAAAGACCACTCTTAGACATTGTTTGAAATGAATAAGGCTACTTTTACTGAGTACCGGAGATCAACAGACCATAGTGAAGCAGGAAGTAACTAGTTTAGGCGCAAACATAGAGTATTAAAGCTTAAGCCCATCCCAAGAGCCCTAACCCCCCCTTGCAGTGTCCAATATACGTTCTTCTCCGACATCAGGTGGGCAGGTCATCACCAGCATGGAATGTGAGACCGTTAGTCCAGAGATAACACCAGCCGGCATCATCTTCCACCAATCTACCACCAGCATAACAATTGAATCCCAGCGCCCCACCCTCCCCGTTTCCATGGCAGCTAAGCAGCATCTGCGAAGGCTGACATCCGGACCTCCTCCAGGAGCAGGCGGACGCTTCTCAGAAAGCGAGATGCTAGACCTGTAAAACAGACAAAAAGAGACAAAACAACACAGAGGAGAGAGGGAAAGGGTCAAGGTTTGTGTGGATATTTGGCATAAAACTGGAGTATAAGCTTCGGGGCCTTGAGATGCTCTTTATCCACCCATTCATTGTGAGAAGGAGGAAAGTCTTTCCACATGACTAAGAACTGAGTTTTATTTCTACGGACTGTGGAGTCCAAAATGTCACGCACTTCATAATGCTGGTGACCGTCAACCATCATTGGTGCAGGGGCATCAGGAGAGGGTTTGCGGAGATGCGAGGTGCGTTCAGGCTTTAATAGGTGAACATGGAATACCGGGTACAAACGACGGTAGGTTTTTGGGAGATCCAAATGGACAGACACCGAACTGATTATCTTAGTTATAGTGAATGGACCAACAAATTTGCGACCCAGTTTCTTGCATTTTTGCGGGCTGTCTAAATGCTTAGTAGAGACGTATACTCTATCACCCACTTTGTAGGCCGGAGGAGCAGCCCGTTTCCTATCAGCATACAACTTATGCGATTGATGTGCATCATCCAAAGTTTTTCTTAAGATAGGCCAAACCGAAGACAGCCTGTTGGACCATTCACCCAAGGAGGGAACTGTGGGCGAGTCGTGAGGTAATTCAGGGATGGGTACAAAGTCCTGACCATAGATAATCCTAAAAGGGGTCATATTTGTACTAGAATGAACAGAGTTATTATAAGCCACTTCGGCATGTAACAGGAGATCAGCCCAATCATCTTGTTGAAAATTAATGAAACAACGAAGGTATTGTTCCAAAACGGAATTAGCCCGCTCACAAGAACCGTTCGTCTGGGGATGGTAGGAGGAGCTTAAGCCCTGGGCGGAGCCTATCAATTTCAAAAATTCCTTCCAAAAGAGAGACGTAAATTGAGTACCTCTATCCGAAATGATACGCTTAGGCACACCGTGAAAGCGATAAATATGGTTCAGGAACAACTTGGCCAACGATTTGGAAGATGGAATCTTCGAACAAGGTACAAAATGAACTTGCTTGGAGAAAAGATCCGTAACAACCCAAATGACGGTATAGCCTTGGCTGGTTGGAAGGTCAACAATAAAGTCCATCGAGATCTCCTTCCAAGGAGCCTCCGGCCTTGCCACAGATTGGAGAAGGCCATGGGGCTTACCAGGGGTACGTTTCGAAGCAGCACAAACAGGACAACTGGCAATGTATGATTCCACATCCTTTTTGAGCGAAGGCCACCAGAATTGGCGCTTAACTAGGTGTACAGTCTTTACGAATCCGAAATGTCCCGCTAAACGTGGGTCGTGTGCCCGCTGCAATATAAAAGGTCGTATGGTAGCAGGGACATAAATCTTAGAGCCAATCCAAGGGAGATTATCCCTAATAGTGCAGTCACCTGAATGTGCAGAATACCATTCATCAGTAAGCAATTCAGATTTAATGCGAGCAATGAGCTCAGCCGGTGGAGCAATCTGGAGAATAGAATGGCCTCTGGTAGACGCAGGAGAAGCAGGTAATGCGAGCGGCATCATGGGTTGCACAACTGTAAGTTTAGAAACATCATATTGGGGCAGTCTGGAGAGGGCATCAGCCATGAAATTCTTCCCACCAGGGATATATTTGAGACGGAAATTGAAACGATGGAAGTAGTGTGCCCAGCGTAGTTGTCTTGGGGAAAGTTTGCGGGAGGAAGTGAGAGCTTCTAGATTTTTATGGTCCGTCCAGACTTCAAACGGATGAGGTGCGCCCTCGAGAAAATGACGCCAAGTCATGAGGGCCCAACGAACAGCAAATGCTTCCTTCTCCCAAATGGCCCATCCACGCTCGGTAGCGGACAGTTTACGAGAGGTGTAGGCACATGGTTGTAGTTGGCCACGGGTGTTGAGTTGTAGCAAGACCGCTCCCACAGCGACATCGCTGGCATCCGCCTGAACCACGAACAGGGAGTTGACGTTGGGATGCTTCAGAACAGGCTCAGCCGCAAACAGACGTTTAAGTTTCTCGAAAGCTGCTTGGCACTCCATGGTCCAGTTGAGGGGGGTTCCAGGCCGAGGTTTACCCTCCCCTTTGGTTTTGAGAAGTTTTGTAATGGGTAACGCAATGCTAGCAAATGATGGAATAAATTGGCGGTAAAAGTTGGCGAAACCCAGAAAACTTTGGAGCTGTTTACGAGTGCGGGGAGGGGCCCATTCTGTTACAGCTTTCACTTTAGCAGGATCCATTTCAATCCCTTCCGAGGAGATACGATAACCTAAATAATCAATCTTCTCCTGGTGAAACTCACATTTAGACAATTTGGCGTATAGTTCGGCGGAGCGGAGTTTCTGAAGGACGGAACGCACAAGCTTGACATGTTCGTCACGTGTTTGCGAGTACACGACTATGTCGTCAATATAAACTAAAACTCCCTTATATAAGTGCTCGTGGAGGACCTCATTGATCAGTTGCATAAATACAGAAGGAGCACCCTGAAGACCAAATGGCAAAACCTTAAACTGGAAACATCCAAGGGGACAGTTGAAAGCAGTTTTCCATTCGTCACCCTCTTTAATTCTCACTCTATAATAAGCTTCACGTAAGTCCAGTTTAGTAAAAATTTTACCAGTAGCCAGGTGGGCAAGCATGTCCTTCATAAGCGGAAGTGGGTAGACGTTGTGCTCGCAAATGGTGTTAAGGTAAGAGTAGTCCTGAACTAATCGAAGAGTGCCATCTTTCTTTTCTCTAAACATCACTGGTGCGGCCACACGTGGCCTAGCAGGTTCAATGAAACCCCTTTGTAGGTTTTTGTCAATAAATTTTCGCAATTCCTCCATTTCACGTGGAGTCATAGAGTAAAGACGAGGCTTAGGTAACTGCACTCCAGGAAGAAAATCAATGGAGCAATCAGTAGCCCTATGAGGAGGAAGTGAGTCACAAGACTTTTCACTAAAAGCGTCTTTAAGGTCCCAATATTCTGCGGGAATTTTCTCCTCACCAGGGATGATTTCCGAAGGAGGAAGAGCTAATATGGGACCAGCGGGTTCAGTGATAGGAGTTACGTCAAGGGGAGAATCATGCTGGTGCTTTGAAAGTATTAAGTTATTTTCAGGTAGTAATAAAGGTATTAGCACCCATCCCTCTTTCCAATCAATAAGAGGATTCCATTTACGTAGCCAGTTGACTCCCAAAATGACCGCATTATCAGCTATGGCAGCTACGATGAAATTAATGGTTTCATTATGAGTTTCACCAATAGAAACTTGAAGTGGTTGGGTAACAAAAGATGCAGGAATTCCACCCGCCACAGAACCATCCATCTGGCAAAATGCTATGGGGATTTTTAAATTCTTCAAATGAAACCCCATGGCGTAGACAAGATCTTGGCTGATCAGACAGCGAGAACAACCAGAATCAATGAGGGCTTGTACATTGCAAGTACGACCACTAGATGGAGCCAAAAGCTTTAATTGAATATAAAGGGGCCCGGAGCGGCGACTTACCAAATTTTCGTCAGAGTCCCCCTCCCAATCATCGGGCTGGGTCTCGGGCTGGTCAACGGAGAGGTCTAGAGGCTCCACCCCACTCATCGCAGGCTTACTGCGCACGTTCGGAGCTTTTGCAGGCCTTCTAACTTCGGAAGAGGAATGTGGGCGTGGAGGCTGTCTTGACCTGCAGTTATTCGCCCAGTGCCCTTCCTTTCCACAACGATAACAAGAGCCTGGCCGTGCTGGAGTTGATCTTCGCCCCCCCCTCTGCATGTGGGAATCTTTATCAGGGGACCGAGGCCTGGGGCTTCCCAATGGCTTCTTCTTTTCAAAACGGACTGGATCTTGTAAGTGGGCCTGGTCCAGTTCCACATCTCCTGCCAAATCTATCCAATCATCTAAGGATTCGGGACGGAATCTGTTTATGCATATCTGATAAATGTCTTTATCAAGTCCCTCAGTATAGAGATCCATCAGAGCCCTGTCACTATAACCGACCATAAACACAGACAGCTCTTGAAAAATTTGCGTGTATTCTTGCACAGACATACTCCCCTGGCGTAAATTTCTCATTCTCATTCTAGCTTTCCTTTCAACTCGGGGGTCTTCAAAACGTCTTCTAAGAGCAGTCATAAAGCGTTCAAAATCCCGCAACACGGGTGAGTGGCTATTATGCAGAGAAACCAGCCATCTGGAAGCTTTGTTTTCCAAAGCCATAGAAACAATTCTAATTTTGACCTCATCTTCATAGTCATCTGCGTAATGCTGCACAAAATTATTTACGTGGAGCAGAAAAGATGCTAAATTTTCGCTGTCACCGTCGAACTTAACGCCCAGGGGAGGGAGTTTCGCAGGCCGGCGGGGGGGGGGGACGGTTTTCCCTCTGTAAATCTCCGCTGGCTTGTGGAGGGGGGGAAGGGGTTGTGCCTCTGCTTTCTCGGGCGGCTGCTTCTTTTAACTGTTTGCATTCCCGACGATGCCCCCCCTCCAAAAGGTTATTCAGGGCTTCCCTCTTCTCGCTTGCCTGGCGGAGCAGTTCATGGGCCATCTCCTTCAACTCCCTTTCTTCCCTTAAAAGCTCCGGAATGAATGGCTTGGGGGAAGGGCGGCGTCTGGTGGTGGTAACCCCTGAGCTTATGCCCCCCGTCATTCCCACTCCCTCAGACCAACGGTGGGGTTTTGTTGTATCTTCGGCTGTCAAGTTTAAATCTAGGCCGGCTAAACAATCCAACACTGACCTCGGATCCTCTTTTGGAGCAGGGATATTTGATGCAGTTTCTCCCATATCGATGGCAGGCAGAACCTCCACAAGTGGAAGCTCCTCTTTAGCAGGATCCGACATCAGGAGTGATTTTTTTGTGACTTCCTGCTTAATGTCACGATCTATTTCTTCTAATACTCAAGAAAGACCACTCTTAGACATTGTTTGAAATGAATAAGGCTACTTTTACTGAGTACCGGAGATCAACAGACCATAGTGAAGCAGGAAGTAACTAGTTTAGGCGCGAACATAGAGTATTAAAGCTTAAGCCCATCCCAAGAGCCCTAACCCCCCCTTGCAGTATCCAATATACGTTCTTCTCCGACATCAGGTGGGCAGGTCATCACCAGCATGGAATGTGAGACCGTTAGTCCAGAGATAACACCAGCCGGCATTATCTTCCACCAATCTACCACCAGCATAACAATTGAATCCCAGCGCTCCACCCTCCCCGTTTCCATGGCAGCTAAGCAGCATATGCGAAGGCTGACACTATCCCTCCTTATCCATTAACAAATCCAAAACTCATAGTGATTTCTGTCCAAATGTCAGCAAAAAGTCATAAATGCTTCCAGAAGTTTAAAAAAAAATATTTAATTCTGATCAAAGAAACCAACTGATGCTAGAATGATGGCAATGAAAATACTGTGTTAATAGTTATGATAGTTTTATATTATATTAACATTTTGCTGAAAGTGCATATTTGTTGTCTAGGAAAACCTTTTGAATTCAGAAGAATCATGACTGCAGCTGTTGCCAATATAAGAGTATCCATTTTACTTGGGAAGCAATATGACTATGAAGATTCAAGATTTATTAAATTACTAGCTATACCCGGCCACGCGTTGCTGTGGCCCAGTCTGGTTAAATGGCCAATCAATCTGTTTGTAGATCTACACCTGCACACATACACACAACCACCATATAACCCCCAACCTACCTACCTACTGTATTTCTCCCTCTCTATCCCTCTATCTACCTACCTACCTACTGTATTTCTCCCTCTATCTATCCCTGTACCTACCTATCGTATTTCTCCCCTCTATCCCTCTACCCACCTACCTACCATATTTCCCCCTCTCTCTGTATCACCTACCTACCTACCTACCTACCTACCTACCTACCTACCTACCTACCAACCATATTCTTCCCTCTCTCCCTCTACCTACCTACCTACCTACCTACCCATTGTATTTATCTCTATATACCTGTACCTATCTACCTACCTGCTGTATTCATCCCTCTCGTTTATCCCTCTACTTACCTAACTACCTACTGTATTTTTTCCTCTCTCTATATTCCTCTACCTAAATAAATAGCCCTCCCCTCCCCAGACCACCCACCCACCCACAGTCAACCTCCTCCAGGCCCCCCTACCTCCCTCCCTTGTGCCTAACTCAGTGGTGGGCAAAGTCATTAGTCTCTTTGTCCCTCTGTTCTTCCCTCCTTCTCTGTCTTTCTCTGACATTCTCTCTGTCTCTCTCTCTCTCTCCTTCCTCCCCCATCTCTGTCACTCTGTTTGTGTCTGTCTGTCTGTCTGTCTGTCTATCTTTCTATCTATCTATTTATCTATCTATCCACCTACCTACCTACCTACCTTATTTGTCCCTCTCTATCTATCCCTTGGGGGTCATTTAGTGCAACTTCCTGCCTAGGCAGGAAGCCCTATACCCATGATGGCGAACCTATGGCACGGGTGCTACAGGTGGCACATGGAACCATTTCTTAGGCCACGCGAGGCATTGCCCTGTCAGCTTCAGTGTGTATGTGTGCCCTGGCCAGCTGATTTAGGCCTTCTTTTGAGGCTGTTTTTTGCCCTCTGGAGGTGGGGGAAGGCTGTTTTCACCCTTCCCAGGCTCCTATAAACCCTCTGGAGCCTGGGGATGACGTAAGAAGCATGCCAAATGCAGGGGGTCATCCACATTATGGATGTGGCACACCTGTGCACATCACCCCTGCACTCCCCCTGCTTTTGGCACGCGAGCCAAAAATGGCTATCCAACATCTTCTTGAAGACTTCCAGTGTTGGGGCATTCACAACTTCTGGAGGCAAGCTGTTCCACTGATTAATTGTTCTAACTGTCAGGAAATTTCTCCTCAGTTCTAAGTTGCTTCTCTCCTTGATTAGTTTCCACCCATTGCTTCTTGTTCTGCCCTCAGGTGCTTTGGAGAATAGCTTGACTCCCTCTTCTTTGTGGCAACCTCTGAGATATTGGAAGGCTGCTATCCTGTCTCCCTGTCCCTCTTTTATTAAACTGTATTTCTCCCTGTCTCTCTATTCCCCTATCTACCTACCTACTGTAATACAATAATACAATAGCAGAGTTGGAAGAAACATTGGAGGTGATCTAATCCAACCCCGCTGCTCAAGCAGGAGACCCTATACCGTGTCAGACAAATGGTTTTCCAGTCTCTTCTTAAAAACACATCCAGTGTTGGGGCATCCATAACTTCTGGTGGCAAGCTGTACCACTGATTAATAGTTCTCACTGCCAGGAAATTTCCCCTCAGTTCTAGGTTGCTTCTCTCCTTGATTAGTTTCCACCCATTGCTTCTTGTTCTGCCATCAGGTGCTTTGGAGAGGTGGAAGGGACCTTGGAGGTCATCTACCCACCTACTGTAATACAATAATACAATAGCAGAGTTGGAAGAGACATTGGAGGTGATCTAATCCAACCCCGCTGCTCAAGCAGGAGACCCTATACCGTGTCAGACAAATGGTTCCACTGCTGTTCCACTGATTAATAGTTCTCACTGCCAAGAAATTTCCCCTCAGTTCTAGGTTGCTTCTCTCCTTGATTAGTTTCCACCCATTGCTTCTTATTCTGCCCTCAGGTGCCTTGGTGAATAGCTTGACTCCCTCTTCTTTGGGGCAACCCCTGAGATATTGGAAGGCTGCTATCATGTCTCCCCTAGTCCCTGTTTTATTAAACTGTATTTGCTGTCAGATGGGTGGTTCTTTGTTACAGTTTGGTTCAGTTCGTATCAAACAGTTTAAAGCAGCTCCCTGCCTCCGTGTTTTTACCTCAGAGAACAGTCTTGAGCAGTATTTCTCCCCCACCCTCTCTCTATGGGCCACCTGGGAGTTTGCTATTCTCTGTGCCTTTTTGGCCCTAAGAGGCCGCCATATGACAGTTGAAAAGCAGTTTAATGGGCGTGGCTACAGGGAAGTGAAAACACATTTCAGTGCATACCTTTTATTTGTGTGTAACTTGCACACGACACACGTGTGCTAGGCACAAAATGAGTAGCTATTCTATTATCGGAAGTCCTTGGCTACATTGTGTGAAAGTTTGGTGTAAATCGGTCCAGTAGTTTTTGAGATTAGTGGATTCGTACAAACTATTTTACATTTTTATTTATATAGATTAAGCTTGGCAACAGAAAATGTCATGCTTATGGGAAGCCCAGGAGTGCAGGTAATGATTATTCATCTGAAAAGCATTAAAATCTCATTTAGCAAAATCCAGAATGTAATGTAATATTGAAAAAAATATGATGATTAAAATTTTTTTAAGGTGACACAATATTTCCAATATTTTTCCACTTGAGTATATAAGTATATATGTAGGTCAAGTATTTATATCCTATAGCCAACGTTTCTTGCAATTGGAATTTGATGCAACTCTGATTCCATTTTTCAGTCAATTTATAGAAGTATAAGAAAGACTAGAATCTAATTCAAATGTGTTTCTATTACTAAAAGCAAATAGATTAAAATGTTTTATGTTAATGACAGCAACACAATATTAACTAGAGATGTCTATGACAGGACCTCTAAAATTCCCCACCAAATTTGTAGTGGAAGAATTTTTTGGACACTGCTTATTGCAAATCCTATCTTTAAGGAAACTGAAAGGAAGTCTATCAGTGAATTGTAATTGCTCTCTATTATTATGCCTTCTGGTGTAATATAAACAGATATCATTTGTAAAGTCTATCCAAGATGATATTCTAGGTTTGTAACTTCTTTATCACCTCTGTTATTTTGAATTTTTCAGCCATATAACATGTTTCCCATGCTTGGCTTTCTTTTTGGTGCTCGTAAGAAAGCCCTGAAGAACAGAAAGGAATCGGAGGCCTTCATCAATGAAAACTTCATCCAATGTCTCAACAATCTAGATGAAAATGACACGAGAAACTTTATCGATTCATATCTTGTACAACAGCAACAGGTAACGTAATGGGCAGAAGTGGCAATTTAAAGTTTTCAATAAAATTTGGCAAATGGAAGCATCTGCAATTGGCAGGAACCCTTATTACAGGGAAAAGCAAACCTAACAAATTGGCAAGTGTCTCCAATTATTGAACAGTCATTCACTTTGCCTAGTGTTCAGTACACTAATTTTGAAAGATTGTTATGGTCACTAACTAGCATTATTGCAGTCACTGATCATCACCTAATTAGCCTAATCTTCCAAGCAATTGAGAACTCTAGGAAAATAATAATCTATAATAATCTTTTTATATGTTTACCATGTTAGGACCCCCATAATAAATTCTTCCTCTATATGGATATCAATAAAGAAAAAAAATGCTTTGAATGCCTACAGGTTGGCACACATTTGAGGAGTGTTATATTTAGTTATGATAAAACTTTTGTTTTGATTCTTAGAAAATTTGCACCAAAGCTGCATCTAAAAAGATTATTATTGGCGTAGTTACATCAATTGCATGGAAAATAATATACTGTATTTCAGAGGAAAAAAACATGTTCAAAGCCTGTTACAACTGCTGCTAAATGTTTTAATAGGGTTTCTTTAAAAACTTATTTAAAACACAATAAATAAATTATGAATATATTAAACATTGGGCAGATTTATATTAATCCAACATAATTAACCAAGAGATGCAGGTCTTTATACACTGCATTTCATTTTGGAAATATCACTGGGGATGTACAATGTTTGGTTGATGTGTACTTGGCAAGATTTCAGAAGTGGTTTGCCATTGCCTGCTTCCTAAAGCTGAGAGAGAATGACTGGCCAAGGTCACCCAGCTGGTTTTATGCCTAATGAAAGACTATAGCTGTGTGAAAAAGTCCTGCATGCTTTACGCTTCACGGTTTATGACATTTTTTGGATAGGCCATTGATTTTATGATATTTTATTCTAACACCTATGCAAATACTGTTATATTTAAATAAATACTGGTGGTTTTAAGTGAAAAGTATAAACGTTTTGCATTTTGGTTCTGTTTGGATGGAGATTGTGAATTTTCTTGCATGCTTACAATGCATGCTTACAATGACTATGAAAACAGATTAAATGATGCATACCCAGTGGCATAAGTGTTGAAATTACTAAGGCTGATGCTAGTGTTTTGTTAAGACTTTTATTATTTGTGACCCTCAAAAGGATCGTAACCAAACATGGTTAGTAATATGAAATTGGCCAGCCCTTATTGCTTATCACCAGGCGGCATCACTTAGGCATAGATTGTATAAGCCTTTGCTTGTGATCTTTGGTGACAATGTCGTGACAGGCTGCAATCATCAATTCAATCAGCTCCTTCTCGGTCTTCGGATGCTTCTTACTTATTTTGTAACCAATCTTGGCCCACAATTGGGTTGAAATCTGGTCTCTGAGCTGGCCAGTCCAGGAGTTGAACACCATGTTTCTTCATCCACTGATGGATGGACTTGGCTCAATGACAAGGAGCGTTGTCATCCTGGAGGTAAAAGTCCTTCCCTACACGTTGCTGAGCTGAAGGAAGCACAGTCTTTTCCAGGACTTCATACTGCTTGGAATTCATGATTCCCTTCATGATTTTTATCTGAGCAATACCAGAAGCAGCGATACAGCTCCAGATCATCATGTGTGCAATGGATGCTTCACAGATAGATTCAGGCAGTAGGACCTAAATTCTTCAGCTGGAAATCTTCTGACATACTTATTGCAGTGATTCCCAGTCAAGTAGAAATTGCTCTCATCACTGAAGAAGACCTTGTCCCGCTGTTCGTTGGTCCACTTGGCATACTTCTTGGTTCACACACATCGATGACAGTGCCAAGCAAAGGTTTACTTCAAGCCCTGCAGTCTTTGAGCCCTCTGGCAAGCAGTCTGCGATGCACTGTGCTTGTGCACACTTTTACACCACATGTTTCACCCAAATTCTTGTAATCTGAGGTGAGGTGAACTTCCTGTCAGCCATCAAAATGCATTGCAGAGCCCGATCTTGCCCTAGGGAGGGGTGGGGGTGGTGATTATGGTTAGGGAAGGTCTTGAGCCAAAGGAGATCACGATCCCTCAGACGACCGGGTGCGAGTCCCTCCTTGTGAAGTGGGGCCTAGGGAGGCAGTTGGGCATGTTAGTCGTATACCTGGCTCCTCGCTATACGAAAACAGCTCTGCCCGAGCTCCTAGAGGTGATAGCCGAGGCGGCGGTTGAGACCCCCAGACTTTTAGTCATGGGGGACTTTAACCTGCCGTCAGCAGGCGAAACCTCTGGGGTAGCTCGGGAGTTCATGGCCTCCATGACAGCCATGGACCTGACCCAAGTAGTTGTAGGCCCTACCCACGAGGGCGGACACACCCTGGATCTAATCTTCATCTCGGGACAGTGGAGTAGTGATCTGGGAATAGGGGATTTAGTCATCACACTCCTGTCATGGACAGATCATGCTCTCCTTCGGCTCGACTTTCCGATCGCTGCACCTCACCGCGGGGAGGCGGAACCGGACATTCCTATATGGTTCCGCCCCAGGCTCCTGATGGACCCGATAAGGTTCCAAAGGGAGCTTGGGCCAATTCCTGTGGACTTGCCCCGCGACTCGACTGAGGACCTAGTGGCCGCATGGTTAAGTGCGGCCACGGGGGCCTTGGACCAAGTTGCGCCCTTGCGGCCTCTCTTGCGGTGCCGAACCACCTGGGCTCCTTGGTTCACCGAGGGGCTTAGGGGGATGAAGTGCCACAAGAGACGCCTAGAGAGCAGATGGAGATCTTCTCACTCCGAAGCCGACCGAACACTAGTGAGAGACCATATTAGGACTTACTTAGTGGCGATAAGAGTGGCCAAACGTGAGTATTATGCCACCCTTATTGCATCCGCAGATAACCGCCCTGCCACCCTGTTTGGGGTGACTCGCTCCCTCCTTCAACAGAGGCCGCGGGAAGCCCCTTTACAAGGTCGAGCAGAGGAATTTGGGATTTATCTGCAGGAGAAAATCACTCGGATTCGGAGCGAGCTACCTTCCATCGACAGTGGTCCAGCCGAGCGGGCCGAGGCTGTTCTTGTGACACCATCTTGGGAGGAGTTTGATTTTGTTACCACCGAGGATATGGACAAGTTGTCAAAGAGACTTAGGGCTATCTGCAGGATCGGATCCTGCCTCATACGTCCTCACGGCCGATTCGCTCCCACAGAGAGGGGCTTCTCCGGGTGCCGTCCACTAGACTGTGTCAGCGGGCGACACCCAGGGGAAGGGCGCTCTCTGTGGCGGGCCCGGCCCTCTGGAACGACCTTCCCCCCGACATTAGGACAACTACGGACCTCCGCTCCTTCCGTCTTAAATTGAAAACTTACTTTTTCCGTCTGGCCGGCCTGGGATAGCCTCCTTGCCTTGGGATTTTATAGAATAGGTTTTAGTTTAATTGGGATTTTAGCACAGGGTTTATTTAATTGGTTTTTAAATTTTGTTGTTTATTTATTGTTGTTGTTATTTATTGCTTTTATGCTACCTGTGCACCGCCCCGAGTCCCCGTGGGGAGAGGGGGCGGTATAGAAATAATAAATTATTATTATTATTACCACATGTTTATTGGACCCGTGTCCCTCCTGGCTTGTACTGGCATCCTGGGAGACGACACGAGGCTGGCTCCAGGGCATTGTCAACGCATCTTTGAGTGAGGGGTCCTTGCCTGCCGTCTTGAAAGAGGCGGTAGTAAGGCCCCTCCTCAAGAAGCCATCCCTGGATCCAGCATTATTAGAGAACTATCGTCCCGTCTCCAACCTTCACATTTTAGTGAAGGTTGTTGAGAGTGTGGTGGCTCAACAGTTTCCGCGACACTTGGAGGAAGTTGATTATCTAGACCTGCGCCAGTCCGGCTTTCGACCCGGGCACAGCACCGAGACGGCATTGGTTGCGTTGGTTGATGATCTCTGGAGGACGCGGGATAGAGGATATTCCTCTATCCTAGTCCTATTAGACCTCTCAGAGGCTTTTGATACCATCGACCATGGTATCCTATTGCGCCGACTGGGGGGTTTGGGGCTTGGAGGCACCGTTTTGCGGTGGTTCTCGTCCTACCTCTCTGGTCGGTCGCAATATGTGTTGGCAGGGGGGCAGAGGCCGGCCTCGAGGCCCCTCATATGTGGGGTTCCTCAAGGGTCGGTCCTCTCGCCCCTACTGTTCAACACATATATGAAGCCGCTGGGTGAGATCATCCGTGGTTTTGGGATGGGATATCATCTGTATGCTGATGATACTCAGTTGTACATATCCACCCCAGACCACCCCAACGATGCCGTCGAGGTTATGTCCCGGTGCTTGGAGGCCGTACGGATCTGGATGGGTGGTAACAAACTCAAACTCAACCCGTCCAAGACTGAGTGGCTGTGGCTTCCGGCACCCCGGTTCAGCCAGATTATTCCAACTCTGGCCATTGGGGGCGAAACACCGGCCCCCGTGGAGAGGGCGCGCAATTTGGGTGTCCTCCTGGATTCCCGGCTGTCTATGGAAGATCATGTGGCAGCCGTGGCCAGGGGGGGTGTTTCATCAGGTACGCCTGATGCGCCAATTGCGCCCCTTACTGGACCGGGGGGCCTTACGCACAGTCACTCAAGCTCTCGTCATCTCTCGACTCGACTACTGTAATGCTCTCTACATGGGGCTTCCCTTGAGGTGCACCCGAAAGCTACAGCTAGTCCAGAATGCAGCCGCGCGAGTGATTACGGGAGCGCCTAGACACTCCCACATAACACCAATCCTGCGCGAGCTGCACTGGCTTCCTGTGGTCTTTCGGGTGCGCTTCAAGGTTTTGACGATCATCTTTAAAGCGCTCCATGGCTCGGGGCCTAGTTATATGCGAGACCGCCTCCTGCCCCCCGGTACGCTCCCACAGAGAGGGGCTCCTCAGGGTGCCGTCAGCGGGACAATGCCGACTGGCGACACCCAGGGGAAGAGCCTTCTCTGTGGCGGGACCAGCCCTTTGGAACGACCTACCCCCTGAACTCCGCACCATCTCCGACCTCCGCCTCTTCCGCAAGTGTCTGAAGACACACCTATTCCATCTAGCCGGCCTTGCGTAGCCTCCATTTCTGGCTTAGATAGTTTTAAATCTGGGGATTTTAATTCGGTTTTTAGCACAGGATTTACTATTAGAATACGTTTTTAAAATTTTTTATATGTTTGTATGTATTTTAACATTCCTGTGCGCCGCCCTGAGTCCGCTTGGAGAAGGGCGGGGTATAAATTTAATAAAATAAAAATAAAAATAAATAAATTTTGTTGACTTTCTTGGCCTTCCAGAGTGGAGCCTGTCACCAACTGAACCAGTTGTTTGGTATCTTTCAACCGCTCTGCTCACTGTGGTGTGATGGAATTTCACTCTCTTGGCTATTTCTATACAGGAGTAACCCTCTTCATGAAGCACAATGATGTGATGCCGCTCCTCAGTACTGGTGAAAGCAAAGACCTTCATCCTTGCCCGCAGCCAGAGCTAAATTAAATTTGTAAATGCTTTTCATGTCTATTTATAGTCATAGAGTATTACAACATTGATTGGCTGATTGATTTAGCCTCTGTGCATTTTGATTGGTCAGCCAAAGCTCACTGTTGATTGGCTACTTTCGATCCTAACATTCTCGAAAATTCAAGTTGTGTTTGTTTTAGCACATAAACTCACTCAAAACCTTAAAAAGACTTTGATTATATTAATGAAAATTATGCATCTCAATCCGACTACAGAAATTTTCATCAAAGTACTAATTTTGCATACTTTCTATGAGTGAAAAGTTGACTAAAGATGTAAATACAGCTTAAAACTGAAAGAGTGCAGGAAATTTTCACACATCTGTAGAACTCCCGGTCTCTCAGGTTTGAGCCTGATGCTTTAATCACTATACTAAACTGGCTCTCTACTTACATATACACCTACATTATGCATTGCTTTAATTATCTACACACATACAATCCACCTACAGAAACTGATACACTCACTCACTTACACACACAAACACTCACACACACACACTCAGAGAAGGTGTAGAATTAATCTTTTCCAATGATGGTTATAGAACTGAAGATTTAAAAAACCCTCAGAAATGTGTGTAGAGTTGTAACCTCCTGAATAATAACGATCATGTGAATAATTATTTAAAAATGTGTAGCAATCGCAAAGTGGGGATGACATTTAAACTAGAACATTTTAGAACCCAAAAAGCACCTGTATTGAGATGCCATATTTGCAGATTATACTAAAAAGAGCAAAGAAGATATTTGGGGGGACATTGATTTGATTTATAGAATTAATTCAGCATATGCCAGAATAAATGAGGTACCCAGAGAGATACATATTAAATTTATAAGAAGGTCAACAAGGGATGAGATCCTGAGAGCACAGAGAGATAATCCTATGATTTACCAACAGACAGAAATAACCATTTTGAAACAGATCCCGAAAAAGATTCGAGAGATAAGAAGGAAATATTCCTTCCTATCCAAAAAATTATATAAAAAGGGGGTGTGGTTCAAGTGGGTGATGCCTGAAGGAATGTTAGTGTTCTGGGAGGGGGGGAGAGTAAGAATTAAAACAATTGAAGAGGCAGAAGCCTTTCTTAAAAAACATTCCTCAATCCTGGAGGATTAAAATGGGGGAACGGGAGGGGCCATGGCTCCACCTACAGGTGGGAATGGAAAAGAGGACACAATAGCTAAAAGACTCAGATCACAAAAATAATAAATAATAATAATAATAATAATTTCATTTATAGACCGCCTCCTCTCCCCAAAGGGACTTTCCTTTACATAGTGTAACCTTTAAACGGATGTCTATGAAAACAAATGATTGATTGCATGAAATTTGTGACATGATAGATATATTTCTTTCCACTTTGTGTAAAAAAAAAAAATAAGAGAAAAAAAATTGTCTTTTGTATGAAGCCCCGGAGGCAGCCAACACCTCCGACATGGATGTTCACAAAATATCTTATGTAAACCTTATAACCCTTTTCCTTTGAAAAAATTTGTAAAAATCAATAAAACTTTTTTCAATCAAAAAAAAATCTTAATGACCAGCATACCAGATTACCCAGTTATTCAGGTCTAAATCAGCAAATACAAGTTCTTACATTCTTTGCAATGTGTCCAGGAGTGCACCCTTTTAAAACCAATTTCAAAAGCAGGCTCTTTTTTTAAAAAAAACTCTAGGAACGGAAGATCCAGAACAATGAATATTTTCACCATAAAAATCTAGAAGAGTTTGTGATGAATCTATTCGTGGCTGGTGTGGAAACAGTCTCAAGCACTCTATTTTGGGCCTTTATTCTAATGATGAAGTACCCTTTAATTCAGAGTAAGTGGTTTACAATTTGACAGCTTCCATTATTTCAGTATCTTGATTCCAGGTATACAGTGTTACCTATAAATATGCTGTCTCTTAAATGTTAAGAATATCACATATCTGAATCCCATAAGATCAGTAGATCAGACAAAGATACATCAAAATTCATAGTAGCAAAAATTAACATTTATTTTTAATTGGAATGATGATCATCAATTTCCAAGATGAAAAGCCAGTTCCCAAATGAGTAATACTATCAGTAGCAGACAAAGGATACATCAGAATTGGTCTTTAGTTGTTATATCAAACACTACACAGGGTCAATAAAAAACTGCCCTCTTGTTTTTGTATAATTTGCATTTGTCTTAAAAGCTTTAAAAAACCCTGTTTGCAGCTAAATCTATGTGTTCAGATGTAAACTAGTGAAGATCTGATTGGAATTAGGATGGATTTTTATTGGTCTCATATTTGTAATTGAATCTTACTCTAAAGTTTGTATTTTTTCTTTTATATAATGCTTAACTAATTCCTAAAGTTTGTAAAATATTATTGAAAGTGTATTTAAAAGTATCTATGTTAAGCAAAAGTTGAAGAAAAAAGATGTCTTATCTTAAGGAAATTTAGGTTTTAAAAAAGATGTATACAAGAAGAAAACATTATTCTATGAGGGTAACTCAGAGGTAGTGATCTAAATTTAATGAGTTAATTGGAGCTTGTTAGAATTTGATGGGTCTGAAACAGAGGTGGATTCCTCCCCTTACGGTACTTCAGAAGAGGTGGTGAAAATCTGGCATACCAGACCAGTAGCGGCCTGATCATGCCACTGTACTGGCGAAACAAAGAAACAGCTGAGGAAGGAAGAGGAATGAAGGCCTTGGCTGTTGGAAGAAGCACCTGTGCTTCGTTCTCTTTAAGAGATGCCTTGCTTGCCGTGAGAAGAAATCAGAGGCGAGAGGGAGGAAAAAGTTGACTTCTGCTAGGGACGGACTTCTCCTCCCCTTCTCCCAGGGGTGGATTTCAAATTTTTTTACTGCCTATTCTGTGGCTGCAGCCTAATTGTGGCCATGGCTTGGTGGTCATGTGACTGGTGGGCCTGGCCAACTTGTAAAATGTGGTGAAACTCACTTAACAATGCTCTTGCTTAGCAACCAAAATTCTGGGTTCCATTGTGGTTATAAGGGGCATGTGGCAGTGAGCAGTAAGGGAAGCAAGCACCAGCCAGCATGCCTGCACCCTTCTTCCGAGAACAGCAGTGGGGGAAACGGAGGCTTCTTTGCCAGCCTCCCAGCTGATCCACTCCCGCTTATACACACGGTTCGTGCTGCAGCAAGCACAGTGTGTGTGTGTGTGTGTGTGTGTGTGTGTGTGTGATGTGTATGCCTTCCTTGGAGTGCCCAACACATTCTGACACCCACCAGGTCACCCGCTGTGTGGCAGAAAAATCGGGCTTCAGCAAAAGGTAAAGAAGCCATTTGAAATTAGCCTTCTCTGCCACTCTTCTTTCCATAAGGCCTTGAAGACTCAGCTTTTCTCTAGAAATTGGGTCAGAGAGGCCAAGCAAAGCCCCACCTTTTTTTTTAAGAGGAAACTTGGTTTGTGATACAGTTTTAATTTGGGGGCTACATTGGTGGCTCAACAGTTTCCTCGGCACCTGGAGGAAATTGATTATCTAGACCCGTGCCAGTCCGGCTTCCATCCCAGTCACAGCACCGAGACGGTCGTGTTGGTGGATGATCTCTGGAGGGCATGGGATAGAGGATGTTCCTCTATCCTGGTCCTATTAGACCTCTCAGCGGCTTTTGATACCATCGACCATGGTATCTTATTGCACTGACTGGGGGGGTTGGGGGTGAGAGGCACTGTGTTACGGTGGTTCTCATCCTACCTCTCTGGTCGGTCGCAATGTGTGTTGGCAGGAGGGCAGAGGTCGGCCCCGAGACCCCTGATATGCGGGGTTCCTCAGGGATCGATCCTCACGCTCCTCCTGTTCAACACCTATATGTAGCCGCTGGGCGAGATCATCCGTGGTTTTGGGGTAGAATACCATCTGTACGCTGACGACACCCAGCTGTACATATCTACCCCAAACCACCCCAACGATGCCATTGAGATGATGTCCCGGTGTTTGAGGCCGTACGGGTCTGGATGGGTAGTAATAAACTCAAGCTCAGCCCTACCAAGACCGAGTGGCTGTGGTTTTCGGCACCCCGGTTCAGCCAATTAAGTCCAACACTGGCCATTGGGGGCGAAATATTGGCCCCCGTGGAGAGGGCGCACAATTTGGGTGTCCTCCTGGATTCCCGGCTGTCCATGGAGGACCATGTGGCAGCCGTGGCCAGGGGAGCATTTTACCAGGTACGCTTGGTTCGCCAATTGCGCCCCTTACTGGATCGGGCTGCCCTCCACACAGTCACTCAAGCACTCGTGACATCTAGGCTGGACTATTGTAACACTCTCTACATTGGGCTCCCCTTGAGGTGCACTCGGAGGTTACAGCTAGTCCAGAACGCAGCTGCGCAGGTGGTCATGGGAGCCACAAGGCAGTCCCATGTAACACCTCTCCTGCGCGAGCTGCACTGGCTACCTGTGGCCTTACGGGTGTGTTTCAAGGTGTTAATGACCATCTTTAAAGTGCTCCATGGCTCGGGGCCTAGTTACATGTGAGACCGTATCCTGCCCCATATATCCCTCCGACCGATCCGCTCCCATAGAGAGGGCCTTCTCCGGGTGCCGTCGGCCAGGCAATGCTGATTGGCGACACCCAGGGGAAGGGCCTTCTGTTTGGCTGGCCCAACCCTCTGGAACGACTTGCCCCCTGAACTCCGTACCACCACAGACCTCCGCCTTTTCCGCCGGCGTCTGAAAATGCATTTATTCCAACAAGCCAGCCTAGGATAATCACCCGATCTGGACTTTTTAGTTATAAATTTTAATTAGAGAATTTTAAATAGTTTCAGCACGGGGTAATTTAATTTAATTGGATTTTAATAATTGATCTATTTATGTATGTTGTGTTTTAATTTACCTGTGTGCCACCCTGGGTCCTTTTGTAGGAGAAGGGCGGGGTATAAATTTAATAAAATAAATAAATAAATAAAAATACATCCCCCCCCCCTAAAAAAACCCACACACCATTTAACATGTACCAGAGCCATGGTGGCACAGTGGTTACAATGCAGTATTGCAGGCTAATTCACTGTTCACTCCAGGAGTTCAATTCTGAGCAGTTCAATGTTGATTCAGCCCTTTTGAGGTCAATAAAATGAGGACCCAGATTGTGGGGCAATATGCTAACTCTGTAAGCCACTTAGGGTTATAAAATGTCATGAAGCAGTATATAAGTCAAAGTGCTATTGTTATTGCTATAGAGTTTCGCTAGACTCTAGAAGAATTATTCACAGACAGCTGGAAGTTAATATTATTTATAAGCAAACAAATATCTCTAAGCTGTTCTAGTTTTATAATTAGTGTATTACTTCAAAAGACAACTACTTATAGAAACACCCACAGATAAAATCAGCTGCTTTTCAAATATGACTTCTATCTTTCTTGCTTTGCATCCCCAGCTTCTAAATATGCAAGTCACACATTTCACAATCTTTTACTAGATAAAACCTTCTTACAACAATGGCTGAAAGGAAAGAATTTGTCAAATGTTGTTAAACATGTCTAGTTAGTCAGTAATGGAGTCCTATGCAACAGCAGAACAGTGATCTTTGCTCACTCAACCTTGGGGGGAGAGAGAGAGAGAGAGAAATACAGTAAGTAAGTAGGTATGTAGGAAGACAGAGTGTGTAGTTAGATAGGTAGGTAGATGAAGGGATAGGGAGAGAGAGAAAGAGAGAGAAATACAGTAGGTAGGTAAGTAGGGAGAGATAGTGTTTGTAGATTGCTGTTTGTTGCAAGGAGGCAAATTACTGGGAGGCAGAGTCTTACGCTCTGAAAAATACGGTAATTCCTTTACAAAGTAAAGAAAAATAAATTGCATCAGACAGGAAAGATAATGATTCACTGGAAACATATTTAAATTATCTTCTTGGTATTGCCATATTTTTAAGTATTTGTGCAGACATTATATTGTGGAGGAACTATATTTGATCAAATTGTGTTGCATTTTCCATTTTAAATACTACAAAAGGCATTTACTGAAAGAAAATGGATTGGAGTCAACTTGTTTCTATATCAATCTTCGTTATTCTTCTGACTATATTCCTTTTGAAAATGAACAGTTCCTGGAATAACAACTCCCAAAACCTTCCACCAAGACCAAGAATTTTACCCCTGCTTGGAAATCTCCTTATTATGGATATGAAAAGACCACACAGAACAATGCAAAAGGTAATGCACTGAAATTATGACTGAAAGCAGCTAAACCAGCAAGGCAAAATTGGGTTAAGAGATTTTGGACATATTTTGATTTTATAATATTGTTTAATAGTGATTGTAACTGTGCTGTAGTATGCATAGAATTACAAGATCTTATATTTTTCCAATTTTTCATTTGTGTCACTACTTCTATCAGAGGGCTTCCTGAATCTACCCCTCCCTTGCTTCTATGCTTCTTGCTATTTTCTCCAATCTCCCCCCTTGTCTCCCTTGTGCTCATGTTCTCCACCATCATCCCCAATTTCTCTCTGCAAGATGCACTGTGCTCCCTGTCCCAACCTCTATAACTGTCTATTTCTGCGTGAGTTTTTTTGGATTGATCCATTTTTGCCACTTTCCATTCAACTTTCAAGAAGATATCAATCAATTTCGTTGCAAACAAGTACAATGACAATAAAGATTATAATTATAAGATTGCCTTCACAAGCAATTCTGCCATCTTTACTTTGTTCCAGCAGATCTTTAGTTTCTGGTCCCTGAACAGCAAATGCAGCACACAAGATTGCTTTTAAACAATAAAAAAAGAGATCATGATTTTATTCTTATATCTGTGGAACATGATGGCATCTGATGTCTGTTACTGTGCATAAAGAGGTTTTCATGGTGATCTTCTATTTTTTCCTCTTTGTGTTCAATTCTAGTTGTCAAAAGTATATGGCCCAGTCTTCAGGATTCAACTGGGATTCCAGAAAATGGTGGTATTGGCTGGATACAAAACAGTGAAGGAAGCTCTTGTGAATCATGCTGATGTATTTGCAGAGAGGCCAAAAATCCAGCTTTCTGATGAAATAAATGAGGGCTTTGGTAAGCTTTTCTCATTCTATGGATCAGGCGGTATACTTGTCAATATCTGTCCAGAGTTGTGGAACATAAAAAAAAAAGTTAGTATGGAAATGGCATAGGAGATTTCTGTTGGAGAACGTAGGAGACAAGATAGAAACTAAGAACCTGATTGCCTTAAGGTAAGACTAAAAAGAAGAGAAAGAGAATGAAAGGAATTCACAGTCGTGTAAATAAAATAAGTTTTGCCAGGACCAAGACTCTGGTTCATGCTTTTTAAGGAAGCCTGGGTGAGAACAAAATATGTGTAAAAGTCTTGGACTTTCTCTTTAGGTATCCTTTTTTCTCATGGGGAGAATTGGAAAGTGATGCGCCGCTTTATCATATCTACATTACGGGACTATGGAGTGGGCAAGAGGAGTATAGAAGATAAAATAATTGAAGAATGCAGGGTCCTGATAAAGGCATTTGAATCTTATGAAGGTGAGTTGATATTTCCTTCTGGAGATAAATGCTCACAGATTTATTGCAGAAAAGTTAACAGTCTAGCTCTGCAGCTGCCAAATTCCTCAAACACTCAAATCCTATTTAATATTCCTTTGCCCAAAATCTCCATGTTCTCCAGCACTGGCTATCAGTTTCCTAGATAAATGTACTGTGCCTAAGGTGGGAAGCCTTTGCCATTGCACAGCCTTTTAAATCTGATGTTCTTTCATAGCTGTACATTAATTTTAATAACTTCATTTAATTTGAATATTTGCTATATAGGACAACCATTTGAGAATACAGCAATTATGAATTCCGCTGTTGGCAATATCATCGTGTCTATTATACTTGGCAAGCGATATGAGTATGAAGACCCCACATTTCAAAGACTACTAAAGTTACTCAATGAAACTGTCCAGCTTGCAGGAAGCCCTTCTGCCTTGGTAAATCATTTTTTACAATTTTAAAAGGAGTTCATTGAGTATTCACTATGTTATCCTTAATGTAATGTGGGATTTATAATAAACATTCCCTGAGTTTTAAGGTTCACTATGACAGAAAAGCCCCGATGTCTTTATGTAGTGTATGCAACCATTTCCCCACTATGAAATATGCATATTTTTAATAAAAATGTCCACATTGCCCACATGAAAACTATTCAGGTTTCTTCGTGACTCTTTTCATCCTTTTTGTGTTTTTCAGTTCTATAATATGTTCCCCCTGTTTGGCTTTCTTTTTGGTGCTCGTAACACAATTCTGAATCACAGAAAGGAATTGTCTGGTTTCATAAAGACCACTTTCATAGAACACCTCAAAGCTCTGGATGAAAATGACCAGAGGAGCCTTATTGATTCATTTCTCGTTCGGCAGGCAGAGGTAAGGAAGTGTTTTATGCCAGGAATTCCAAGTGAGGGGCCCTCGGTACTCTCTGAGCTTGGTTGTTTTCTTGCAGATGTTTCATCACCCAAACTCGGTAACTAGATAACTAGCACTGATTATGTTATCCAGTAATGAAACTTCTAAGTTAAGTTAAGTTTTATCGTATTTGTATCCCGCGCCCATCTCCCACCAGGGGACCCGGAGCGGCGCACAGGAAAATTAAAAACATAGATATACAAATATACAAAATACAAAAACCTATTAAAACTATATTAAACCCCATCCTGCGCTAAAACCTCATTAAAACCCCAAAAATTAAAACATTGATTACTAAAAGTCAGTTCAGAGTCGGATAGTTCATGCCAGGCCGGCTAGATGAAAAAAGTGCGTTTTTAGGTGCTGGCGGAACAGGCGGAGGTCAGAGATGACTTGGAGTTTGGGGGGGTAGGTCGTTCCAGAGGGCTGGGCCCGCCACAGAGAAGGCCCTTCCCCTGGGGGTTGCCAACCGGCATTGCTGGACCGACGGCACCCGGAGAAGCCCCTCTCTGTGGGAGCGAATCGGACGTAGGGACGTATGGGGCAGCAGACAGTCATGCAGGTAACTAGGCCCCGTGCCATGGAGCACCTTGAAGATGGTCATCAAAACCTTGTAAGGCACCCGAAAGGTCACAGGTAGCCAGTGGAGCTCGCGCAAGAGAGGTGTTATATGGGATTGCTGAGAGGCTCCCATGATTACCCGCGCAGCCGCGTTCTGGACTAACTGCAACCTTCGAGTGCATCTCAAGGGGAGCCCCATGTAGAGTGCGCTACAGTAGTCCAGATGGGAAGTCACGAGTGCTTGACTGACTGTGCGAAGGGCGTCCCGGTCAAGTAAGGGACGCAATTGGCGGACCAGGCGAACCTGGTAAAACGCCCTCCTGGCCACGGCCGTCACATGGTCCTCCAGGGACAGCTGGGAATCCAGGAGGACTCCTAAATTGCACGCCCTCTCCACGGGGGCCAATAATTCGCCCCCCATGGCCAGGGATGGAGTCACGTGGGTAAACCGGGGCTCCGGAAAGCACAGCCACTCAGTCTTGGATGGGTTGAGTTTGAGTCTGTTACTGCCCATCCAGATCCGCACGGTTTCCAAACACCGGGACATTACCTCGACGGCATCGTTGGCGTGGTTTGGGGTAGAGATGTACAGCTGAGTGTCGTCAGCGTACAGGTGATATTCTACCCCAAAACCATGGATGATCTCGCCCAGTGGCTTCATATACGTGTTGAACAGGAGTTGCGAGAGGACCGACCCCTGCGGCACCCCACATGTGAGGGGCCTTGAAGTCGACCTCTGCCCTCCTGTCAACACGAATTGCGACCGACCAGAGAGGTAGGAGGAGAACCACCGTAAAACGGTGCCTCCCACCCCAACCCCCCCCAGTCGGTGCAATAGGATACCATGGTCGATGGTATCGAAAGCCGCTGAGAGATCTAACAGGACCAGGATAGAGGAGAAACCTCTATCCCGTGCCCTCCAGAGATCATCCACCAACGCGACCAATGCCATCTCGGTGCTATGACCGGGTCGAAAGCCGGACTGGCGCAGGTCTAGATAATCAACTTCCTCCAGATGGCGGGGAAACTGCTGTGCCACCACACTCTCTACAACCTTCGCTAAGAAGTGAAGGTTGGAGACCGGATGGTAATTTACCAATAATGCTGGGTCCAGGGAAGGCTTCTTGAGGAGGGGTCTCACCACCGCCTCTTTCAAGGCGGTAGGCAGGAACCCCTCACTCAAAAAGCATTTACTATATCCTGGAGCCAGCCTCGTGTAACCTCCCAGGATGCCAGTACAAGCCAGGAGGGACACGGGTCCAATAAACATGTGGTGGCCTTTAGTATCCTTGCCAATCTGTCCATATCATCGGCCGTAACAGAGTCAAAGTCCTCCCATAAAATTGTCTCAAGACCTGCTTCGGACGATCCCTCTAGACTACAATCTGTGGAGGACAGGTCGCTCCGGATCTGAGCGATTTTATCCTGCAGATACTCTCCAAACTCCTCTGCTCTGCCCTGTAGAGGGGCTTCCCGCGGCCTCTGTTGAAGGAGGCAGCGGGTCACCCCAAACAGGGCCGCAGGGCGGTTATCTGCAGATGCGATGAGGGTAGCACAATACTCACGTTTGGCCACCCTCATCGCCACTAGATAAGTCCTCAAGTGGGCTCTTACCAGTGCTCGATCAGATTCGGACCGAGAGGATCTCCACCTACTCTCTAGGCGTCTCTTGCGGCGTTTCATCTCCCTCAGCTCCTCGGAAAACCAAGGAGCCTGGGTGAGTCGACGCCGCGTGAGAGGCCGCAAAGGTGCGACCCGGTCCAAGGCCCCCGTGGCCGCATTGTACCATGCGGCCACTAAGTCCTCAGTCGAGTCGCGTGTCAAGGATACAGCTACTGGCCCAAGCTCCCTCTGGAACCTTTCAGGATCTATCAGGCGCCTAGGGCGGAACCATCTTGGCATCTCAGTTTCCGCCTCCCCGCAGTGGGGTGAGGCGATTGGAAAGTCCAGACGAAGGAGAGAGTGATCTGTCCATGACAAGGGTGAGATGACTAAGTCCCCGGTTCCTAAATCACTCATCCACTGGCCAGAGACAAAGATGAGATCCAGCGTGTGGGGCCCTGCACTAGTTGGGTCAGGTCCATGGCCGTCATGGAAGCCATGAACTCCCGAGCTACCTCGGAAGCTTCGCCCGCCGATGGCAAGTTAAAGTCCCCCATGACTAAAAGTCTGGGGGTCTCAACCGCCATCTCGGCGATCACCTCAAGGAGCTCGGGCAGGGCTGCTGTTAAATAGCGGGGAGCCAGGTATACAATCAGCAAGCCCAACTGCCTCCCTAGGCCCCATTTCACAAAGAGGGACTCACAGCCAGTGGTCTGTGGCACAGTGGTCTCCCTCGGCTCAAGACTTTCCTTAACAATAATCGCCGCCACCCCCACACCCCTGCCAAGGGCCCGTGGCTGATGAAATGCGTGGTAGCCCGGCGGGCACATTTCCACGAGGGGTAAACCCCCCTCGAGGCCCAGCCAGGTCTCCGTAATTCCCACCAGGTCTGGGTCCCCCTCTGACACTAGGTCATTAATGAGGGGGGCTTTGTTCACCATGGACCTGGGGTTGCAGAACATCAGCCTGGGGCCCTGGCTCTGTAGTCCTTGACCTCCTAGCTTGCAAAGGGAATACAGGGGGTTGGGGCAAGTGACCGCTTGTAGCCAGCGGCCACGGTCCCCCAATGACTGATGGACTCCCTGTCTCCCATCGCCCCTGCCTCTCACTAAGACTGATCGGATGGGAAAGCCCTCCATAGGATCGACTCCCCCTCCCTCCTCCCTGATTGACCTAACCATATCCCTAATTCTACCAGCTGGCCCTAAACCCTGACCGAAACCTGACTGAATAGACCCTCCCCCCACCCTGGGAATTAAAAATTTGGATAAAAACCCCCTGAGTTTGCGCTTCGCTCACCTCTCTGGATCTATCAATCCATCCTCGAGGTGGGCCCGTGTTAGACCAGGGGGCCAGGCCTGCGAGAGTGGGAACTCCCGCAGGCAGAGAAGGTGTAACCTCGAATACGATGGTATCCAGAAGGCCTCACCGGCTCTAAAAAGGAGAAACGCCTAAGATGTTAATAACAGCAGGTCGGACTGCAAGGAAAACAACCAAGCTCAAAGTGCACTAAGGACCCTCATTTCAACCTTGAGCTACAGATATTCTTCTTTATTGTTCATTCCAAATGAGCTTTTCATAGCATATTCATAGCTTCAAAGCAGGAAATAAAAACTCATTTTTACCTGACAAGTGAAACTTCTAGACTGAAAACTAAGGGAGTTTCCTTTCCAAATAGTACATTTTGAGGGTTATATTAAAGTGCTATATGTAGTATAAATAATCTGTTGCAAAGCATTTGTTTAAAGTATCAATTTAAATGAAGCCCATCTAAACAAATCTGTTGCTGCTGCTGCTACAACTGCTACTTAGAGGTGTGCTACTGGCTGCTGCTGCTGCTACTGCCGGTTCGCTCAGGGATGCACTGTGCATACATGCACACTTCATGCGGACTCTGCACACATGCACGGTACTAAAAAATGCTTCTCCAGATACACAGAAGCAAAAAACAATATGGCGCCACCAAGAGAACCGGTTTGGGGGCATGGCAGGCTGAATTAATACCTACTTGGCTGAACCGGGCTGAACCAGTAGGAACCCACCTCTGCTACTACTACTACTACTTCTACAAATAATAATATATTTAAATTTTGCACAATCATCTGAGTTATGCTGTTTGTTGCTATACCTTGATTGAGATACAATGAAAATGAGATCTGCTTTAAAAATAATTACCTCTCAAATCATGTCTTTTTTTTCTACACATATTTTGGAAAACAAAAGTTCTTGTAAAGATCTTACTTAATGAAAGCCCTGTTTATGCACAGATACAATGCTGGTTAATTATGAAATAATGATGTTAGATCATGTAGGAACTCAATATTTTTTTCGGGGGGGGGGAGTCTTTTGTAAACATTGTTGAATATTTGGCTTTTTTTCATGGTGGAGAGATTCTCTCCCCCTCAATGCTTACCAGAGATATTTTCCCTCTCTGGGAGTATTCCATTTATTTACTTACTACGTTTCTGACGCTTCAAAACATAGGGAAAGGAAGGAAGGAGACATGTTCCTTGGCCTCTCTGATGAAACATGCTTCCTTTAGCCATTACTTGGGGTGTCAGCATCAGTAATTATTCTGTCAATTGACTGGAAGAGTTTCCATTCTAGAACTTTGCCATTTCCAGTTCTTAGAAGTGAGATGGATGCTGGTTGCTGGTCCTCTTTGCTTATTTATTTTGAGATAATTGGACCCTAGAAAAACCTCATTGATTTATCTTTTAAAGTAAGTCTTGGAATTTTCAGGAAAAAGAAGGAAGAAAACGAAGATTCCTGCCTTAGAGGTTGCACAAGAAGATCTTCAAGGTCCTTTCCGACCCCATGAATTTATGAAAATATAAATTTCTAGAAGAATTTTTATGGAATTTCATGCTCATTATTTCCATTTCTATGAATTCCTTAATCACAAATCATAGGGAGTTCAGTACTTTATGGCATTTAGAACTACTATTGTTCAGTGTTCTCCAGCTTTTTGCTATTTAGTTGATGTAAGTATATTGAATATGCTTAGATAGACTATTTATATATTGCAGGAGAAGAAAAACAAAGCAGAAAGGTATTTTCATAATGAAAATCTAACTGCTGTTGTGAATAACCTATTTGCTGCTGGGATGGAGACTACTTCAACCACATTGCGCTGGGCCATCCTCCTAATGATGAAATATCCTGACATTCAGAGTAAGCACTTTTCCTTTGGTTGGATTTCAATATTCAAATATTTTGTTAAATTAAAGTAAGGCAATGAAACATGGGATCTACAAAAGTAAAATTTCATGGCTGACCATTGTTATGAAACAAGGAATAATGTGTTGAAACCCACCCTGCCCTGGTTCCTTTGTTGCCTATATCCTTTGTTACCTGCAACATTGATTTAGCTAGGCCATTGAGAGAGAACCTATGACAATGCATGTCAAAGGATATATGCCATGATGTTTTGGATGACATACCAACATTTACCAACATCTGAGAACTTTTATTCAAAGTGTGTCCCATTATTACAGAAGTTTTAGAGGATGTGGAGACATGTAAAAATAAGCACCTGCTCTTGCATGGCCTCCAAGCTCTCTGAAATCATGTGAGAACAGGGCATGCTTTTATGTCATTTGGGGAGTCTGTAGAAAAGCTACTTCAAGAATAAAGGACTCATGGAACTCAAGCTGCTCTGGGTAGGCCACAGGAGCCTGTCAAGGGAAGAAGAAAACCCCCACCATATGAAGGCAAATGCCACACAGCAAATCCTGAGGTGCTAGGCCACAAGGACAATTGTGCCAATCCCCAATCCCCATGAACCTTAGAGAACAGCATGAGCTGGCCTGTTCGAGTATCAGCATCATTGTATTACCCTACCAGCAAAAATAAATTTTGACCAACGCTTGAAGAAAGAAACAATTCTGACAATATCTGACTGGGATTTTAAGTTTAGAGAATATGCAGCCATGGCAAAATTAACAGCACATATATTTTAACCAAATTCAAGCAAAAACATCTCCCTTATATTCTAATATAATATGCAGCACCCAAGGTTTAATGCAAAATTATACAATATACAATAGCGGAGTTGGAAGGGACCTTGGAGGTCTTCTAGTCCAACCCCTGCCTAGGCAGGAAGCCCTATACCATTTCAGACAAATGGCTATCCAACATCTTCTTAAAGGCTTCCAGTGTTGGGGCATTCACAACTTCTGAAGGCAAGCTGTTCCACTGATTTATTGTTCTAACTGTCAGGAAATTTCTCCTCAGTTCTAATTAAAATATTAACGAAGATCTTATAATTGTTTTATTTTTCTAGATAAGGTCCATGAAGAAATTTCAAGAATCATTGGGTCTGCTCAGCCAAGGATTGAACATCGAGCGAAGATGCCTTATACTGATGCAGTTATCCATGAAACTCAAAGATTTGCTGATATTGTTCCAGCAAATGTAGCACGAGCAACTACAGAGGATATAACTTTCAAAGGTTTTTTCATTCCAAAGGTGATTAGTCTCATATAAGTGCTTTCTTCACCCAATTTTTGAATCTCCTCTTAATTATTATCTCCAACCAAATCATCCCCTTGATATGTTTGATATCTATGTCATAAACATTATCAGTGTTCAACATTTTTACATGTATGGAATTTAAATCACAATCCATTCTAGTACAATTTTTAACTTTTAAATGGGAAGTAAGGTAAAGCTGATACAAACTAATAAACAATGAGAAAGTAAAAAGAAAAGAAGGAAATCACACAAAAAGCAAAAAGTGCAAAAAGAGATGGGTGGGGGAATGTTAAAGACGTGGCTTCTAATACTCTTCATAGCAGTTATCAGTACAAACAGTGGTGGATTAAGGCTCACTGGTGCCCAAAGCACTTGCCAATTTTGGTGCTCCTCCTTTGTACATAACTGTACAAATCTTCATTAGTTTTTCTTTCTTTCTCAACTTTGTATAGCCCCCCTGGGGCTTGGGGCCCTAAGCACATGCTTAGCCTGCTTAATGGTTAATACACCACTGAGTACAAATATATATTTAATCTCTCTCTCTAAAGTTGCATCATATTCTTCTTCTTGCTATATTCCATGCTACCTATTTTTATACAAAAAGTCCATAAGAGGCTTTCAGTCCAGAATAAATGTAAATATAATTTCTTTAATCAAAAAGGTTAATTTACAATTCCAGCAAAATCTATCAAATTCATCAAACATTCCTCCAAAATGGATAATGTCTAATCTTTCCATTTCTATGCTAATCTCACTGCTGTGATCATATAATATATTGAAATAATCTTCCATCGGTTTTTTTTAACCGTCTATCCATTAATTAACTAAAAGGAAGTTCTAACTTCAATTTAATTTTTATCAAAATATGTATTTGGATCCAACATTTTTAGCCTTTTTACATGTCCACCAAAATGTTTTTAAAAAGTTTACATTTACATTTTAACAGTTACACGTTCATTATCAGTACATTTCATTTTGTCCCATATCATAAGCCTTTATCCATTTTATATTTTTCTTATAACTGTAAGTAGGGCAGATACATCCTTCTGCTATTAATTCTTCTCTTGATTTGATTTTAACATCCCCTTGATAATTTTCCAATAAGTTTATAATTTTCTCATACGTCATTATTATTATTTATTATGTATGTTTATGTACTTATATATTTATGTTTTTATTTGCTGTATATCTTTAGGTTCTTTAATCTGCGAAGAGTTTCTGTATCTGGGAGATAGGCGGCATATCAATTTAATTAATAAATAAACCACTTTCAGCGGTTGGAGTCACCTCCAGTGGCCCCAAGCCAACCAGCAAAACCAAGTTTTAATATCCTATCAGAAGATGGGAGAAGTTCTCACATCTGGTAGTAGAGTGTTCCACATGGTTGTGGCCACAACAGAAAAGGCTCTTCTCAATAAGGGGAAGATAGCATCCACGAATGTGTTAACACGGTCCGTACTTTGATTGGACTGAGTCTGCATGCATATTAATTTTTTTTTGGAAAAAGTTTTATTGGTTTTAACAATTTATAAAAGGAAAGGGATAAATAAGGTATAAAATAATATTTTAGAGCTTCCACATCGGGTTTGATGACTGCCTCCGAGTCTTCATACATATTCCATTAGAAAATAATAAAAGGAAGGGGTACATACATTTAAAATCATAAATTTTCATATTATTTTATACATTCAATTGCATTGTTCTATTAACATCCGTACAGGAATTACCATCATAAAAAAGATAACAAATTATTTTTGCGATCTGAGCCTCTTTGCTATAGTCTCTTCCTCCTCCCCCCCACCAGCAGGCGGACCCATGGCCCCTCCTGTTCCCATCTCACCATCATCCAGGATTGAGGAGTGTTTTTTAAGAAAATTCTCCACCTCTTCTACTGTTTTGATTCTAACTCTTCCTCCCTCCCAGAATACCAGCATCCCTTCATGCATCAACCATTTGAACCACACCCCCTTTTTGTGTAATTTTTTTGTTAAGAAGGAATAATTCCTTCTTATATCTCATATTTTCTTTGGGATCTGCTTCAATATGGCCACCTCGTTTTGCTGATATATCAGAGGGCCCCCCCTTTGCACTCTCAGTATCTCGTCCCTCGTTGACCTTCTTATAAATTTAATATGTATCTCTCTGGGTACATCATTTATTCTGGCCAATGCTGAATTAATTCTATAAATCAAATCAATGTCCCCCCCAGATAAATTCCTTATCTTTCTTAGTGTAATCCGCTAACATAGTAGCCATTAACTCTTCTAAATTCTCATTAGGTGATTCTGGAACATTCTGAAATCTTAAAAAGAAAGACATACGTTCAAAATCAATTTTAGACATTTGACCAGTAATATCTGTAATTTCTTTCTTAAAGTCTTTCATCTCCTCCTTCATCCCAACCGCCCCCCCTTCCAGCCCCTCATTTTTTTGTTTATTATTTGTTATTTCTCTTTGCGCCTCCAATAGTTCCAATCTTGTACTTAAATTGTCTTTCCGGATTTGTTGCATTTCATTCATTATTTTTTGAAACATCTCCTCTACGTTTAATGGCTGAGGATTTGATGGCTTAGGATCCTCTACTTCTGTTTCCCTCTGTAACAAGGCTGAAATCTTTAGTTGTGAGGATGGACTGGGTTTTGTAGATGCTGGAGCAGAGCTTGATTTCCCAGATGGAGGTTTCCTCGATGCCATAATTAAAATTTTAAATGTTGGTGCGTAGAGAAGAAAGGAAAAAAAAATGGCGCTGTTGGGCGGGCAGTCCGTGAAGTCCGAGACAAAAGCAGCTGTAATTCAAATTAAGTTTTCAACGTCCAGAGAGAAAAATAAAGAAAAAAGGAAAAAACTTTCCAAACAAAAGCAGAAGGTTTCACAAGGGGAGAGAGCACTGAAAGACACCAGAGCAGGTCCTTTTTTATATATATTTTAAAGTTAGTCTATTTTTTGTTAAAATGGAGGAATGCTTATTTCCAAAAAGAAAAGTTCCATCCTGGGAACAAAGAGAATGCCATCTTTCCGCCTTGCCGGCAGGGTGAAAAAAGCAAAAGTGCAAACAATCAATTTAAAATGTAGCAAGGCTCAGGATACATTGTTTAACAGAAAATCCTTTATTTGGCAATAGATTTCCTTTTTCAATAAATCCAACGGATGTCACTTTCACTCTCTCCGCATCGCGGGACTCTTTCTCCAATGCCGCTTTGGTTCCAGGGGGGTTGTTTCCAACTCCCCCCTATCTTCTCTTTCCATAAAATTGAATGCAAAAAAATCCAAATAAGGCACATACCATTTTTCTAGTCTGGAGCATCGGCGCAGCCATTCAGCCCCGGCGTTTCAGCTCTTTATAAAAGACCTCCATGTTCCAGCTCCTTTGGCGAAAGGGAAGCTCCCCCTGCGAAAGTTCCTCAGCCCCTGGGGCGAAGCGGGAGCAGCCCCCCTGACTGCCGTCGAGATGGGGGCCCTCACCGCAAGCCGCCCGTATGGAGGGGGGATTATGCCCGTCCCCCCTGCACCTGAAGGCGCGGTTGAGGCAACACAGCGGTGGACGTGTGGAATCCACGTCCGTCCGCGTCCAAAGCCGGAAATGATCTCTGCATGCATATTAATTAATTGCCTATAAAAGCCCCTCCTGGAGGACTACTATCCCAGTTTTTCCGACTCAGTCCACTCTGGGACAGTCGGTTTATCCAACCTACTTTGCTATTGCTTCGATATTTGAGTGTTTAAATTCATCATTCTGATAACCTGCTTACTCGTGAGAAAGGGAATTATTCTGAGAGCAATTTGGCGCTGCCCATGCGCTGCTGTGCGCAAGGGCCACTTAATTACCTCAGGGCTTTCTGAAGTGCTGCTTTCAATGGCTTTGACGCTCGGTGCGATCTGTCTTCGAGGCAGACATGCCATTTCGGCCCCCTACAGCCGCTAGAACGAGTGTGTTGGCCGCACAAAGACTCTTTTGATTGTTTGACAGCTCCACGGCCCTGACAAACCTCAGATCACCGCTTCTCCGCTTGAGGCACTTTTACGCATGCGCACTACTCCAGACCAAGCCTCAAGAGCCACCCGCTGTTTCCAATGTCGCCACCTCTCAGCCGGCGAACGCTCAAAACAGCGCCTCTAGGCCGGGATCATGTTTCCCTAACTGGGTCTGAAGATGGGGAACTCAGAGACAATGAACTATCTGGTGACGAGGCGGTGGATTCGGGGAAGCCAACTTACACTGGTCTGTTCCCTCCAGCACTATTTACACATCTGCTGGCAAAGGCCAAAGCGGCCTCAGATTGGGAACCAGCAACCCCCCAGGTCGTCGCCATGCCTCAACAAGCCTCCTCCAAGGGTTTATTCTTGGAACGTAAGGTGGAATCGGAGATTATTCCCACACCACAACTTTTTGTTGACACTGTGCAGAGACAGTGGTCCTCGCCAACATCTGGTCCGGTGCCTACAGCGAATGACAGGAGGTTTTTTACAGTGACTGAACCTCTCGAGAAGTGTCTGGTTTGGCCAGAGGTCGCCACTTCTGTGACGGTTTTGTTATCCAATGCTGTGTTACCGGGTAGCCAAGAAGACGTGCTGAAGCCAGAGGACCGTCGAGCTGACCAGGTTCTTCACCGGGCGCATCAATCAGCATCTTGGTCGATCAGGGCGGCTTCTACCGCATCGTTTTTCTCTCGCTCCAGCCTGTTTTGACTCCAGCAGCTACAGGGCCATATCCTGGTGAGTGATGCGACATCCCATCAGGATCTAAATAAAATAATCGCTGTGGTGCAGTTCACATCGGACGTGAATTTGAGTGCAGCGAGATTCGCATCCAGAGCCACAGCGTCGACCATCACCTCCCACCAACTGCTATGGCTTCGCCAATGGCAAGGTGATGTAAAACATAAATGGAAGCTGGTGGCAGGGGCCTTCATGGGAGGGTCCTTATTCAGTGATTCCCTTAATCCATTACTGGTTGAGGGTAAAGATAAGAGAAAAATCCTCCCATCAAACCCCAAGAGGGGAAATAATAGGCCATTCCCATATCCTCGGCAACAACAGTTTGGGTCGCAGGATTATGGGAGGACCTATAGGTCTGGATTCCCTCAATCAGGGTACAGGCAGGGAGGTGGTTATAATCAAAGGTATGGGCAGCAGAGGCAACAGCAATATCAGCAGGCACGCCGGGGGCAGGCCAAATGGCCCTTTCGCGGGTACGGTAACCGGAACTACCATAGAAACTAGAACAACGGGGGTTCTCTTTCCCATTGGGGGTAGACTGCAACATTTCGCAGACCAATGGGAAACAGTAACCTCCGACAGGTGGGTCCTGCCCACAGTCAGGTGCGGTCTGGCCTTGGAATTCTTGACCCACCCTCCTAGTTCATTTTTACCCTGCCCAGTCTCAAGCAATCCTCAAAGGAGGGATTTGATGAATTCTGCCATTAGCCATTTGTTGCTGATAGAGGCAATTGAAAGAGTCCCACCAGAAGAAGTTCATCAAGGTTTTTATTCTATTTTATTTGTTATACCTAAGGCCTCTGGTGGTTGGCGGGCAGTGTTAGATCTAAAAAGGTTGAACAGATATATAATCTACAAACGTTTTAAGATGCACTCCCTTCATTCCATTCTGGAGGGGATAAGGGAGGGAGATTTTCTTACTTCACTTGATTTAACCGAGGCTTATTTACATGTTCCTGTTGCTCCACACTTTTGGAAGTATTTACGATTTTGTTATGTATCTTGTCATTATCAATACACGTTGCCATTTGGCCTTTCTTCTGCGCGTAGAGTTTTCAATAAGATTATGGACGCTTTAACGGCACACTTACATACCATCCCAATCAGGGTGCAGTTCTACTTGGATGATGTCCTGATTCAGTCGCACTCGGAGACAGCTGCGATAAGAGACTTACATACCACGATTGAGGTATTCAGGGCACATGGCTTTTCAATTAATGAAAATAAGAGTCATTTTCAACCCACCACCAGGATTCTTCACCTGGGGGCTTGGATTGACTCGGTGAGGGGACAAGTGTTCCTCTCGGACGAAAGGGTAGCCAACATGCAGGCTTTGGTAAGAGAGGTTGAACTTGAGCCACACCCTTCTTTGGCTACTCTATCTAAATTACTAGGCAAAATGGTATCGGCTATTGCTATTGTCCCTTAGGCCAGATTACATTTCAGGGAACTACAGTGGTTTCTCCTTCCCTTCCAGAGGAGGCGGATTAGTACATCTCTTATTAAGGTCCCACTCCTAGCACAAGTTCGTAGGTCACTCCGATGGTGGAGATCATCGGCGATACTGGACGGGTGCCATTTCAGGGTATGGGACAGGGTCACAGTGACCACCGACGTGAGCCTCTTTGGTTGGGGAGCTCACACGGGGCCTTACAATGCCCAAGGTCAATGGTCGCCTGAGGAAGCTAACAACAGCCTTAATTTACTTGAACTGAGGGCCATCAGGTTAGCACTAGTGCAATTCAGGCAGCACTTGCAGGGCAGACACGTCTTAGTGCTAACGGACAATGTTATGGCAAAGGCCCATGTCAACAGGCAAGGGGGTACCATGTCTGACCCACTCATGGGGGAGGCCACACTACTGGGGTCATGGGCCGAGAGCCACCTATTGTCATTGACAGCTGATCACATTTCAGGAGTGACCAATACCAGAGCCGACTGGCTCAGCCGAGTTAAAATAGACCAATCTGAATGGCGACTAAATCCTTCTGTTTTCCAGCAGATATCGAGGTGTTTTGGAAGCCCGGTGGTGGACATTTTCACCATTCCCACCAACACTCAACTCCCAAGGTTTTTCTCCAGATTCCAGTCTCCGGGAGCGGAGAGGGTGGACGCCCTTCGGGCACCCTGGCCCAGTGGGCTTCTGTACGCATTTCCTCCCATTCCACTCCTGCCCAGTGTTATACGGAGAGTCATCAAACTCCAGGCGGAGGTGATACTGGTAGCTCCATGCTGGACGCGTCTACAATGGTTTGCAGACCTGTTGACACTGTCCACGGAGGAGCTGTGGCTTTTGCCTTTGGACAATGCCCTCCTTCTCCAGAGGTCACTGGAACACCCAGACATTCGGTGGTTGCGACTGACCGCCTGGAGATTGAGCGGCTCTCCCTAAAACGGGGAACTTTCTCTGATAGAGTAATAAGTACTATGCAGGCGTCCAGGAGACAGACCACAGTGCGTATCTATAATGCCACATGGAGAATTTTTGCTGCCTGGTGTTCTAGCAGAACAATTGCACCTGACACGGCTTAGGTTCCTCAGGTGTTAGAGTTCCTGCAAGATGGTTTAGACAAGGGCCTGTCACCCAATACAATCAGGCACCAGGTAGCGGCCTTGGGAACTATACTTACCTGGGGCGGGGGTCAAACATTATCCCATCACCCCGCAGTTCAGAAGTTTATCAAGCGAGCGACTAAATTACGACCTCCAATGGTACACCGTTATCCCAGTTGGGACCTCACCGGTGTCCTGGAAGTCTTAGTGGACCCACCATTCGAACCCTTAGAGGAGGTTCCCCTTCAGATTATATCCTGGAAAGTAGCCTTCTTAGTGGCAATTACATCGGCCAGACGCATATCGGAGATCAATGCTCTCTTGGTCAGACCGGATTTATGTACGTTTTACCCAGATAGGGTGGTCCTTCGTATAGATCCATCATTTATTCCCAAGATAGGTTCATGGTTCCACAGGTCACAAGATATTGTTCTGCCTGACTTTGCCCCTACAGACTCGGGCCAGCAGGATAGCAGATGGTGCCGTTTGGACATCCGCAGGGCATTGCAGATATACCTAAAGTGCACCAGCGAGTTCCGTAAAACTGAGGCCTTATTTGTGTCTATTCAGGTTTTGTCTATGGGGCTTAGAGTGTCTGTGGCATCCATAGATAACTGGGTGAGATGATGTATTACAGCTGCATGGCAGCTCCTTCCCGGGTTACTGCTCATTCGACAAGGAGCACAGCTACTACAATGGCGTGGGCCTCGCAGGCCACGTTGGAAGAAATCTGCAGAGCGGCCACCTGGGCATCGCCATCACCCTTTATCAGAAACTACAAATTGGATTTGTACGTGTCTGAGGGTGCGGCCTTTGGTCGCACGGTGCTGCAGGCGGTGCGGTTGGAAGAAAGATCTTCAGCACCAAGCATGCCCACCCTTTGATGGGACTTCTAGAGCTTGGGTATGTCCCATTCGTGGATGCTATCTTCCCCTTATTGGGGAAGTACCAATGCCCTTTCTCTTTGATCTCACCTGCTAAAATTTCTTAGCAGACAGGGTCTGTAGCAGGCTTCTTCTGCCGGTGTGAGTGCAGTGGGCTAGTCCCTTTGTGTTGAGACAATTCCTCAGATACCCTGGACCCGTGCCACAGAGGTGGAATTCAGCAGGTTCTGACCAATTTTGGAGAACCGGTAGTGGAAATTTTGAGTAGTTTGGAGAACCGGTAAATACAACCTCTGATTGGCCCCGCCCCTTTCTATTCTCTGCCTCCTGAGTCCCAGCTGATCGGGAGGGAATGGAGATTTTACAGTATCCTTCCCCTGCCATACCCACCAAGCCATACCTACCAAGCCATGACCACAGAACCAAGAGTAGAAATTTTGAATCCCATCACTGCCATGTCATATAAGGTTTTAAAGGTAATAACTAGTAGCTTGAATTGGACCCAGAAGCAAACTGGTAACTAATGCAGATAATGCAACTGTAGCATTATATGTGCCATTTTAGCGCCCCCCCCTTTTGTAGAATCTACCATTATTGACTTCCTATTTAAATAGTCAGCCTTCTCATGTTAGTCTAATTAAGTTTATTTAATGTCAAAGACACTTTCATCCAAGAAAAAATTTCTATCTTTTAAAATCACTATTTTTTTACTGTTTGAGACCTTCTAATATCACAATCCTGTCAAGCCATTTGCCTTGGAATTAAAAAAAAGCATGAAGAGGGGGGGAGGTTGTCTTCTTAATTTCAAAAAGAAGACCCTCATTGAGGTTCTTTAATTCTCATTGCGCTTCAGAATATCTTTCTTAAGTTGTAAAGCAATTAAACTGTAAAGTTATTAGGAAGGTGACACTTTGGCCAGTCAATGCTGCAAAGTCATTGAGGGCACTATTATAAATACCAATAAAGGTGATGATAGCTCAGAGTTGAAATGAGGGGTCCTTGGTGTTCACTGAGCTTGGTTGTTTTCTTGCAGACGTTTCATTACCCTAACAAGGTAATATCATCAATTCTAGTAAGGAGTGCTGTTTGCTGTCAGTTGACTGCAAACTGATAGCAAATAGCACTCCTTCCTAGCACTGATGATGTTACCTTGTTATGGTAATGAAACGTCTGCCAAAAAACAAGCAAGCTCAGAGAGCACCAAGGACCCCTCACTATTATAAGTCCTTGATTCAATCCATAATCACCTCCAATAAATTAAATTACTGCAGGTTTTTTGAGGGAGGAGCAGCTCTTCTGGAGCACACAGTGATAATCTGCCAATTTCTCCTTCCTCCAAAGAAATTTTCTGTCAGCCAAACCCGACTCCTAGCTAGCAGGTCCACTGTTGTGCTGTTTCTGCAAATCTATTCATAGAGACATCTAACTGGTCATAATAATTCACTTGGAAGACGTTCCATTCCCATCACATTGGGAAATTCATGCAATTGGAATGGCTTTTTAAGTTTTCATACGAATGAGTAAACCAAAAAGGAGTGCTAATTGTTTAATAATTCATTACTACTTGCAGGGCACACACATCGTTCCATTGCTGACTTCCGTGCTCCATGATGAATCCCAGTGGGAGAAACCTTATGAATTCTATCCCGAGCATTTTCTTGACTCTGAAGGAAAGTTTGTGAAGAAGGATGCATTCATGCCATTCTCTGCAGGTATCATCTTATATCATACGTGTATATAGTGAATGAGAGTTTTAATAACAGATTCTTCCTTTTACAACATAATTGGTAAAGAAATCAACAGAATAATCCATTCAACATTCTAAAAATGGCAAGAACTATAATAGGACGCTCAAGCTATTTTCAGGGATTCAGGGTAAAAGAAATGTACTGGAGCTTCATCTATATAAATAAAAATGTAAAATAGTTTGTACGAATCCACTAATCTCAAAAACTACTGAACCGATTTACACCAAACTTTCACACAATGTAGCCAAGGACTTCCGATAATAGAATAGCTACTCATTTTGTGCCTAGCAAACGTGTATTGTGTGTTAGGTAAACACAAATAAAACGTACTAACTGAAACATGTTTTTACTCCCTGTAACTCCGCCCACCAAGAGTCATTAACTACGGCGGCCTCTTAGGCCCAAAAAGGCACTGGAGTCAAACTATTCTCCAAAGCACCTGAGGGCAGAACAAGAAGCAATGGGTGGAAACTAATCAAGGAGAGAAGCAACTTAGAACTAAGGAGAAATTTCCTGACATTTAGAACAATTAACCAGTAGAACAGCTTGCCTCCAGAAGTTGTGAATGCCCCAACACTGCAGGTCTTCAAGAAGATGTTGGATAGCCATTTGTCTGAAATGGTATAGGGCTTCCTGCCTAGGCTGGGGGTTGGACTAGATGACCTCCAAGGTCCCTTCCAATTCTGCTATTGTATTATTGTATTACAGTAGGTAGGTAGATAGGGGAATAGAGAGAGAGGGTTGCCACAAAGAAGAGGGAGTCAAACTATTCTCCAAAGCACCTGAGGGCAGAACAAGAAGCAATGGGTGGAAACTAATCAAGGAGAGAAGCAACTTAGAACTGAGGGGAAATTTCCTGACAGTTAGAACAATTAACCAGTGGAAGAGAAATTGCCTCCAGAAGTTGTGAATGCCCAAACACTGCAGGTCTTCAAGAAGATGTTGGATAGCCATTTGTCTGAAATGGTATAGGGCTTCCTGCCTAGGCAGGGGGTTGGACTAGATGACCTCCGAGGTCCCTTCCAACTCTGCTATTGTATTATTGTATTACAGTAGGTAGGTAGATGGGGAATAGAGAGAGAGGGTTGCCACAAAGAAGAGGGAGTCAAACTATTCTCCAAAGCACCTGAGGGCAGAACAAGAAGCAATGGGTGGAAACTAATCAAGGAGAGAAGCAACTTAGAACTGAGGGGAAATTGCCTGACAGTTAGAACAATTAACCAGTGGAAGAGAAATTGCCTCCAGAAGTTGTGAATGCCCCAACACTGCAGGTCTTCAAGAAGATGTTGGATAGCCATTTGTCTGAAATGGTATAGGGCTTCCTGCCTAGGCAGGGGGTTGGACTAGATGACCTCCGAGGTCCCTTCCAACTCTGCTATTGTATTATTGTATTACAGTAGGTAGGTAGATAGGGGAATAGAGAGAGAGGGTTGCCACAAAGAAGAGGGAGTCAAACTATTCTCCAAAGCACCTGAGGGCAGAACAAGAAGCAATGGGTGGAAACTAATCAAGGAGAGAAGCAACTTAGAACTGAGGGGAAATTTCCTGACAGTTAGAACAATTAACCAGTAGAACAGCTTGCCTCCAGAAGTTGTGAATGCCCCAACACTGCAGGTCTTCAAGAAGATGTTGGATAGCCATTTGTCTGAAATGGTATAGGGCTTCCTGCCTAGGCAGGGAGTTGGACTAGATGACCTCCGAGGTCCCTTCCAACTCTGCTATTGTATTATTGTATTACAGTAGGTAGGTAGATAGGGGAATAGAGAGAGAGGGTTGCCACAAAGAAGAGGGAGTCAAACTATTCTCCAAAGCACCTGAGGGCAGAACAAGAAGCAATGGGTGGAAACTAATCAAGGAGAGAAGCAACTTAGAACTGAGGAGAAATTTCCTGACAGTTAGAACAATTAACCAGTGGAAGAGAAATTGCCTCCAGAAGTTGTGAATGCCCCAACACTGCATGTCTTCAAGAAGATGTTGGATAGCCATTTGTCTGAAATGGTATAGGGCTTCCTGCCTAGGCAGGGAGTTGGACTAGATGACCTCCAAGGTCCCTTCCAACTCTGCTATTGTATTATTGTATTATAGTAGGTAGGTAGATAGGGAAATATATAGATAGGGAGAAATACAGTAGGTAGGTAGGTATGTAGATAGAGGGATAGATAGGGAGAAATACGGTAGCTAGGTTGGTAGGTAGGGGGATAGATAGATAGGGAACAGCACAGTAGGTATGTAGGTAGGTAGGTAGGTAGGGGGATAGATAGAGAGGAAGAAATACAGTAGGTTTTTAGGTTGGTAGGTGTATAGATAGATAGCGAGAAATACAGTAGGTAGGTAGGTAGAGGAATAGAGAGAGAGGGAGAAATACAGTAGGTAGGTAGGTAGAGGGATAGAGAGGGGGAAATACAGTAGGTAGGTAGGTAGGTAGGTAGAGGGAGAAAGGAAGAAATACAGTATGTAGGTAGGTAGAGGAATAGAGATAGAGTGAGAAATACAGTAGGTAGGTAGGTTGGGGGTTATATGGTGGTTGTGTGTATGTGTGCAGGTGTAGATCTACACACAGATTGGTTGGCCATTTAACCAGACTGGGCAACAGCAACGCGTGGCCGGGTATAGCTAGTCTATATAAATAAAAATGTAAAATAGTTTGTACGAAGCTGCTAATCTCAAAAACTACTGGACCGATTTACGTCAAATTTTTACATAATGTTCCCAAGGACTTCCAATAATAGAATACGTACTCATTTTGTGCCTAGCACACGTGTGTCATGTACAAGGTACACAAATGTAAAATGTACCCACTGATCAGGTTTTCACCTCCTTGTAGCCCCGCCCATCCGGTTGCTTTCCAACAGTCATTTCCTCAGCAACGAATGGCAGCCTCTTAGGGCCAAAACAAGGCACTGAAATAGCAAACTCCCAGGTGGACCAGAGAGAGAGAGAGGGAGAAATACAGTTTAATAAAAGAGGGACTAGGGGAGACAGGATAGCAGCCTTCGAATATCTCAGGGGTTGCCACAAAGAAGAGGAGCTATTCTCAAGCTATTCTCCAAAGCACCAGAGGGCAGAACAAGAAGCAATGGGTGGAAACTAATCAAGGAGAGAAGCAACTTAGAACTGAGGAGGAATTTCCTGACAGAACAATTAACCAGTGGAACAGCTTGCCTCCAGAAGTTGTGAATGCCCCAACACTGCAAGTATTTAAGAAGATGTTGGATAGCCATTTGTCTGAAATGGTATAGGGCTTCCTGCCTAGGCAGGGAGTTGGACTAGATGACCTCCAAGGTCCCTTCCAACTCTGCTATTGTATTATTGTATTACAGTAGGTAGGTAGATAGGGGAATAGATAGAGAGGGAGAAATAGAGTAGGTAGGTAGGTAGTTTAGTTTAGTTTAGTTTTAGTTTTATTTGATTTGTATACTGCCCTTCTCCCTTTCAGGACTCAGAGCGATGTACAGCCACAGTAAAATCGGTGATACAAAATCTAAAAGAATATATTAAAAAATATTAAATAAATTTGGCCTACATATTTAAAATCCCATGCTAAAATTACTTTAAAATCCCTTTAAAAACTACGACAGGCCGGCAGCACAGAATAAATGCGTCTTCAGGGCCCGACGGAAGAGATGTAGGTCCGAGATCGTCCGTAGTCCAGGGGGTAGGTCATTCCAGAGGGCAGGAGCTGCCACAGAGAAGGCACCGGTCGCCAGCTGGCATTGTCTGGCCGACGCCACCCTGAGGAGGCCCTCTCTGTGGGAGCAAACTGGTTGGTGGGAGGTATTTGGCAGCAGGAGGCGGTCTTGCAGGTAGCCAGGTCCCTTGCTATGGAGCGCTTTAAAGATGGTCACTAGTACCTTGAAGCACACCCGGAAAGCCACAGGCAGCCAGTGCAGCTCACGCAGGAGAGGTGTCACATGGGACCATCTAGATGCTCCCAGAATCCCCAGCGCGGCCGCATTCTGAACTAACTGGAGCCTCTGAGTGCACCTCATGGGAAGCCCCAGGTAGAGAGCGTTACAATAGTCTGACAGGAGGTGACGAGGGCTTGGGTGACCATGCGTAAGGCGTCACGATCCAGAAAGGGGCACAACTGGCGTATCAGGCGGACCTGATAGAAGGCCCCCCTGGCCATGGCTGTCATGTGATCTTCTAGAGACAGCAGAGAGTCCAGGAGGACACCCAGATTACGAGCCCTCTCTGCGGGGGCCAATGTCTTACCCCCGATGGTCAGAGATGGCATCAGCTGACTATACCGTGACGCCGGAAGCCACAGCCACTCGGTCTTGGGTGGGTTGAGTCGAAGCCTGTTCCTCCCCATCCAGACTCGCACGGCCTCCAGACACCGGGACATCACTTCCACGGCATCGTTGGGGTAGTCCAGGATAGAGATGTACAGCTGAGTGTCATCAGCGTACTGATGGAACTCCACCCCAAAACCACGGATGATCTCACCCAACGGCTTCATATAGATGTTGAACAGGAGGGGCGAGAGGACCGACCCCTGTGGGACCCCACAAGTGAGGCCCCTTGACGTCGACCTCTGTCCCCCTGCCAACACGAACTGCGACCGGTCAGAGAGATAGGAGGAGAACCACCGTAAAATGGTGCCCCCCACCCCCCACCCCCTCAACCGGTGCAGCATGATACCATGGTCAATGGTATCAAAAGCCGCTGAGAGATCTAACAAGACCAGGATAACCTCTATCAACAACCTCTATCCCGGGCCCTCCAGAGATCATCAACCAATGCAACCAATGCTGTCTCTGTGCTGTACCCATGCCAAAAGCAGGACTGGCATGAGTCCAGATAGACAGCTTCATCCAGGTGCCGAGGGAGTTGTTGTGCCACCACACTCTCAATAACCTTCGCGATAAAACGAAGGTTGGAGACAGGACGATAGTTGGCCAAACCAGCCGGATACAGAAAGGGCTTCTTGAGGAGGGGTCTCACTACCGCCTCTTTCAAGGTGGCCTGCAGAAACCCCTCCCTCAAAGAAGCATTGATAATTCCCTGGAGCCAGCCTAGTGTGACCTCCCGGGAGGCCAGGTAGATAGAGGGATAGATAAAGACGGAGAAATAAGGTAGGTAGGTAGGTAGGTAGGTGATAGATAGATAGATAGATAGATAGATAGATAGATAGATAGATAGATAGATTGATAGATAGGGAGAAACACAGTAGGTAGGTAGGTAGGTAGGTAGAGGGATAAAGGAAGAAATATAGTAGATATGTAGGTAGGCAGGCAGGCAGGTAGGTAGGTAGGTAGGAGGATAGATAGGGAGAAGTACAGTAGGTAGGTAGGTAGGTAGGAGGATACATAGATAGGGAGAAATACAGTAGGTAGTTGGGTAGAGGGATAGATAGAGAGGGAGAAATACAGTAGGTAGGTAGGTAGATAGAGGGAGAAAGGAAGAAATACAGTAGGTAGGTAGGTAGGTAGGTAGGTGGATAGATAGGGAGAAATACAGTAGGTAGGTAGGTAGAGGGATAGATAGAGAGGGAGAAGTACAGTAGGTAGGCAGGTAGGTAGGTAGGTAGATAGAGGGAGAAAGGAAGAAATACAGTAGGTAGGTATTTTTTATTTTATTTATTTTCGTATTTGTATCCCGCACCCATCTCCCACCAAGGGACTCGGGGCGACGCACAGGAGATTTAAAATCATAGAAATACAAATATACAAAATATACAAAATATAAAACCTATTAAAACTATATTAAACCCGGAGAGATCGCTTCTGGCTCCCGGAGGCAACGGACGGGTCTTTGACTCGTCCGCCGCTTGTCTCCCCAGCGGTGCCTTGGGGCACTTGGGGGCTTTGCGAAAGAGCTCCCTAACCGGACGGACGGCTTGCGGGAGACCCCCACCCCACAGTTGTCGGGGGGGGGGGTGTCGCACCCGCCTCGTCCCAGGAGTTGGAGAGCAAAATGTGGGGGGAAAAGTCCCCTTTGCCAATGGAGTGCCGGAACAACAGACAATGAAGAAGCGGGCTGAAATCCGGGGCTGCAGGAAGCACCGAGGCTTTGTGGTCGGCTGTTTGGTTTGTGAGTTGATTCTGAGATTTTAAGGAAATCTTTTAAGGAATTCTTTTAAGGAAAGAAGAATGGAGGGGGGGTTGGGAAAAAAAAAACCCTCGGAGATCAAGCGGCATCTTAAAACACCCCCGGGGCTCGGGGAGAGAGAGAAAGTAACATCCGATTCTGAATAACTGAGACTGGAAGCTTACTAAATGTGGATTAGCCGTTGTGACTTTGTATCCGAGTTTTGTAGCAACAGAAATGACTTTCACTAGTTCCCCTGACCACCAAGGGCGGGGAAACATGGCGCTTCTTTGTTTTTGTTCCCGGTGAGAACTTTCTCTTTTTAACATGTAGACAGTCCTTCATTGTTACAAGCTTGGAAAATTTATTGAAAAATCAACGCAAGTGACTTTTGGGGGTTTCTCCCAACGTGTGCCTTCTTTTATATGAGAATTGATTACAAGAAACTTTTTCTCTCTGGAATTTAAGCGCTGTTTTTAACTTTGGACATTGACTTTTCCTTTTCTTTGACCTCACGAGCTCCTCGCCCTGCGGACGCCATATTAGTGTCAAGAACTTAAAACCCTCATTACTGTTTCAAAAAGAAGCCTCCATAGCAGGGGGGTGAGTGGAAATTATGGAAATGCTACAATCAATAGAGGAAATTCTCCAAAGCATAATGGAAGAAATAACAGAGATTCGGAAGGACAGGTTAAGATCAAAACTTGAGCTTTTGGAGACGCAAAAGACACTAATGGGAAATAAACAAAAAATGGAAGAGGAGAAGGGGGGGGGTAGCGGTGATGGGGGAAAAGATAAAGGAGTCACAAAAAGAATCAACAGATTTTGATGGTTGTAGAATTGATCTTGAAAGAATGCCTTACAACTCAGCATATGCCAGAACAAATGATGTATCCAGAGAGACATATATTAAACTTGTAAGAGGGCTTACAAGGGATGAGATCCCGAAAGCACAGCATAATAGTTTATTGAAATATGAGCCAAAAGAATTTGCCATTCTGAAACAGGTTCCGGAAAAAATACCAGACGTAGGAAGGTATTATTCCCTTTTATTTGAAAAAAAATTATTATATAAAAATGGGATCTGCGACAGATGGTTCATGTCTGAAGGAATGTTAGTACCCTGGGAGGGGGGGAGAGTAAAAATTAAAACAATGGAAGAGGCGCAAGCCTTTTTTTTAAAAAGAAAAATGCCTCAATCCTGGAGGAAGAAAATGGGGAAACGGGAGGGGCCATGGCACCGCCCACTGGTGGGAGGGAGGATGAGGATACAATATCTAAAAGACTCGGTTTACAAAAATGATTTCCTTTAATATACTGTAACTTTTTCTTTTGGATGCTTTGTAGAAACAATGTATTGAATGCATGAACTTTGTGAAATGACATATGTAACTCCTGCCACCTTAAATGGAAAAATAATTAATCTTTTTATGAAGCCTTGGGGGCGACCTGCACCCCCGATATGGATGCCTCCAAAATGTTTCTCTTATACCCTATATACCCTTTCCTTGCTAAAAAATTGTAAAAACCAATAAAACTTTTTTTTTGTAAAACTATATTAAACCCCAACCTGCGCTAAAACCTCATTTAAACCCCCAAAATTAAAACATTTATCACTAAAAGCCAGATCAGAGTCGGGTAGTTCATGCCAGGCCGGCTAGATGAAAAAAGTGCATTTTTAGGTGCTGGCGGAACAGGCGGAGGTCAGAGGTGACTGGGAGTTCGGGGGGGTAGGTCGTTCCAGAGGGCTGGGCCCGCCACAGAGAAGGCCCTTCCCCTGGGGGTCGCCAACCGGCATTGCCCGGCCGATGGCACCCGGAGAAGCTCCTCTCTGTGGGAGCGAATCAGACATAGGGACGTATGGGGCAGCAGACGGTCATGCAGGTAACTAGGCCCCGTGCCATGGAGCACCTTGAAGATGGTCATCAAGTAAGTAGAGGGATAGACAGAGAGGGAGAAATACCATAGGTAGGTAGGTAGGTGTGTAGATAGATAGGGAGAAACACGGTAGGTAGGTAGGTAGGTAGGTAGGTAGGTAGGTAGGTAGGTAGGTAGGGGAATAGAGAGAGAGGGAGAAATACAGTAGGTAGGTAGGTAGAGGGATAGAGGGGGAAATACAGTAGGTAGGTAGGTAGATAGAGGGAGAAAGGAAGAAATAAAGTAGGTAGGTAGGTAGAGGGATAGATAGAGAGGGAGAAATACGATAGGTAGGTAGGTAGAGGGATAGATAGAGAGGGAGAAATGCAGTAGGTAGGTAGGTTGGGGGTTATATGATGGTTGTGTGTATGTGTGCAGGTGTAGATCTACACACAGATTGGTTGGCCATTTAACCAGACTGGGCCACAGCAATGCGTGGCTGGGTATAGCTAGTTTTTAATAAAACTACATTATTCCTATATGATTAATCTCTATGGTAGAATTTTAGATTAGTTCATTTCATTTCATTCATTTATTAAACTTATATACCGCTCCCTTTCCCAAAAAGGCACTCGGGGTGGTGCACAGGAAATTAAAAATGCATATATAAACATGACAATATACAAAATTTAAAATCAAATTAAATTATTAACCCTGTGCTAAAATTTACAATAAATTAAACTATTACCCTTAAAAACCAATTAAAACAATTTGATCTCAGGCTAAAGGCTAGATAAAGTTAGGCCAGGCCGGCCTGTTGGAAAAAGTACGTCTTGAGTTTCTGGCAGAAAGAAGGGAGGTCCGTGGTCGTTCTAAGTTCGGGGGGTAGGTCGTTTCAGAGGGTTGGGCCTGCCACAGAGAAGACCCTTCCCCTGGGTGTTGCCCGCTGACATTGCCTAGTAGACGGCACCCGGAGAAGTCCCTCTCTGTGGGAGCGAATCGGCCACAGGGATGTATGTAGTTCATTTCCATGCATGTGATTTGCTATCTCTGAGCCACCATTTCATGGCAAGAACTGCAAAATGTTATTGAAGAATCACTGAAACCAGTTTCCCTGTCTTTGTTCATTCTTACAGGTCGGAGAATCTGCTTAGGTGAGACCCTTGCCAAAATTGAGCTCTTTCTGTTCTTTACCAGCCTCCTGCAGAGATTCACTCTCCAGCCACCCCCTGGAATATCAAAAGAAGATCTGGACTTGACACCAGCAATTGGGTTTACAGCTCCCCCTATGCCTTATAAGTTGTGTGCTCTGCCTCGTCCATACCATGAATCATAATTTAGTTTCTAGATTCCTCCACTTCCTTATGTGTATTTGTGATGTTTTTCAATCTTCTCTACTAACCAAGCTCTCGGCTAGAATATCCCACCTCCTTTATAAGGATGATCTGAATCTGTATGGAAAAACACCACCTGAAATAGAGCTGTTGCTCAGCACTGTCCATTTATACAGTCAATATATTGCAATAGAGTTTGGACTGAACAGATGTACCGCTCTTACCATCAAACCAGGGAAAAATAATGGAAAATGATGGAATCAAGATGCCCAAGATGGAAATAACATCAAAAGTTTGGATGAAGACAATCACTACAAACATCTGTGCATCCTTCAAGCTGACAACATCAAGCACACTGCAGCCAAGAAAAAACGGATAGAAGTGAATACACCCAGAGGGTGAAGAAGACCTTAAAGTTCAAACTCAATGGGGGAAATACTATGAGGGCAATTGACACTTGGGCAATTTCAATCATTAGACACAAAGCTGGAATGTGGATGTGGATGTGGATGTGGATGGGTGTGGAATGTTCCATGTACATCGTATGGTTGAAGAAATAAAAAAGACAATTGGAAAAATATCTGAAGGGCAGTGAAAAAGATGCAAGAAAGACCAAATGAAGAACAAAAAAGAAGCATAGGAAGATAAAGCATTACCTGGCCAGTACATTAAAAAAACAGCAAAGCAAACAATAACAAGAATTGGCAATGGCTAAGAGGAGGAAAGTTCAAGAAAGAGGCTGAGGGGGAGGAGCTATGCTGTGCCGATACAACCGGAGGTCTCTATGCTGCAGGGACCCCGGTTGACCATTTGTTGCCCCCTTGGTTCCATAGGAACCTAAACCGTCCTGGAGGGACGGCGATTAAGGAAGCAAGTCTCGCTGATTACAGAGGTATTGCAAAAACCCCTGTCTGACACGAGGAAAAGCTTCTGAAGGGCGACAAATAGGCACTGCCCCCTGTGGGCGGACAAGGCATGGGAAAGCTTTGGAATGAAAGGAATTGTTTAAAAGAGAAAGTGTAACATAGGGAAGGTATTCTATCTTTTTTTTTAAACATCTTGCTAAAAGAACTTTCTTTTTATTAAAACCTTGGATTTTGAAATAAGCGGCGGAATTAATTGAATTGAGAGATTTCTATTCTTTATAGAACTTTCCAAAATGGCGGATTAAAGTGCAAGAGCAAAGCTACTTTTGTTTGCGCAGAAAGTGATCGGATTATTTCTGGCTCCTTCATTTTCTCCCTTCTTTTTAAAACTTTTCTACTCAAGTCTTGAATCTGGGATTATTTTTAATAATTTTAATAATTACTTTTGAAGCCCTACTGTGCACTCGTGAATTTAATCAAGGACTATACTTTTAACTTTTTTTGTTTCTGTTCTTCCACTTGAGAACAAAGAAAAGGGAAGTTAAACTGTAATGTCGTCTAGATTACTTGTTACATTGTATCATCACTAGAGGGCGTTGGTGGATATTTTACAGCTATGTTCTTTGAAACGCCAAAGAAAGAATAAGCCTTGTGGATTTGCCATTATGGGTACATACATAGAAGTGGATACCAAAAAAAATCAAAGACTTTTCACTGATATCTTGAACTATCTAAAACAAAGTAATAAAAGAATTAAAAGAATTAATGACACTTTGGACAGAATCTCATCTATTGGAACAAGAGAAGATCAATCAAAGACTTCAGAAGTTAAAGAAATCAAGGAGAAAGAAGAATATGATCAAAACAATGAGGATCTTATTTTAAGTGAAGAAAATGAGGATGATATTAATCGTGTTGGAGAAAAAGGCAAAACCCTCCAAAAAATATGAGAAAACTGGACTTCAGCTTGGGCATCAAGAAGAAGAAAAAAAAAGAAGAGCAGAAATCTCTCCAAGAATACCCTGGACATTTAAAAATAAGCAATATGCAAGGATAGGAACTGGACAGCATTACTATTGGATAGTTACATTGGATAATAAAGTGCAAAAAGAAGTTGAAGAAAGACCTGGGAGAGGAATTAAGAAGAGATGGAGACCACAGATAACAAAAGAGGCAAATTTAATTTGCGACTGGAAAGACACTGGCTGATAAGGAAAATTCGTATTCTTTGATGATTAGCAACTAGTTGGATTGTATTTTAAATATCATCAAAGGATTATTAGTTAATCAATAGTTATTAACAATTATAGATATTTACAACAAAGACTAACCTATAATAAATGTTATAGTTAATGATATATATTTACATACTGGTGAAAAGTTATGAATATGAGATTGGACATAAATATGAGGCGATATTAGATATTATTGAAAAATCACAAGAACAGAAATTATGAATTACATTAAGAGCAATGGAAAAATGATAGTTAATACTGTTTGAAATTCTTATATTTAGACTATTAATAGCCAAATAACTAGTTAGATGGTTATAGAATGTTATTGAAGAATTATTAATAAGTTAATTACTATTCAGAAAACTTAAGATTGTTATATACTGTTATCGAATTTACATAGGTAGATTGGGGAATGGAAAAAGGATGCTAATAGGTGGTCAGACTCTAAAGATACCTTTAAAGAAGAAATAAATTGAAATTGAAACACTAGATGAGAACTTTGAGATATTGATATTAAGCTACTTGATAAATTTTTAGATTTAAAACTTATAAAGTGAGATTACTCATGAATAATAATCATTTTACAGATGCACAGAATTTATGAATACCCGGTCAATACGTCTTTTAAAAGACACAATTTAGGGTGATAACTTTTCCTTTTTAATTTTTTTTTCTTGTTGTTTGTTTTATAAATAGAATGCCATTAGATAGTCATATACTATACATAAAGGGATGTTAAAATAATTAGTAAGATAAGGTTGAGATATAAGAATGGTAATAATTTGATATGAAAAACAAGTGATAATTACTGATGAAACATATACAAACCTGTGAATAACTGATATACTCTTTAAAATCTGGAATTTGTAATGCAAGATGGCTTTTTGATGTTTTTTCTTGTTAAATTTGTACTAATTGTGTTTTGCAAAATCAATAAAAAATTATTAAAAAAAAAGAATTGGCAATGGCTAAGAGGACGAAAATTGAAGAAAGAGGCTAAGGGACTAATTTGGCGCACAAGACCAAACCTTAAGAAAAAATGCATACAAAGCCAGAATTGGGAAGACAGCAATAGATAGCAAGTGCTGCCTCTGCAAAGAAGCTAAAGAAACAGTGGGTCACCCGCTTAGCTGCTGCAAGCTTGCACAGACTGACTATAAACAATGGTGTGACAAAATAGCAACAATGGTGGGTTGAAAAATCTGCAAGAAATACCAGTTGCTTACAAGCAACAGCTCGTGGAACCACAAAATACAGAAAGTAACAGAAAGTGAAGATGCTAAAGTATTCTGGGACTACAGAATTCAAACTGACAGCCACCTGCCAAATAACACCCCAGACTTAACAATTGTCAATAAAAAAGACAAAAAAGTCTAGGTAGCTGGGCAGGGCAGCAGCTGCAGAGGGCAGAATAGAAGGAACTGGAGAATATTCAAAGACCTGCAAATAGACATAGAACAACAAAGGTAGTGCCAATAGTAATAGATACCTTGGGTGCAATCTCAAAACATTTTGACCACGACTTGAACACCATCCACGTTGTCAAAATCACTATTAGTCAATTGCAAAAGGCAGCTTTATTCAGAACAGCTTACATCCTACAATAATGCCTCTAACACCGTCAAACATCAACATCTGCCTATTCCAGGTCCTTTGATAGGTTGGTAAAAATGCCAAATCCAATCTAAACATCTGGCTGTGTGACCGACAATAATAATAATCAGCCAAACTGTGTCTTTGAGTTAATAAAAACATCAGGTTAGGTGACACACTGATCATTATATTAAAAATGTAAGTAGTGAAAAAGAGATAAAATAGCATTCTTTATTGGCCAAGTGTGATTGGACCCACAAGGAATTTGTCTTTGGTGCATATGTTCTCAGTTTACGTAAAAAGACAAGATGCATTCGTCAAACGTCATAAGGTACAACACTTAATGATAGTCATAAGGTACAAATAAGCAATCTGGAAACAATCAATATCAATATAAATTATAAGGATACAAGCAACAAAGTTACACTCCTGCAGTCATAAGTGGGGCGGGGGGAGATAGGGGTTAGGAACGATGAGAAGACTAATAGTAATAGTAATGCAGCCTTAGTAATAGTAATGCAGATCTGTTTATAATAATAATAATAAATTTAATTTATAGACCGCGCCCTCTCCCCAAAGGGACTCGGGGCGGTGCACAGGGGAATTAAAAAACATACAAACATAAATACATCATAAATATATAAAAATCAAATTAAACAAGTTATCCCTGCGCTAAAAACCCAAAATGCTAAAAACTAAACCCCTTAAAAACCAATTAAAACAATAAACAGATGACTAACCTAGGCTGGCCAAGCAGAAAAAGTGCGTTTTTAATTTTTGACGGAAGGAGCGGAGGTCCGTAGTTGTTCTAATTTCGGGGAAAGGTCGTTCCAGAGGCCCGCCACAGAGAAGGCCCTTCCCCTGGGCGCCGCCCGCTGGCATAGCCTAGTGGATGGCACCCGGAGAAGTCCCTCTCTGTGGGAGCGAATCGGCCGCAGGGATGTATGGGGCAGGATACGATCCCGCAAATAGCTAGGTCCCGTGCCATGGAGCGATTTAAAGATGATGACCAACACCTTGAAGCGCACCCGAAAGACGACAGGCAGGCAATGCAGCTCGCGCAGGAGCGGTGTTACATGGGAAAACCTAGAGGTTCCCATAACTGCCCGCGCGGCTGCATTCTGGACAAGCTGAAGCCTTCGGGTGCACCTCAAGGGGAGCCCCATGTAGAGAGCATTACAGTAGTCCAGTCGGGATGTCACGAGGGCATGAGTGACTGTGCAGAGGGCATCCCGATCCAATAGGGGACGCAACTGGCGTACCAGACGAACCTGGTAAAACGCCCTCCTGGCCACGGCTGTCACTTGATCTTCCATGGACAGCCGTGCATCAAGGAGGACACCCAAGTTGTGTGCCCCATCCACAGGGGTTAGATGTTCACCCCCTATGGCCAGTGATGGAGTCAACTGGTTGTACTGGGATGCCGGAAACCACAGCCACTCGGTCTTGGACGGGTTGAGTCTGAGTCTGTTGCTTCCCATCCAGGCCCGCACGGCTTCCAGGCACTGGCACATCACCTCTATGGCATCGTTGGGGTGGTTTGGGTAGATATATATAGCTGCGTGTCATCAGCGTAGAGATGGTACTCTACCCCAAAACCAGAGTTCTGAGGGAATTATTTCTTTAGCAGAGTGATGTCATTTGGGAAAAACTGTTCTTGCGTCTAGTTGTCTTGGTGTGAAGTGCTCTATAGCGTCGTTTTGAGGGTAGGAGTGTAATAAATCTAAGAGGACCTCGAGTTGCACTGTGGGCACCCAGGGCCGGAGCCACCTCGTTAGAGATTCCCTGGAGGTGTTGAATGACTTCACTCTACAATCAGGCAATCATGTCTTGCTGGTTTCATGCCTAACAGTCATATTAGATGCTAACAGTCTCCAAATACTGGGTGAAGGCATCAAAGGCATCTCTTACATATCAACAAGATGGTAATCCTTTACTCTAAACATATGGATGGCCTATTCAGTAGTTTCATCTAAACACGCTAATTAATAGAGGGGAAAGATCCATATTGTCTGCACCTTCATAATCAACTGGAACTCCCCACTAAGGTAAGACAGGAATCACTGTAAAATTGTACCTCATAGGAAGAAAGCTGCCATAGTCTATGTATCAAAGGCTGCCAAGAGGTCTAACAGGGCTAGGAGTTGGAGCAGTATTTCTCTCCAGATCACAGGATGTCAACTGCAAAAGCAATCAATAGCACATCTGACCCACATCCAGGACTGAAGTTGAACCCTGACATAAAAGGATCAACACCATCAGCTTCCTAGAGGTGCTAACAGGATGTTATGTCAGTAGACAAGAAGGAGTTGGGTTATAGTTGTCCAAATTAAATATGTCTTAAAGTCCCTTTTAATGTAATTGATCCCCCAATTAGTTTTTCCAGCCCCCACCCCACCCTAGTGATGTGTTGTTATTCTCTCAGATCTAGGGTTTCATAGCTCTAAATATCAGGTATAAGATCCAAGAGGGGTGGAGCCTAGTCAACAGTCTGCTCCAAAGGAGGAATAAAAGCAACAAATACTCATATTATTATAGTGGAATAGGGTCATATTGCAGCTCATCAATTCTTTGCTGAAGCTTGTATTTCTTCGTGGATGCTGCAGATGTTGCTTTCATCACCAAGCATTCTTGGAAATGGGAGGGAAACAAAGGAGGACTTTTTCTTTCTTCTCAGTAACCTTGTCTCCAACAGGCATAATCAGAAGAAACGATAGTACACAGCAAAACAGTTGCATTAGTTTATTGAATCTCAGCAGATACTAAGTATGCACGTGCTTATCAGGTTACATACATGAAAAGGGGAATGGGTGAGGGGGGCTGAAGAATTTGGGAAAGTACAAGAGTATACGTCTAGTCCTTGTTTATTAGTGCATGCAATATGGTGCGTGCGCGCGTGCAGCACCACTTGAACGACAGGCGCCCCAAAAGTTTTTCTTTCTTGCGTGAATGGAGCTGCACGTGTGTGCCGCCCCGCCATTCACGCAGCCCAGTTCTTTTCTCTCCCCATCCCCCAAGCCGGGCTGACAAGTGATACTCCAAAAGCGAAGCGATGACAGCAGAGGCTGAGTGGGATGAGTGTGCTCTGCTCAGCTTCCCTGACTCTCTCACCAAGACTGCCTGTGCAGGACACTCGATCCGCTTTTGGATAGCCTCAATGAGTCTGAAGAACACAAGACCACACCCTCAAAGGCTTCTCCGTGCCCCAATCTGTTGCAAATGGATGAAAGGCTTGGGGAGGAGGGGAAGGGGCGATCTCGCGCTGCTTCAGGCCTTCCCTCCCTTTGTAAAAGCTTTTGGAGCAGAGACGCCTAAAAAAAGCCCCAAAGCCTTCTCTTCTCTTTTGCATCCTGCGTGCATACGTGTGTGAATTTATTTATTTATTTATTTATTTATTGGATTTCTAGACCGCCCCCTCTCCCCGAAGGGACTCGGGGCGGTGTACAGGTAAAATTAAAAATTATCACAATCAACAATACATATACACTAAAACCGAATTAAATAACCCTCTGTACAAATTTATAAAAATTAAAAACTTAACCTTAAAACCGAATAAATAATTTAAAATCACAAACTGAGGCGGGAAGCGGGGAATTAGGCCAGACCGGCTAGATGAAACAGATGGGTTTTGAGTTTCTGGCGAAGGAGCGGAGGTCCGTGGTCGTTCTAATGTCAGGGGGAAGGTCATTCCAGAGGGTCGGGCCCATCACAGAGAAGGCCCTTCCCCTGGGCGTCGCCCGCTGGCATTGCCTAGTGGACGGCACCCGGAGAAGTCCCTCTCTGTGTGAGCGAATCGGCCGAAGGGATGTATGGGGCAGGATACGATCCTGCAAATAACTAGGTCCTGTGCCATGGAGCGCTTTAAAGATGATAACCAACACCTTGAAACGCACCCGAAAGGCCACAGGCAGCCAGTGCAGCCCGCGCAGGAGCGGTGTTACGTGGGAGTATCTAGTGACTCCCAAAACTGCCCACGCGGCTGCATTTTGGACCAGCTGCAGCCTTCGGGTGCATCTCAAGGGGAGCCCCATGTAGAGAGCGTTACAGTAGTCTAGACGGGACTGAATGCCAGCCCGCCACTCACGCAGACCCACCAAGCCACTGAACTGCTCCTATTCTGTCATATTTAAAAGTCTTCCCCGTATCACATGACTCCAAAAACTAACTCACAGTAATATAGGTATGCACATCACCAGTAGTTGTCTCTAAAGAACAACAGTAATTCTCTAGTTCATTAGTTCCTAGTCTTGCAATCTAGGCCCCTGAAGAACTTCAAACAGCTTCCAGTCGTCTTAGAAATACACATCATGTCCTGTGTCTCATCACTACTATTTCACAATACGTGATGTCTTATCACATTGATCACAAGAATTTTCTATCAGCAACTTGAGTTCACTACTAATTACTACTCTAGACCACAGGGATCCAGAAGAAAAGCATCTGGGTCAGAAATGGATTGATCCATTGTTCCTCTCCCTTTCCTTGTAATGGCCACCAGTGCCTTCTACCCTTGACCTGCCACAATGAAATCTAAATTTGTTGATCTCCCAACCATGTAATCTAAACATTTGAACATGTTTACAAGTTGTTTCATAACCAATAATTCCTGATTCTCAGCAATTTGTTTCAGGCACTCAGAATGTGAGAAGCAATATGGTTTTGAAGGGGAAAGCATGTTGAAGATCATATGTTATAGTATAACACTATGGACAGGAGTTCACTAGCATGATTATTTAAGAGCAACATTCCTAGAGCAATCATTCTAGTTTAATGTAATGTTTTCCAAATGTTTTCTGACCCATTTCTGACCATGGTACTCAACAGGATTTATAAGGCATAACCCTTTGCTCAAGTTTAGATGGTTAATTTCTTTTGGATATTTAAAACTGAATTGGAGTATACATATAACTGGCGTAATACATGTAATTACGGCGGCAAGGATTGCTTTTGCCCAGAAATGGAAAAATAAACTAATCCCAAGCGAAGGTGAAATAATAAGAAAGGTTATGGACTGTGCTGAAATGGACAAATTAACTAAAGAAATCCAGGGAAAAGAAGAACCAGAATTCTATCAGATATGGGATAAATGGTATAGGTGGATGGAGGAAAGAAACAAGAACTAATGAAGGAATACAGCAAAACTTAAAAACAGTAGTTATGAGTAAAATAAGAGGGTTTAGAATGATGAAATCCAAATGAAACATAACAGAAGGGGAAACAATATAAAATGAGCGGCTTTGATTAACAATTGCTATTAGAAAGAACAGGAAGTTCCTGTTCGTATTGTATGGTGTAAATGTAGTGTATGTCTAAGTTTTGTGTGAGTGTATTTTATATGTATTTTATAGGTTTGCAAATAAAATTTATTTAAAAAATAAATAAAAATAAAACTGAATTGGAATGACTGTTTCAAAGAAAAGCATTTGAATTACAGCAGCCATTGCAAAGTATTCTTTTTATTCTCAAGGAAGTAAAAATACTTAAATTCTCTACTTTTTATTTTGGTTTTATTGGTAAAATAACCAGAAAAAGTTTGTTAATAAGCAAATACCAAAAAAGTGCTTAATTCTAATTAGATTATTGCATTTGGCAAAACCAGAATATAAAGAGGGTTGAACTTTGATATTGAAGAAGATTGCTAAAAGTGCCATGGATAATTAAGGCAATAAACAATAAATGGATTCTAGAACAAATCAGTGCATAACTCATTCATTCATTCTCTGTTTTGTTCTATTTTTATTAAAGTACTTTTAACAAAATTAAAACAATGCAAATATTAAAGAAGAAAATAAAGAATCTATATAAATAAAAAGTTAACTATGAGTTTGTTCAAAACCGCTATTCTCCGATTCTATTGCAGTCATTGCCACCAAATTTTCACACAATGTTCCTTACAAGTACAGCAACAATGATACGTACAGATTGTGCGGGTGGCACACCGGTGCCAGGTACATGCCACACAAATGTACAACTGCAGCTCTTCTGTGTGTTTCCCTCACTCGCTCACTCCCCTCGCCTCCTTCCGCCCCTCCCACCTCGCAACACTCGCAACGCTGGCTCTGACCTCGCCACGCCCTCCGCCTCCTTCCACCCCCCCACCTCGCCACTTGCAACACTGCTGCCGGCGCCCCCCCTCTGCCAACTCCCCCCCCACAAGGCCGCTGCCGAGTTGGTAGCCTCTCTCTCGTCTCTCTCTAGATAGGTAGGCAGGTAGAGGGATAGAGAGAGTGAGGGAGAAATATGGTAGGTAGGTAGGTAGGTAGGTAGGTAGGTAGAGAGAGAGAGAGAGAGAGAGAGGGAGGGAGAAATACGGTAGGTAGGTAGGTAGGTAGGTAGGTAGGTAGGTAGAGGGAGAGAGGGAAAATACAGTAGGTAGGTAGAGGGATAGAGAGAGGGAGGGGAAAATACAGTAGATAGGTAGGTAGGTAGAGTAAGAGAGGGAGGGGAGGAAGAGGGAGGGGAAACCAAGGAAGAGAAGGAAGGGGGAAGCTGAGAGGGTCTATGAGGGGAAACTTTTTCATTTAACCAAATTTGGCCACAGCAACGCATATTATTATTAAAATATCTTTGCATCTTTAAATTATCTGTTATTATTGTGTATTCACCTTTAATTTTAATATCATTTCTTTTCTTCCCTCAATTTATATGCCAATCATTTATCTGGCCTATTTTCAAATTCAACATTCTTTGGTTTTATAATTTTTAATATTTGTGTTATATAATTTTGTTATATAATTATGAATAAATAATAATTTATTTATTATTACTTTCATTTCTCTTATTGTTAATAGGAACAATGGCAACTGTAATATTTAATTTATTATAAAGTAGTTTTCTGGGGATTTTTAAAATACTTCATTCATTTTTATTTCATCTAAAATTGCTTGTGTTTTCTTTCATCTCTTTTTTCAAAGCTTTCTATTATGTTATGTAACATGTCCTCCATAAAAAGCTTCACTTGCATCTCAAACCACCCTTAAACTTTATTAAGATTATCACCCCAAAGAAAATATTTTGCAACTTCCAAGTTTATATACATATTCATCAGCATTTTTGTGTCTCCATACAAGATCTATGTCGTCCATCATATATGGATTTTTTCCTTGCCTTTTTCACCATTGAATTTCACTTTGTTAAATAGTGTCCAATGTTCATGACTGTCAAGATCCTTCTGTATGTTAAGCCTATCTTTAAAATTGGTTAATTGAGGGAAACCAAAAAGGATCCATTTATTTACTGTTCAGAGGATTCAAAGAGTTTCAGGAATGAAAGCAAGTGATCAAATGCCTTCTAAAAAAGACAGTGGGTCACAGCACCCATGCCCACTAGAATTCAGTCACAACTTTTGAAACTCATCCAGTACCTAAAACTCCTCAGTCCTCTCTATCCTTGGCTTTCTCATACTCTATCTAGCAGGGGTCCCCAACTCCGGGCTGTGTCCCACTACTGGGTAGCATGCAAGCATTGGGCAAGCATGACACACGTAGCTCCACTTGAGCAAGTGGCAGGTGCTCGCACTTGCGCATGAAGCTCCCTTTGTGTGAGCAGCGGGCCCTCGTGTTGCGTGCAAAGTTTCATTTGTGTGAGCCGTGGGTGCTCCTACAGTGATCCATGGATAATTCCGCTTCAAACATATTCTTAATAACTTATTTTCAGTTCATTTCAAAGCACAGTTACTTCTATTGTGTATTTCTGAAATCTACTGTAGAATCTGCAGCAAAGTCTTACTACTTGGCCTGTAAATTTCATAAATGGTCTTTTTTCTTAGGCAAATATTTTTATTATTGTAGACTTGTATTTTGATCTTAAGATGTAAGTTATATTCTCATTGCGCTTTATAAAGGGCCACTTTTTTGATCACAGCTATCTCTCTCCATTTCCTTTTCACAGCTATCAAAATAGTATGGACCCATATTCAAAATCCAACTGGGACTCCAGAAAATAGTAGTGCTAACAGGATATGAGACCATAAAGGAAGCTCTGGTGAATAAGGCTGATGTCTTTGCTGAGAGGGCCTCTGTCCCCATATTTGAGGAGCTTCCAAAGGGTTTTGGTGAGGACCTTCATTCCATGTCAATACAATTTGCAAGCATATACTGTAACTGTACAATGGAGACTCTGTGCAAAGATACTATAAGAGTAGAACAAATTAGAATTGACTGAAACTGAATTGGCTGAAACTGTTTTTTAATTTAGATATAACTCAGCTCTTTCCAAAATAATAACTGGAAGAGATATAAGGAAACATAGGGAAAATGAATGTTTTTTAAAAAAATAACCATATATAGCTACAGAAAAAAGGAAAAGCCATGTCAGAAACTAAATGTAGGAAGCAACTACAGAAAAACTATATAGTATAAGTCCTGCCAAGATTTATTGCTGTTAGTTAGATAATTGTATATTCTGGAATAAACAATGCCATAGGGTAGATTGTTTTTTAAAATATGTCTTTCTTTGCTTTTTTTTAAAACTCACTATCCAGTTCTCTGCATTGGGATGGTCTTTGTAATCATTCTGTAAAATGGGACCACAGACATCTTCCTCTAACGATTATCAGGATATTTTGGGGCAGAATTACTTGGCTCTCTCCAATGCATGACTTACTGTAGATCAGTGTTTTCATACACACCAACTTTAAGACATGTGTATTTCAACTTACATAATTGGCTGAGGAATTCTATGTATGGACAATTAAAATGTCCATACATTTTAAAGTTGAAAAGGTTGAGAAACTCTGACTTAGACAAACACTAAGGTAGCAAAATTAGAAAACTTAACTGAATGTTTAAGGAATATTTCTTGGGTTGGAAGATCCAACTGGATGACTGTAGGGAGTACCTTTCTTCACAATCAGTTGACATTTTGCATATTCTTTGTCTTTTCAGGAGTAGGTTTTTCCCATGGTGAGAACTGGAGGGTGTTGAGGCGTTTTATGTTAAGCACATTACGGGATTATGGGATGGGTAAGAGGTGTATGGAAAGCAATTCATAGAAGTATAAGAAAGGCTAGAATCTAATTCAAATGTGTTTCTATTGCTAAAAGTAAATAGATTAAAATGTTTTATGTTAATGACAGCAACACTGTCATTAACTAGAGATGTCTATGACAGGACCTCTAAAATTCCCCAGCAAATTTGTAATGGAAAAACTTTCTGGACACTGCGTATTGCAAATCCTGTCTTTAAGGAAACTGAAAGGAAGTCTATCACTGAATTGTAATTGCTCTCTATTATTATGCTTTCTGGTGTAATATAAACAGATATCATTTGTAAAATCTATCCAAGATGATATTCTAGGTTTGTAACTTCTTTATCACCTCTGTTATTTTGTATTTTTCAGCTATATAACATGTTTCCCATGCTTGGCTTTCTTTTTGGTGCTCGTAAGAAAGCCCTGAAGAACAGAAATCAATCGGAGGCCTTCATCAATGAAAACTTCATCCCATGTCTCAACAATCTAGATGAAAATGACACAAGAAACTTTATCGATTCATACCTTGTACAACAGCAACAGATAACGTAATGGGCAGAAGTGGCAATTTAAACTTTTCAATAAAATTTGGCAAATGGAAGCATCTGCAATTGGCAGGAACCCTTATTACAGGGAAAAGCAAACCTAGCAAATTGGCAAGTGTCTCCAATTATTGAGCAGTCATTCACTTTACCTCGTGTTCAGTACGCTAATTATGAAAGATTGTTATGGTCACTAAGTAGCATTATTGCAGTCACTGATCACCACCTAATTAGCCTAATCTCTCACGCAATTGAGAACTCTAGGAAAATAATAATCTATAACAATCTATATAAATAAAAATGTAAAATAGTTTGTACGAATCCACTAATCTCAAAAAGTACCGAACCGATTTAAACCAAACTTTCACACAATGTAGCGAAGCACTTCGGATAATAGAATACCAAATCATTTTGTGCCTAGCACACGTGTGTTGTGTACAAATTACACAAAAAAAATGTACTCACTGAAATGTGATTTAACATCCCTGTAGCCACGCCCATCAAACTGCTTTTCAACTGTGAGTGTTGGAAAAGGCCTCATACGGCGGCCTCTTGGGGCCAAAAAGGCACAGAGGATAGCAAACTCCCAGGTGGCCCATGGGGGGGGGATTCTGCTCAGGACTGTTCTCTGAGGTAAAAACAGGGAGGCAGGCAGCTGCTTTAAACTGTTTAATACGGACTGAACCAAACTGTAACAAAGAATCACCCATCTGACAGCAAATACAGTTTAATAAAAGAGGGACTAGGGAAGACATGATAGCAGCCTTTCAATATCTCAGAGGGTGCCCCAAAGAAGAGGGAGTCAAGCTATTCACCAAGGCACCTGAGGGCAGAACAAGAAGCAATGGGTGGAAACTAATCAAGGAGAGAAGCAACCTAGAACTGAGGGCAAATTTCCTGGCAGTGAGAACTATTAACCAGTGGAACATCTTGCCACCAGAAGTTATGGATGCCCCAACACTGGATGTGTTTTTAAGAAGAGACTGGAAAACCATTTGTCTGAAACGCTCCCGACATTAGAACGACCACGGACCTCCGCTCCTTCCGTCTAAAATTAAAAACATATCTTTTCTGCTTGGCCGGCCTAGGGTAGTCTCTCTCTATGGGGTTTTAGTTGTTTAGTGGGAATTTTAGTCTAAAATGGGTATTTTAGCACAGGTACTCTTTTATTTGTTTTTAAGATGTTGTATATCTATTGTATATTTATGGTTTTTTAGTTTCCCTGTGCACCGCTCCGAGTCCCTACGGGGAGAGGGAGCGGTCAAGAAATTAAATTATTATTATTATTATTTATTATTATAGGGTCTCCTGCTTGAGCAGCGGGGTTGGACTAGATGACCTCCAAGGTCCCTTCCAACTCTGCTATTGTATTATTGTATTACAGTAGATAGGGGAATAGAGAGACAGGGAGAAATACAGTTTAATAAAAGAGGGACTAGGGAAGACATGATAGCAGCCTTCCAATATCTCAGGGGTTGCCCCAAAGAAGAGGGAGTCAAGCTATTTACCAAGGCACCTGAGGGCAGAACAAGAAGCAATGGGTGGAAACTAATCAAGGAGAGAAGCAACCTAGAACTGAGGGGAAATTTCCTGGCAGTGAGAACTATTAACCAGTGGAACATCTTGCCACCAGAAGTTATGGATGCCCCAACACTGAAGAGAGAAGAGACTGGAAAACCATTTGTCTGAAACGGCATAGGGTCTCCTGCTTGAGCAGCGGGGTTGGACTAGATGACCTCCAAGGTCCCTTCCAACTCTGCTATTGTATTATTGTATTACAGTAGGTAGGTAGATAGGGGAATAGAGATACAGGGAGAAATACAGTTTAATAAAAGAGGGACTAGGGGAGACAGGATAGCAGCCTTCCAATATCTCAGGGGTTGCCACAAAGAAGAGGGAGTCAAGCTATTCTCCAAGGCACCTGAGGGCAGGACAAGAAGCAATGGGTGGAAACTAATCAAGGAGAGAAGCAACTTAGAACTGAGGAGAAATTTCCTGACAGTTAGAACAATTAATCAGTGAAACAGCTTGCCTCCAGAAGTTGTGAATGCCCCAACACTGGAAGTCTTCAAGAAGATGTTGGATAGCCATTAGTCTGAAATGGTATAGGGCAGTGATGGCTAACCTTTTTTGGCTCACGTGCCAATAGCAGGGGGAGTGCAGGGGCGATGTGCACAGGTGTGTCACATCCATAATGCTATGTGCATGACCACCTGCATTTGGCATGCTTTTTACGTCATCCCCAGGCTCCAGAGGGTTTATAGGAGCCTGGGGAGGGTGAAAACAGCCTTCCCCCACCTCCAGAGGACAAAAAATGGCCTCAAAAGAAGGCCTAAATCAGCTGGCCAGGGCACACATACAAACTGAAGCTGACAGGGCAATGCCTCGAGTGGCCTAAGAAATGGTTCCGTGTGCCACCTGTGGCACCCGTGCCATAGGTTCGCCATCATGGGTATAGGGCTTCCTGCCTAGCAGGGAGTTGGACTAGATGACCCCCAAGGGATAGATAGAGAGGCAGAAATAAGGTAGGTATGTAGGTAGGTATGTAGGTAGGTAGGTGGGTAGATGGATAGATAGATACAAAGAAAGAAAGAAAGAAAGAAAGAAAGAAAGAAAGAGACACTAGGTAGGTAGGTAGGTAGGTAGGTAGGTAGGTAGGTAGGTACATAGGTAGGGGGATGGATAGATAGATAGGGAGAAATACAGTAGATAGGTAGGTAGAGGGATAGACAGAGAGGGAGAAATACAGTAGGTAGGCAGGTAGGTGGATAGGGGGATAGATAGAGAGGGAGAAATACAGTAGGTAGGTAGGTGGAGGGAGAAAGCAAGAAATACAATAGGTAGGTAAGTAGAGGGATAGACAGAGAGGGAGAAATATGGTAGGTAGGTAGGTGTATAGATAGCGAGAAATACGGTAGGTAGGTAGGTAGAGGGATAGAGGGGGGGAAATACAGTAGGTAGGTAGGTAGGTAGAGGGGAAAAGAAAGAAATACAGTAGGTAGGTAGGTAGAGGTATAGAGAGAGGGAGAAATACAGTAGGTAGGTAGGTAGGTAGAGGGATAGAGGGGGGAAATACAGTAGGTAGGTAGGTAGAGGGATAGAGGGGGGGAAATACAGTAGGTAGGTAGGTAGGTAGGTAGAGGGATAGATAGATAGATAGATAGAGAGAGAGAGAGAGAGAAAAATACAGTAGGTAGGTTGGGGCTTATATGGTGGTTGGGTGTATGTGTGCAGGTGTAGATCTACACACAGATTGGTTGGCCATTTAACCAGACTGGGCCACAGCAACGCGTGGCCGGGTGTCAGTCTCGCTATTTCTGGCTTCGCTGCCATGGAAACGGGGAGGGTGGGGGGTTTGGGGTGAATGTGTTCTGCTGGTGGACAATGTTGATGTTTCGTGTTATCTCCTGCTAACGGACCTGCATTCCAGGATGGTGAAGACCTGCCCACCTGATGTTGGAGATGGCTGCATATTGGACAATGCACAGGGGGGGTTTGGGGATTGGGATGGGCTTAAGCTTAATACTTTCTGTTCGCGCCTAAACTATTCATTCTCAGCTTTACTTGGTCTGTACGCTCTCGTAACTTAGTAAAAGTAGCCTTAACATTTCAAAATAATGTCTAAGTGTGATCTTTCCTGAGTCAACGAAGAAACAGGCCTGACATTAAGCTGAGAATCAACAAAACCAAAAAACTGCCCTGATGACGGACCCTTCACAAGAGGAGCCTCCGTTGGTGGAGGTCCTGCCTGAAACCATTTTGGGAGCTGAAGCATCGCATCCTCCTGCTCAATCTGAAGGGATCAGGTCAGTGATGGAAGGTTTGGCTGGCCTAGATCTAAATCTGCCTGCTGAAGAATCAGTCAAACCTAAACGTTGGTCTGAAGGGGTTGGAATGAGTGGGGTAAACGTCTCCAGGCGTCGAATTTCCCCAAAGAAAGTCATTCCGGAGCTCCTAAGAGAAGAACGGGAACTAAGGGAGATGGCTCAGGACCTACTCCGCCAGGCAGATGAGAAAAATTTAGCCCTGGAAAAAATCTGGGGGAGGGAGGCGGATCGCCCACAGCCAAGAGGTTCACAGGCAGCTCCAGGCAGACGAAGCAGGGCTTCAACACCCTCCCCCCCTCCTCAGGCCGGCAGGGAATTGCAAAGAGAGGCAGCTTCTGCCAGGCAAAGCAGGAGAGCAACTCCCTCCCCCACCCCTCAGGCTGGAAGGAAAGCCAACCCCATTAACCCCCGCCGACTTGCAAAACTGCCTCCTTTGGGTGTGAAATACAACGGAAGTGCCGACAAACTGGCGTTTTTTCTAATTCACGTTGATAATTACATGCAGTTTTACGCAGCTGATTTGGACGATGAGCTCAAAATCAGAATTGTATCTATGACCCTAGAAGATCAAGCTTCTAATTGGCTAGTTTCATTACATAATTGTCGTTCACCGGCACTACGCGATTTCGATCGTTTCATGAATGCTCTTAGAAGGCGTTTTGAAGACCCCCGTGTTGAGAGGAAAGCAAAAATGAAACTAAAAAGTTTGCAGCAGGGGAACATGTCTATTCAGGCTTACACGCAAATTTTTCAGGAGCTATCTGTGTTTATGACTGGTTATAGTGAACAAGCCCTAATGGACATTTATATTGAAGGGCTGAATAAAGATATTTATCAAACATGTGTGAACAGATTTCGCCCCGAAACTTTGAATGACTGGATAGATCTAGCTTCGGATGTCGAATTGGATCAGGCCCACTTGCAGGATCCGGTCCGCTTGGAGAAAAAAGCACAGGAAGATAGCCCCAAATCTCACCCCCCTGCGAGGGAGAAACGCATGCAAAAGGGGGAGGGGAGAACAACCCAGCCTCGTTCAGGCAGCTGTTATCGCTGTGGGAAGGAGGGGCACTGGGCAGACAAATGCCGATCAAAACCACCTCCACGCCCACTTTCTCTCTTGGACCGGAAACAACCTAGAACGCCAACTGTGCGCGCCAAACCGGCTATGAGTGGGGTGGAGCCCATCAACCTCTCTGCTGACCAGCCCGCTGCTGGCCCTGACGATTGGGAGGCGTCTTCAGACTCTTCTGACGACAATCTGGTGAGTCATCGCTCCGGGCCCCTTTATATAAACCTAAAGCTTTTAGCTCCATCTACTGGTCGTACATGCGATGTGCAGGCTCTCATTGATTCTGGGTGTTCAAAATGTCTCATAAGCCAAGACATCGTGTCTTCGATGGGTTTTCACCTTAAGACCCTGAAAACTCCCATAGCCTTTTGCCAAATGGATGGTTCTGTAGCTGGGGGAACCCCAGCATCTTTTATCACCGAACCAATTCATGTTTCTATAGGCACAGGCCATACTGAGACCATCAACTTTATTGTAACTGCCATTGCCGATAATGCTGTAATTTTGGGGGTCAATTGGCTTCGAAAATGGAATCCTCTGATAAACTGGAAGGAAGGTTGGGTGCGCATTCCTTTATCCCTCCCGGAAGATACCTCTCTTCCATCAGAAACTGATCAACCCCCGCGCCATCAGCCACCCCCCCATATTGAATCTGCTGCGCATTTATTGGATTTCCCATCACCCGAGGTCATACCAGGTGAGGAGAAAATTCCCAAAGAATATTGGGACCTAAAGGATGCTTTCAGTGAAAGATCTTGTGACTCCCTTCCTCCTCATAGGGCTACTGACTGTTCAATTGATTTTCTTCCTGGGGTTCAATTACCCAAACCTCGTATGTATTCAATGACCCCACGGGAGATGGAGGAATTACGTAAATTCATCGATAAAAACCTTCAAAGGGGTTTCATTGAACCAGCTAGGCCCCGTGTAGCTGCACCAGTTATGTTTAGAGAAAAGAAAGATGGCACTCTAAGATTAATACAGGACTATTCATATCTCAACACCATTTGTGAACACAATATTTACCCCCTTCCGCTCATGAAGGACATGCTTGCTCACCTGGCTACCGGTAAGATTTTTACGAAGCTGGACTTACGTGAAGCATATTACAGGGTTAGGATCAAAGAGGGGGACGAATGGAAGACAGCTTTTAACTGTCCACTCGGATGTTTCCAGTTCAAAGTCCTCCCTTTCGGTCTTCAAGGTGCCCCTTCAGTGTTTATGCAACTGATCAATGAGGTTCTCCACGAGCACCTTTACAAGGGAGTAATTGTTTACATTGATGACATCGTCGTCTACTCGCAAACCCACGACGAGCACGTTAAACTAGTGCGCTCCGTATTAAATAAGTTGCGTTCCGCTGAACTTTATGCCAAACTCTCTAAGTGTGAGTTTCACCAGGAACGAATTGACTATTTGGGTTACCGTATCTCCTCTGAGGGAGTTGAAATGGATCCTGCTAAAGTCAAGGCAGTGACGGAGTGGGCCCCTCCCCGTACCCGTAAACAATTGCAAAGTTTTTTAGGATTTGCGAATTTTTACCGCCAATTTATTCCGTCATTCGCTGATATTGCCTTACCCATTACAAACCTTCTGAAAACAAAAGGCGAAGGCAAATCTCGTCCTGGAGCCCCTCTCAAATGGACGATGGAATGTCAGGCCGCTTTCGAAAAGCTTAAACGGTTGTTTGCGGCTGAGCCTGTTCTTAAACACCCAGATGTGAATTCCCCATTTGTGATTCAGGCGGATGCTAGTGATGTCGCGGTAGGCGCAGTCCTGTTACAACTCAATCAACATGGCCAATTACAACCCTGTGCTTACACATCTCGGAAACTCACTGCGTCCGAACGCGGTTGGGCGATTTGGGAAAAGGAGGCTTTTGCTGTTCGGTGGGCTCTCATGACTTGGCGACATTTTCTTGAGGGTGCCCCACATCCTTTCGAGGTCTGGACGGACCATAAAAATTTGGAAGCTCTTACCTCTTCTCGGAAATTGTCCCCAAGGCAACTTCGTTGGTCTCATTATTTCCATCGTTTCAATTTCCACCTCAAATACATTCCTGGGGGGAAAAATTTTATGGCTGATGCACTTTCCAGATTGCCTCAATATGATGTATCTAAGCTCACCATTGTACAACCGATAATGCCACTCACTTTACCTGCTACTCCAGTATCTAATATAGCCCAAACTACTGTCCAGACTACTCCACCTGCTGACCTAATTGCTCGTATTAAGGATGAATTACTTACTGATGATTGGTATTCGGCTCATTCTGGTGATTGTACTACCAGAGACGATCTTCCCTGGATTGGTTCTAAAATATATGTTCCTGCTACATTACGTCCTTTTGTCTTGCAACGAGCACACGACTCACGTTTAGCTGGTCATTTCGGTTTCGTTAAAACTATTCATCTTATCAAGAGACAGTTCTGGTGGCCATCAATGAAGAAAGATGTTGAATCGTATATTGCCAGTTGCCCTGTATGTGCGGCCTCAAAACGTGAGCCGGGTAAGCCACAGGGTCTTCTCCAGTCTGTGGCTACCCCGGAAAGGCCTTGGAAGGAAATTTCAATGGACTTTATAGTTGATCTTCCACCCAGTCAGGGTTATACCGTTATCTGGGTAGTTACCGATCTTTTTTCTAAACAAGTTCATTTTGTCCCCTGTACTAAGATTCCTTCTTCCAAATCTCTGGCTAGACTTTTAGTTTCCCATATCTATCGTTTTCATGGAGTCCCGCAACGCATCATCTCCGATAGAGGAACCCAATTTACTTCCCGTTTTTGGAAGGAGTTTCTGAGACTAATTGGCTCCGCCCAAAGCTTAAGCTCCGCCTACCACCCTCAGACGAATGGATCTTGTGAGAGGGTTAATTCCGTCCTCGAACAGTACTTACGCTGTTTTATTAATTTCCAGCAAGATGATTGGGCCGATCTTCTCATACACGCCGAAGTTGCGTATAATAACTCTGTTCACTCCAGTACGAATATGACCCCCTTTAAAATCATCTACGGACAGGACTTTGTGCCCATACCCGAACTGCCTCACGTCTCGGCGACAGTTCCCTCTCTATCTGAATGGTCCTCTCGATTATCTTCTGTTTGGCCGCTTCTCCGGAAGACTTTAAACGATGCCCATGACTCGCACAAATTGTACGCTGATAAGAAACGGGCAGTACCTCCCTCCTACAAAGTTGGTGATCAGGTTTATGTATCTACCAAAAATTTGGATAGCCCCCAAAAATGCAAGAAGCTGGGTCCCAAATTTATTGGACCTTTCACGATCACCAAAATTATCAGCTCTGTGTCGGTCCGTTTGGATCTCCCCAAGACCTATCGGCGGCTGTACCCTGTATTCCATGTTCACTTACTGAAACCTGCTCGTACCTCTCATCTCCGCAAAAGATTGCCTGATGCTCCTACGCCTACCTTGGTGGATGGTCATCATCATTACGAGGTGCGGGACATTTTGGACTCCAGGATTCGCAGAAATAAAACTCAGTTCCTAGTCATGTGGAAAGATTTCCCCCCTTCTCACAACGAATGGGTGGATAGGGAGCATCTCAAAGCTCCTAAACTGGTACGCCAGTTTTATGCCAAGTATCCACACAAACTTTGACTCTTTTTCTTTCTCCTCTCCGTTGTTTTGTCTCTCCCTTCTTCTCTTTCAGGTGTAGCCCCTCGTATGCCTGTTGCTGCCCTAGATTTCCCGCTGTTCCTGGAGGAGGTCCGGATGTCAGTCTCGCTATTTCTGGCTTCGCTGCCATGGAAACGGGGAGGGTGGGGGGTTTGGGGTGAATGTGTTCTGCTGGTGGACAATGTTGATGTTTCGTGTTATCTCCTGCTAACGGACCTGCATTCCAGGATGGTGAAGACCTGCCCACCTGATGTTGGAGATGGCTGCATATTGGACAATGCACAGGGGGGGTTTGGGGATTGGGATGGGCTTAAGCTTAATACTTTCTGTTCGCACCTAAACTATTCATTCTCAGCTTTACTTGGTCTGTACGCTCTCATAACTTAGTAAAAGTAGCCTTAACATTTCAAAATAATGTCTAAGTGTGATCTTTCCTGAGTCAACGAAGAAACAGGCCTGACACCGGGTATAGCTAGTCTTTTTAGATATTTACCATGTTAGGATCCCCATAATAAATTCTTCAGATTGTGGGGCAATATGCTAACTCTGTAAGCCACAAAGAGAGGGTTATAAAATGCCATGAAGCAGTATATAAATCTAAGTTATTGCTATAGTGTTTCGCTAGACCCTAGAGCAGGCGTCTCAAACTCAATTTACCTGGGGGCCGCTGGAGGCAGAGGCTGAGTGAGGCTGGGCCGCATAAGGGATTCACTCCCCCTGCGGGCTGCACTAATATTATACTTTCATATCACGGTGGGGGCCACAAGATACCGTCCTGCAGGCTGCAATTGGCTTGCGGGCCGCAACTTTGACACCCTTGCTCTAGAGGAATTATTCACAGACAGCTGGGTTAAAAGAAGGAGATGTTAATATTATTTATAAGCAAACAGTAAGTATCTCTAAGCTGTTCTAGTTTTATAATTAGTGTATTACTTCAAAAGACAACCACTTATAGAAACACCCACAGATAAAATCAGCTGCTTTTCAAATATGACTTCTATCTTTCTTGCTTTGCATCCCCAGCTTCTAAATATGCAAGTCACACATTTCACAATCTTTTACTAGATAAACCCTTTTTACAGCAATGGCTGTATTTGTCAAATGTTGTTAAACATGTCTAGTTAGTCAGTAATGGAGTCCTATGCAACAGCAGAACAGTGATCTTTGCTCGCTCAACCTTGGCTTATCTCTTAATATATCATGTTCATGATTAAGCTCCTGATGTTTCTAATTAAAATAGTAGCCTCTTGGAAGTATTGTGCATGTGCTTGTGTATAATGCTTGTCCGCTCATTGATTCTGAATCACTCCATCTGATTCTTAAGTAGGATTATAATCATGACCAATGAGTGGGAGTATTCTGTTAAATGACAAAGGATCCTGAAGTTCATGAGTACTTTTCCACTAATTAGATTTCAGAACTCTAATCGTTCATGATTTTAAGTAAAGAAAACTAAATAAGAAGAACTGGAAGAAGAGAGAGGTGAACTATGATTGCTACTATAATTATAGCAAATGTATAGCAAAGGCCAAGCACACAGAGATAAACTGAGGGGCAGTTGCAAAATTAACTGATACGTTTTGGGAAAAGGAAATGTGAGCACAAATGCATGTGCACACACGCACCCCTACACACACACACACACAGTAGACAAACAAGTCTCCTAAATTCAGCAGGCTTCCAATAAGAATACCAGCTCAGAACAGGAGACACAACAGTGGAAATCCAAAAGTCCAAAGATTGCAAAAGGGTAATCAGCTGGCAGATCTAGAGTAAAAGTCAGGAAGTTTCAAAACAGGAATGAAGGTGCATTGAATGGATGAATGAAGCCAGTCGTCCACAGAGAGGTTTGAGATTGCTGTTTCTTGATGGGCAATTATTAATTCTTTCTTAAATAGAAGAGGAGCCCTGCAGAGTGACTCTGTCCTGCTCTGCTCTTCACAGGGTGAGTCCTGAAGATGAGGATAGCTCAGACTTTTCCTCTTCAGGGACTCTTGGCAGCTGTGCCTGCTGCTTGCCAGACAGCCCAATCTCATCTGTATGTAACTCCTCAGGCCATGGTTTCTTCAGCAGCCACTAGAGGACCTGTCTCCTCATTGTCTCTTGCCATGACAGCAAGATAGGAAATAAAAAGGAATTTCACTTAAGGGTAAGGGATTCAAAAAATAATTTTAGGTAAATGGTGCAAGTTGCTTCCAGATTTAGATTTTTCATGCAAGCATTACTCAATTCATGTCTAAATTCTACATTATTCATAATTGTACCCATTATAGCTGTTTGGTTTTCAGAGAACACCTCAGTACAGAAATGATAGTGAAAAAAATTGACTGGTAAAGAAAAGCACAGCAGTCTCCTCCTGTCCACTTTTTTTGATGAAGACTTTTGGATAATCATCATAATAAAATAAGGTGACCAGATTTTTAAATGTGTAAAGCGGGACACCAATGAGCGGGTGGGGGGGAAGGCTACCTGCAGTTCCGCGGGGACGCTGTACTGAGCCCGTGGAGCAAATGAAGCGACGTGAGGGGGGCCTGCCTTGGGGGCGGTGGGGCTGCTGGAGGCTGAGGCCCCCGAAGGCGCAGACCAGGCTATCTTCCAAAGTGGCGGTGCGACGGCAGCAGCTGCAGCCTCCTCATTTCCAGTACCATGTGACTTAAGGCGGGCAGCGCCACCCAGCTCCACTCCGCTCTGCCCTTGTTTCACCGGAGCAGAGAGCAGGGCCATGCCAAGGAGATGGGCGAAAGCCAAAATGGTGCTTTGGACCATTCCAACAGGACTTTTTAAAACCGCTGCGGTACACGGGACAATTTCTTCGAAATCAGGACTGTCCCGCCAAAAGCAGGATGTCTGGTGACCTATAATAAAGCAACCTGTTTAGGCTACAGCATAAGTCAGGAATTGGTAGTGAAGCTTTTTAGAAGGGGAGGGGGAGGGAGGGAGAGAGAGAGGTTATCATCTTGCTGAACAAACAAAAGTGCAGCGCATTGTCCACAATGGATTCCATAGGTTGGTCAGCCAACCTGCTAGACAATTTGGCTCTTAGCTGCTCATTTTTAGGTATTTGTGCAGACATTATATTGTGGAGGAACTATATTTGATCAAATTGTGTTGCATTTTCTATTTTAAATACTACAAAAGGCATTTACTGAAAGAAAATGGATTGGACTCAACTTGTTTCTTTATCAATCTTTGTTATTCTTCTGACTTTATTCCTTTTGAAAATGAACAGTTCCTGGAATAACAACTCCCAAAATCTTCCACCAAGACCAAGAATTTTACCCCTGCTTGGAAATCTCCTTATTATGGATATGAAAAGACCACACAGAACAATGCAAAAGGTAATGCACTGAAATTATGACTGAAAGCAGCTAAACAAGCAAGGCAAAATTGGGTTAAGAGATTTTGGACATATTCTGATTTTATATTATTGTTTAATAGTTATTATAACTGTGCTGTAGTATGCATTAGAATTACAAGGTCTTACAAGGAACTTATATTCTTCCAATTTTTCATTTGTGTCACTACTTCTATCAGAGGGCTTCCTGAATCTACCCCTCCCTTGCTACTATGCTTCTTGCTATTTTCTCCAATCTCTCCCCTTGTCTCCCTTGTGCTCATGTTCTCCACCATCATCCCCCATTTCTCTCTGCAAGATGCACTGTGCTCCCTGTCCCAACCTCTATAACTGTCTATTTCTGCGTGAGTTTTTTGGATTGATCCATTTTTGCCACTTTCCATTCAACTTTCAAGAAGATATCAATCAATTTCATTGCAAACAAGTACAATGACAATAAAGATTATAATTATAAGATATTATTCACAAGCAATTCTGCCATCTTTACTTTGTTCCAGCAGATCTTTGGTTTCTGGTCCCTGAACAGCAAATGCAGCACACAAGATTGCTTTTAAACAATAAAAAAAGAGATCATGATTTTATTCTTATATCTGTGAAACATGATGGCATCTGATGTCTATTATTGTGCATAAAGAGGTTTTCATGGTGATCTTCTATTTTTTCCTCTTTGTGTTGAATTCTAGTTGTCAAAAGTATATGGCCCAGTCTTCAGGATTCAACTGGGATTCCAGAAAATGGTGGTATTGGCTGGATACAAAACAGTGAAAGAAGCTCTTGTGAATCATGCTGATGCATTTGCAGAGAGGCCAAATATCCAGCTTTCTGATGAAATGCACGAGGGCTTTGGTAAGCTTTTCTCATTCTATGTATCAGGCGGTATACTTGTCAATATCTGTCCAGAGTTGTGAAACATTAAAAAAAAAAGTTAGTATGGAAATGGCATAGGAGTATCTGTTGGAGAACGTAGGAGACAAGATAGAAACTAAGAACCTGATTGCCTTAAGGTAAGACTAAAAAGGAGAGACAGAGAATTTAAGTCATTTCTGGAAAATTTTAACCTACACGTTTCCTGATTTCTTTCAACCACCCTTGGACAATTTGGTCTCTACACTGGATGGTTGAAAAAACAGAGTTTGTAAACAAGGGAATGTCTGTAATTTTCTGAGTTGCAGAGAAGCTTCACATTAAACTTCATATGCATTTCCCACACTAACTTTCCAACTCTGTACAATGCAAAAACAACTGCCATAAACATTCTCTTCATTATAATGGCATAGTGCAAATAGGTTGTGGCCTGCCAGCGGCCAGTGGAGCTGGCAGCAGAGTCAGACATTAAAAAATTTGGAGAGGAACATGGGTCAGACCTGGGGGCTGAGGAAAGCTCAGAAGAGGGCTCTGCATTGGCGACAGAGAGGGAGCTAGACAGCAGTGAGGTAGGGGAACAGCTGGAGCCTGTTCCCAATGTGCGCATGCGCAGAGCAGCCAGAAGACAAGAACAACTAAGAAAGCATGGTCGACTTGGGAGTAAAGCTACACCTAGGAGGTGATTGGCCCCTCTCATCGGAAACAAAAGAGGAGTGAATGGGGAGTGGGCTTTTGCAGGAAGCAATTTGTTCCTTCACTCGTTTCAAGAGTGGAAAGTTCTGTTTGTGACTATAAGACACTATGTGCCAAGTGTTGCCTTGCCCTGCATTTGAAAACTAGTTATCTGGGAGATTGTCAAGCGAGATAAGTTCTTGTTGATAAATATTCCTCTGAAAGACTGTTTGCCAAGCCTTGCTGACTGTGAATTCACAGTCGTGTAAATAAAATAAGTTTTGGCTTTTTAAGGAAGCCTGGGTCAGAACAAAATATGTCTTATAGTCTTGGACTTTCTCTTTAGGTATCGCTTTTTCTCATGGGGAGAATTGGAAAGTGATGCGCCGCTTTACCCTATATGCATTACGGGACTATGGAGTGGGCAAGAGGACTATAGAAGATAAAATAATTGAAGAGTGCAGGGTCCTAATAAAGGCATTTGAATCTTATGGAGGTGAGTTGATATTTCTTTCTGAGATAAATGGTCACAGATTTATTGCAGACAAGGTAACAGTCTACCTCTACAGCTACCAAGTTCCTCAAACACTCAAGTCCTATTTAATATTCCTTTGCCCAAAATCTCCATGTTCTTCAGCACTGGCTATCAGTTTCCTAGAGAAATGTACTATGCCTAAGGTGGGATGACTTTGCCATTGAACAGCTTTTAAATCTGATGTTCTTTCCTAGCTGTAAATTAATTTTAATAACTTCATTTAATTTGAATATTTGGTATATAGGACAACCATTTGAGAATACAGCAATTATGAATTCTGCTGTGGGCAATATCATCGTGTCTATTATACTTGGCAAGCGATATGTGTATGAAGACCCCACATTTCAAAGACTACTAAAGTTACTCAATGAAACTGTCCGGCTTGCAGGAAGCCCTTCTGCCTTGGTAAATTATTTTTTCAATTTTAAAAGGGGTTCATTGTGTATTCACTATGTTATCCTTAATGTAGTGTGGGATTTATAATAAACATTCCCTGAGTTTTAAGGTTCACTATGACAGAAAAGCCCCAATGTCTTATATATTGTATGCAACCATTTCCCACTATGAAATATTAATTATATAGATATTCATAAATAAAAATGTAAAATATTTTGTACGAAGCCGCTAATCTCAAAAACTACTGGACCGATTTACCTCAAACGTTTCACACAATGTTCCCAAGGACTTCCGATAATAGAATACGTATTCATTTTGTGCCTAGCACACGTGTGTCATGCGCAAGGTACACAAATGTAAAATGTACCCACTGATCAGGTTTTCACCTCCCTGTAACTCCTCCCATCAACAGTCATTTCCTCAGCAACGTATGGAGGCCTCTTAGGGCCAAAAAGGCACTGGGATAGCAAACTCCCAGGTGGCCCATAGAGAGAGAGAGAGGGAAAAATACAGTTTAATAAAAGAGGGACTAGGGGAGACAGGATAGCAGCCTTCCAATATCTCAGGGTTTGCCACAAAGAAAAAGAAGTCAAGCTATTCTCCAAAGCACCTGAGGGCAGAACAAGAAGCAATGGGTGGAAATTATTCAAGGAGAGAAGCAGCTTAGAACTGAGGAGAAATTTCCTGATAGTTAGAACAATTAACCAGTGGAACAGCTTGCATCCAGAAGTTGTGAATGCTCCAACACTGGAAGTCTTTAAGAAGATGTTGCATAGCCATTTGTCTGAAATGGTATAGGGCTTCCTGCCTAGGCAGGAAGTTGGACTAGATGACCTCCAAGGTCCCTTCCAACTCTGCTATTGTATTATTGTATTATAGTAGGTAGGTAGATAGGGGAATAGATAGAGAGGGAGAAATACGGTAGGTAGGTAGGTAGGTAGATAGAGGGATAGATAGGTAGAAATACGGTAGGTAGGTAGGTAGGTAGGTGGATAGATAGATAGGGAGAAATACAGTAGGTAGATGGGTAGGTAGGTAGGTAGATAGGGTGATAGATAGAGAGAGAGAAATATAGTAGGTAGGTAGGTAGGTAGAGGAAGAAAGGAAGAAATACAGTAGGTAGGTAGGTAGGTAGGTAGGTAGGTAGGTAGGTAGGTGGATAGATAGAGAGGGGGTAATACAGTAGGTAGTTAGGTATATAGGGGGATAGATAGAGAGGGAGAATTACAGTAGGTAGGTAGGTAGATAGAGGAAGAAAGGAAGAAATACAGTAGGTAGGTAAGTACAGGGATAGACAGAGAGGGAGAAATACAGTAGTTAGGTTAGGTAGGTAGGTAGGTAGGGGGATAGATAGGGAGAAATACAGTAGGTAGGTAGGGAGAGGGATAGATAGATAGGGAGAAACACAGTAGGTAGGTAGAGGAATAGAAAGAGGGAGAAATACAGTAGGTAGGTAGGTAGAGGGATAGATAGAGAGGGAGAAATATGGTAGGTAGGTAGGTAGGTAGATAGGGGGAGAAAGGAAGAAATACAGTAGGTAGATAGGTAGGTAGATAGGTAGAGGAATAGACAGAGAGGGAGAAATACAGTAGGTAGGTAGTTTGGGGGTTATACGGTGATTGTGTGTATGTGTGCAGGTGTAGATCTACACACAGATTGGTTGGCCATTTAACCAGACTGGGCCACAGCAATGCGTGGCCGGGTATAGCTAGTTTTTAATAAAAATGTCCACATTGCCCACATGAAAACTATTCAGGTTTCTTCATGACTCTTTTCATCCTTTTTGTGTTTTTCAGTTCTATAATATGTTCCCCCTGTTTGGCTTTCTTTTTGGTGCTCGTAACACAATTCTGAATAACAGAAAGGAATTGTTTGGTTTCATAAAGACCACTTTCATAGAACACCTCAAAGCTCTGGATGAAAATGACCAGAGGAGCCTTATCGATTCATTTCTCGTTCGGCAGGCAGAGGTAAGGAAGTGTTTTATGCCAGGAATTCCAAGTGAGGGGCCCTCGGTACTCTCTGAGCTTGGTTGTTTTCTTGCAGATGTTTCATCACCCAAACTCGGTAACTAGATAACTAGCACTGATTATGTTATCCAGTAATGAAACTTCTGCAAGGAAAACAACCAAGCTCAAAGTGCACTAAGGACCCTCATTTCAATCTTGAGCTACAGATATTCTTCTTTATTGTTCATTCCAAATGAGCTTTTCATAGCATATTCATACCTTCAAAGCAGGAAATAAAAACTCATTTTTAACTGACAACTGAAACTTCCAAACTGAAAACTAAGGAAGTTTCCTTTAAAAATGTCCCAAATAATACATTTTGAGGGTTATATTAAAGTGCTATGTGTAGTATTAATAATCTGTTGCAAAGCATTTGTTTATCAACAAAGTATCAACAAAGTATCAATTTTCTCAGTTTAAATGAAGCCCATCTAAACAAATCTGTTGCTGCTGCTGCTGCTACAGCTACTACTCAGAGGTGGGTTCTGGCTGCTGCTACTGCCGGTTCACTCAGGGATGCACTGTGCATACATGCACACTTCATGCGGGCTATAAGCACATGCACAGTACTATCAAATGCTTCTCCAGATGCACAGAAGCAAAAAACAAGATGGCGCCACCAAGAGAACCAGTTTGGGGGCATGGCAGGCTGAGTTAATACCTACTTGGCTGAACCGGGCTGAACCAGTAGGAACCCACCTCTGCTGCTGCTGCTGCTACTACTACTACTACTACTACTACTACTACTACTACTACTACTACTAATAATAATAATAATAATAATAATAATATATTTAAATTTTGCACAATCATCTGAGTTATGCTGTTTGTTGCTATACCTTGATTGAGATACAATGAAAATGAGATCTGCTTTAAAAATAATTACCTCTCAAATCATGTCTTTTTTTTCTACACATATTTTGGAAAGCAAAAGTTCTTGTAAAGATCTTACTTAATGAAAGCCCTGTTTAGGCACAGATACAATGCCGGGCAATTATGAAATAATGATTTTTAATCATGTAGGAACTCATTTTGGGGGGGGGGAGTCTTTTGTAAACATTGTTGAACATTTGGCTTTTTTTCAGGGTGGAGAAATTCTCCTCTTCCCCCCCCCCTCTCAATGCTGGCCAGAGATATTTTCCCTCTCTGGGAGTATTTTATTTATTTACTTCCTACATTTCTAAGGTTTCAAAGCATAGGGAAAGGAAGGAAGGAGATATATTCCTTGGCCTCTCTGATGAAACATGCTTCCTTTAGCCATTACTGGGGGTGTCAGCATCAGTAATTATTCTGTGAATTGACTGGAAGAGTTTCCATCCTAGAACCTTGACATTCTAATATTTTCAGTTCTTAGAAGTGAGATTGATGCTGGTTGCTTGTCCTCTTTGCTTATTTATTTTGAGATAATTCGACCAAAGCAAAAACTCAATGATTTATTTTTATAAGTAAGTCTTGGGATTTTCAGGAAAAAGAAGGAAAAAAATGAAGATTCCTGCCTTAGAGATTGCACAAGAAGATCTTCAAGGTCCTTTCCGACCCCATGATTTTATGAAAATACTAGCTATACCCGGCCACGCGTTGCTGTGGCCCAGTCTGGTTAAATGGCCAACCAATCTGTGTGTAGATCTACACCTGCACACATACACACAATCACCATATAACCCCCAACCTACCTACCTACTGTATTTCTCCCTCTCTATCTATCCCTCTACCTACCTACCTACCTACCTACCTACCTACCTACCTACCTACTGTATTTCCCCCTCTCTCTCTATTCCTCTACCTACCTACCTACCTACCTACCTACCTACCTACCTACCTACCTACCTACCTACTGTATTTCTCCCTCTCTGTCTACCCCTCTACTTACCTACCTACTGCATTTCTTCCTTTCTCCCTCTACCTTATTTATTTATTTATTTTAATCATATTTATATCCCGCCCTTCTCCACAGAGGACCCAGGGCAGCGCACAGGAAATTAAAAACATACAAAAGAATAAATACATAATTTAAAAACATATTAAATTATTCTAGTCCTATGCTAAAACCAATGTTAAAATCCCCAATTTAAAACTCTCTAAAATAGTACCCACGGGAGGTTAGGCTAAGCCGGCTTGCTGAAAAAGATGTGTCTTTAGACACTGGCGGAAGAGGCGGAGGTCGGTGATGGTACGCAATTCAGGGGGTAGGTCATTCCAAAGGGCAGGGCCCGCCACAGAGAAGGCTCTTCCCCTGGGTGTCGCCAGACGGCATTGCCACGCTGACGGTACCCTGAAAAGGCCCTCTCTGTGGGAGTGGATCGGCCGAAGGGATGTATGGATGTACCTACCTACCTACCTACCTACTGTATTTCTCCCTCTCTGTCTATCCCTCTACTTACCTACCTACTGCATTTCTTCCTTTCTCCCTCTACCTACCTACCTACCTACCTACTGTATTTCTCCCTCTCTATCTATCCGATCCCTATCTACCTACCTGCCTACCTACTGTATTTCTCCCTCTCTATCCCTCTACCTACCTACTTACTGTATTTCTCCCTCTCTATCCACCTACCTACCTACCTACTATATTTCTTCCTTTCTCCCTCTACCTACCTACCTACTGTATTTCTCTCTCTCTCTCTATCCCTCTACCTACCTACCTACCTACCTAGTGTATTTCTCCCTATCTATCTATCCCCCTACCTACCTACCTACTATATTTCTTCCTTTCTCCCTCTACCTACTTACCTATCTACCTACCTACCTACCGTATTTCTCCCTCTCTATCTATCACCCTCTCTACTTTCCTACCTACCTACCTACCTACCTACCTACCTACCTACCTACCAACCTACCTACCTACCTACCTACCTACCTTATTTCTCCCTCTCTATCTATCCCTCTATCTACCTACCTACTGTAATTCAATAATACAATAGCAGAGTTGGAAGGGACCTTGGAGGTTATCTAGTCCAACTGCCTGCCTAGGCAGGAAGCCCTATACCCATGATGGTGAACCTATGGCACGGGTGCCACAGGTGGCACACGGAACCATTTCTTAGGGCATGCAAGGCATTGCCCTGTCAGCTTCAGTGTGCATGTGTGCCCTGGCCAGCTGATTTAGGCCTTCTTTTGAGGCCATTTTTCGCCCTCTGGAGGTGGGGGGAGGGTGAAAACAGCCTTCCTATAAAGCCTCTGGAGCCTGGGGAGGACGTTAAAAGCATGCCAAATGCAGGGGTCATGTACATAGCATTATGGATGTGGCACACCTGTGCACATTGCCCCTGCACTCCCCCTGCTTTTGGCACGCAAGCCAAAAAAGATTAGCCATTTCAGACAAATGGCTATCTAACATCTTTTTAAAGACTTCCAGGGTTGGGGCATTCACAACTGCTGGAGGCAAGCTGTTCCAGAGGTTAATTGTTCTGACTGTCAGGAAATTTCTCCTCAGTTCTAAGTTGCTTCTCTCCTTGATTAGTTTCCACCCATTGCTTCTTGTTCTGCCCTCAGGTGCTTTGGAGAATACTTTGACTCCCTCTTCTTTGTGGCAGCCCCTGAGATATTGGAAGGCTGCTATCCTGTCTTCCCTAGTCCTTCTTTTTATTAAACTGTATTTCTCCCTCTCTCTCTATTCCCCTCTCTACCTACCTACTGTAATACAATAATACAATAGCAGAGTTGGAAGGGACCTTGGAGGTCATCTAGTCCAACCCACTTCCTAGGCAGGAAACCCTATACTGTTTCAGACAAATGGCTATCCAACATCTTCTTAAAGACTTCCAGTGTTGGGGCATTCACAACTTCTGGAGGCAAGCTGTTCCACTGGTTAATTGTTCTAACTGTTAGGAAATTTCTCCTTAGTTCTAAGTTGCTTCTCTCCTTGATTAGTTTCCACCCATTGCTTCTTGTTCTGCCCTCAGGTGCCTTGGAGAATAGTTTGACTCCCTCTTCTTTGGGGCAACCCCTGAGTTATTGGAACACTGCTATCATGTCTCTCCTAATCCTTCTTTTTATTAAACTGTATTTGCTGTCAGATGGGTGGTTTTTGTTACAGTTTGGTTCAGTTCGTATTCAACAGTTTAAAGCAGCCCCCTGCCTCTGTGTTTTTACCTCAGAGAACAGTCTTGAGCAGTATTTCTCCCCCTCCCCCCTCTATGGGCCACCTGGGAGTTTGCTATCCCAGTGCCTTTTTGGCCCTCAGAGGCCGCCATATGAGGCCTCTTCCAACACTGACAGTTGAAAAGCAGTTTGATGGGAGAATTCCTACACGGAATTCTCACATTTTCAGTGAGTACATTTTACATGTGTGTACTTTGTACACGATACATGTGTGCTAGGCACAAAATGAGTTGGTATTCTATTATCCGAAGTCCTTGTGAACATTGTGTGAAAAATTGAGGTAAATCGGTCCAGTAGTTTTTGAGATTAGTGGATTCGTACAAACTATTTTACATTTTTATTTATATAGATGAATTTCTAGAAGACTTATGGAATTTCATGCTCATTATTTCCATTTCTATGAATTCCTTAATCACAAATCATAGGGAGTTCAGTACTTTATGGCATTTAGTACTATTGTTCAGTGTTCTCCAGCTTTCTGATATTTAGTTGATGTAAGTATATCAAATATGCTTTGATAGACTATTTATATATTGCAGGAGAAGAAAAACAAAGCAGAAAGGTATTTTCATAATGAAAATCTAACTGCTGTTGTGAATAACCTATTTACTGCTGGGACGGAGACTACTTCAACCACATTGCGCTGGGCCATCCTCCTAATGATGAAATATCCTGACATTCAGAGTAAGCACTTTTCCTTTGGTTGGATTTCAATATTCAAATATTTTGTTAAATTAAAGTATAAGGCAATGAAACATGGGATCTACAAAAGTAAAATTTCATGGCTGACCATTGTTACGAAACAAGGAATAATGTGTTGAAATCCACCCTGCCCTGGTTCCTTTGTTGCCTATATCCTTTGTTACCTGCAACATTGATTTAGCTAGGCCATTGAGAGAGAACCTATGACAATGCATGTCAAAGGATATATGCCATGTTGTTTTGGATAACATATCAACATTTACCAACACCTGAGCGTGTCCCATTATTACAGAAGTTTTATAGGCTATGGAGACATATAAAAATAAGGACCTGCTCTTGCATGGTCTCCAGACTATCTGAAATCATGTGAGAACAGGGCATGCTTTTATGTGATTTGGGGAGTCTGTAGAAAGGCTACTTCAAGAATAAAGGACTCATGGAACTCAAGCTGCTCTGGGTAGGAACCTGTCAAGAGAAGAAGAAAACCACCCTAACGATGCCGCCGATGTGATGTCCCAGTGTCTGGAGGCCGTGCGGGTCTGGATGGGGAGGAACGGGCTCCGACTAACCCTAACCCTAACCCTAACCCTAACCCTAACCCTAACCCTAACCCTAACCCTAACCCTAACCCCAGACCTCCAGACTATCACCAACTTTCGCCTTTCCGCCGGACTTTAAAAACCTATTTCTTCCATGTGGCCAGCCTGGCATAGCTGCTACAACCATATTTTATTAGAGCTGGGTGTTAAATTAATTGTTTTCTCTTTTTAGCACGGGTTAAACTGTTTAATTGTAGTTTTAAATTTTGTAGAATTTTTATTGTTTGCATTTTTGGAGTTTAAGTTCCTGTGCGCTGCCCTGAGTCCCCTTGTGGGAGATAGGGCGGGATAGAAATTTAATGAAATTTAAAGTTTAAAAAAAACCCACCATATGAAGGCAAATGCCACACAGCAAATCCTGAGGTGCTAGGCCACAAGGACAATTGTGCCAATCCCCAATCCCCATGAACCTTAGAGAACAGCATGAGCTGGCCTGTTCGAGTATCAGCATCATTGTATTACCCTACCAGCAAAAATAAATTTTGACCAACACTTGAAGAAAGAAACAATTCTGACAATATCTGACTGGGATTTTAAGTTTAGAGAATATGCAGCAATGGCAAAATTAACAGCATATATATTTTAACCAAATTCAAGCAAAAACGTCTCCCTTATATTCTAATATAATATGCAGCATGGCCACTTTTTTTAAAAAAAAATCTTGGTTGATGGCATCACATTTTTAGAACTTTTCATGATACTTACCTTTCACAGTTAAATGTACCCAAGGTTTAATGCAAAATTATATAATATACAATAGCAGAGTTGGAAGGGACCTTGGAGGTCGTCTGGTCCAACCCCCTGCCTAGGCAGCAAGCCCTATACTGTAGCGGCAAAACCACACCAACCACAGATTGATTACAATGACGGGATGAGAGACCATGAAGATAAAAGAGATGCAGGATTTATTAATGCATTAAGAGTTCAGAGTACTCTCGCACCAAAGGCTAAACTCCCTGGGCAACACCCAGGGACTTAGTTTTATACTTCCCTTATGTCAATCAAAAATGCAGAAGTTAATACTGGAATAGTACAGAAACAGAAGTTAATACATTTTCATATGTTCCATATAAGGAGAAATCATGAGCTTAACATGAGGCAAAGGCGTGTGCTTCACAGGTTGGTTACATGGACAACTTTAGCTTACACCCTCACATGTCTCACAATATCATGTAACAATGTTCTAGTAATATTTGTAATCCTTAACAAGGGCAAAGTTTATAGCTACCATACAAATAAAGCTAGAAGGATTATGTCTATGTTTAAGGGTACCAGCTTGGGGGGGTCACTATTCCCGCTGCCTCAATACCATTTCAGACAAATGGCTATCCAACATCTTCTTAACGGCTTCCAGTGTTGGGGCATTCACAACTTCTGGAGGCAAGCTTTTTCCACTGATTAATTGTTCTAACTGCCAGGAAATTTCTCCTCAGTTCTAATTAAAATATTAATGAACATCTTATAATTGTTTTATTTTGCTAGATAAGGTCCAAGAAGAAATTTCAAGAATCATTGGGTCTGCTCAGCCAAGGATTGAACATCGAGCGAAGATGCCTTATACTGATGCAGTTATCCATGAAACTCAAAGATTTGGTGATATTATTCCAGCAAATGTAGCACGAGCAACTACAGAGGATATAACTTTCAAAGGCTTTTTCATTCCAAAGGTGATTAGTCTCATATAAGAGCTTTGTTCACCCAGTTTGTGAATCTCCTCTTAATTATTATCCCCAACCAAACCAGCCCCTTGATATGTTTGATATCTATGTCATAAACATTATCAGTGTTCAACATTTTTATATGTATGGAATTTAAATCGCAATCCATTCTAGTATAATTTTTAACTTTTAAATGGGAAGGAAGGTAAAACTGAAACAAACTAGTAAACAATGAGAAAGTAAAAAGAAAAGAAGGAAATCACACAAAAAGCAAAAAGTGCAAAAAGAGATGGGTGGGGGAATGTTAAAGACGTTGCTTCTAATACTCTTCATAGCTGTTATCAGTACAAATTAGTTTTTCTTTCTTTCTCAACTTTGTAGTGCCCCCCTGGGGCCTGGGGCCCTAAGCACATGCTTAGCCTGCTTAATGATTAATACACCACTGAGTACAAATATATATTTAATCTCTCTCTCTAAAGTTGCATCATATTCTTCTTTCTATATTTCATCCTACCTAATTATTGAAACCATAACTCACAAGTTCATTTTTTTATTTTTATACAAAAAGTCCGTAAGAGGCTTTCAGTCCAGAATAAATGTAAATATAATTTCTTTAATGAAAAAGGTTAATTTACAATTCCAGCAAAATCTATCAAATTCATCAAACATTCCTCCAAAATGGATAATGTCTAATCTTTCCATTTCTATGCTAATCTCACTGCTGTGATCATATAATATATTGAAATAATCTTCCATCGGTTTTTTTTAACCGTCTATCCATTAATTAACTAAAAGGAAGCTCTGACTTCAATTAAATTTTATCAAAATATATATTTGGATCCAACATTTTTAGCCTTTTTACATGTCCACCAAAATGTTTAACAAAAGTTTACATTTACATTTTAGCAATTACACGTTCATTATCAGTACTTTTCATTTTGCCCCATATCATAAGCCTTTATCCATTTTATATTTTTCTTATAACTGTAAGTAGGGAAGATACATCCTTCTGCTAGGAAGATACATCCTTCTGCTATTAATTGTTCTCTTGATTTGATTTTAACATCCCCTTGATAATTTTCCAATTAAGTCTATAATTTTTTATACATCAACATTATTTATTATTTATGCTTATGTACTTATATATTTATGTATTATTTGCTGTATATCTTTAGGTTCTGTTCTCTGCTTCATAGCCATTCCGTTTTGCCAGAGTTCAGCTGAAGCCTGCTCCCCCTTATCCAGCCTCCAGGCACTGAGAAAGGGCAGTCACAGCAACACTTGGATCACCCTGAATGGAGATTCCGATCCCAGCAAATCTTTCTTCCATTCCTTTTTTTAAACCAAATTCTTCAAAGAATTTCTGCAATAAATATGTTGAAATGCCCTTATCAGCAATTTGTTCTAGGAGGCTTCTCCCAGTTTGTCAGTTTTTGTTGCATTTGCTATGGTGAGAAAGTGGACTGCTTGGAATAGTGCGGCCATGGGGGCTCTGGACCGGGTCATGCCTTTGCGGCCTGTCACCCGGCTCCCTGGTTTTCCGAAGAGCTGAGGGTGATGAAGTGTCGGAAGAGATGTCTAGAGAGCAGTTGGAGGGCCACCTGCTCCGAGTCTGACCAGACACTGGTAAGGTCGCACTTGAAGACCTACCTAGTGGTGATAGGAGCGGCGAAGCGTAATTATTTCTCTGCTCTTATTGCATCTGCAGATAACCGGCCTGCGGCCCTGTTTAGGGTGACCCGCTCCCTTCTTCACCAGATGGCGCGGGATGCCCCCTTGCAGGGTCGTGCGGAGGAATTTGGGTGTTATCTGCATGATAAAATCGATCAGATCAAATCCACCACTGTTCCATTCCCATCACATTGGGAAATTCATGCATTTGGAATGGCTTTTTAAGTTTTCATATGAATGAGTAAACCAAAGAGGAGTGCTAATTGTTTAATAATTCATTATACCTTCAGGGCACACACATCGTTCCCTTGCTGACCTCTGTGCTCCATGATGAATCCCAGTGGGAGAAACCTTATGAATTCTATCCTGAGCATTTTCTTGACTCTGAAGGAAAGTTTGTGAAGAAGGATGCATTCATGCCCTTCTCTGCAGGTATCATCTTATATCATACGTGTATATAGTGAATGAGAGTTTTAATAACAGATTCTTCCTTTTACAACATAATTGGTAAAGAAATTGCCAGAATAATCCATTCAACATTCAAAAAATGGCAAGAACTATAATAGGACGCTCAAACTATTTTCAGGGATTCAGGTTAAAAGAAATGTACTGGAGCTTCATTTTTTTTTTAAACTACATTATTCCTATATGATTAATCTCTATGGTAGAATTTTGGATTAGTTCATTTCCATACATGTGATTTGCTATCTCTGAGCCACCATTTCATGGCAAGAACTGCTAAATGCTATTAAGAACCACTGAAACCAGTTTCCCTGTCTTTGTTCATTGTTACAGGTCGGAGAATCTGCTTAGGTGAGACCCTTGCCAAAATGGAGCTCTTTCTATTCTTTACCAGCCTCCTGCAGAGATTCACTCTCCAGCCACCCCCTGGAATATCAAAAGAAGATCTGGACTTGACACCAGCAATTGGATTAACAGCTGCCCCTATGCCTTATAAGTTGTGTGCGCAGCCTTGTCCATATTATGAATCATAATTTAGTTTCTAGATTCCTCCACTTCCTTATGTGTATTTCTGATGTTTTTCAATCTTCTCTACTAACCAAGCTCTTGGTGGAAATATTTTAAAGCTTACATGCTGCTTTGCAAAGCACAAAGAAAAGTGGAATTGAGATAAAAGCTAGTTTAAAGATGGATTTCAGTTCTTGTGACATTCCCTGTATATAATAAGCAATAGATAATAATAACAGCAGAAGAATACCAGGAGTCAGTAGAAACATCAGAAGCTTTGGGCAATAATCGGTGGCACAATGGAAACCACAGTTGCTTGTCAAAGGTCATAGATTGGGAGATTCCAGATAGAAGTTTTTCAAGGAGACTCTCATTACTGCTATTGTTTGTTATTGCACTAATTCCTCTGTCAACACCACTGAATGACCGAGGCAATGACTATCAAACATGAAAAACATCGGCTAGAATATCCCACCTCCTTTATAAGGATGATCTGAAACTGTATGGAAAAACACCACCTGAAATAGAGCTGTTGCTCAGCACTGTCCATATATACAGTCAATATATTGCAATGGAGTTTGGACTGAACAGATGTACCCCTCTTACCATCAAACCAGGGAAAAATAATGGAAAATGATGGAATCAAGATGCCCATGGAAATAACATCAAAAGTTTGCATGAAGACAATCACTAGAAACATCTGTGCATCCTTCAAGCTGACAACATCAAGCACACTGCAGCCAAGAAAAAAAGGATAGAATTGAATACATCAAGAGGGTGAAGAAGACCTTAAAGTTCAAACTCAATGGGGGAAATACCATGAAGGCAATTGACACTTGGGCAGCTTCAATCATTAGACACAGAGCTGGAACAATGGACTGGATTCAAGCAGAACAAAAATTCCTAGATATGAAGACCAGAAAAATAATGACAATGAATTATGCCTTTCATCCATGCAATGACATTGAAAGACTATACTTACCAAGGAAAATAGATGGGTGTGGAATGTTCCAAGTACATCATATGGTTGAAGAAATTAAATAGACAATTGGAAAAATATCTGAAGGACAGTAAAAAAGATGCAAGAAAGAACAAATGAAGAACAAAAAAGAAGCATAGGAAGATAAAGCATTACCTGACCAGTACATTAAAAAATAGCAAAGCAAATAATAACAAGAATTGGCAATGTCTAAGAGGAGGAAAGTTCAAGAAAGAGACTAAGGGACTCATTCTGGCGCACAAGACCAAACCTTAAGAAAAAAATTCATACAAAAACAGAATTGAGAAGACAGCAATAGATAGCAAGTGCTGCCTCTGCAAAGAAGCTAAAGAAGCAGTGGATCACCCGGTTAGCTGCTGCAAGATTGCACAGACTGACTATAAACAATGGTGTGACAAAATGGCAACAATAGTGCATTGAAAAATCTGCAAGAAATATCAGTTGCTTACAAGCAACAGCTCGTGGAACCACAAAATTCAGAAAGTAACAGAAAATGAAGATGCTAAAGTATTCTGGGACTATAGAATTCAAACTGACAGCCATCTGCCAAATAACACCCCAGACGTAACAATTGTCAATAACAAAGACAAAAAAGTCTAGGTAGCTGGGCAGGGCAGCAGCTGCAGAGGGCAGAATAGAAGGAACTGGGGAATATACAAAGACCTGCAAATAGACATAGAACAACTGTGGCAAAATAAAACAAAGGTAGTGCCAATAGATTGAGATTGGATGCAATCTCAAAACATTTTGAGCACCACTTGAACACCATCCATGTTGTCAAATATCAGTCAATTGCAAAAGGCAGCTTTATTCGGAACAGCTTACATCCTACAATAATGCTTCTAACACCGTCAAACATCAACATCTGCCTATTCCAGGTCCTTTGGTAAAACTTGATAGGTTGATAAAAATGCCAAATTCAATCTAAACATCTGCCTGTGTGACCAACAATAATAATAATCAGCCAAACTGTGGCTTTGAGTTAATAAAAACATCAGATTAGGTGACAAACTGATCATTATATTAAAAATGTAAGTAGTGAAAAAGAGACAAAATGTGTCTGTTCAAAATAAAGCACTTCTCTATAATGTCAAGTCATTAATGTTTTGATTTTCATGGAAAAGATTATTTAAAAAATAATAAGGAAATCAATTCACCTTTAACACCATTACCTTAATTATAGAATGTTATTTGAAAACAAATATGAAAAACAGCAAAATGTCTATTATGAAATAATTTACATCAAAGAATAGTAGAATAGATAGAATAGCATTCTTTATTGGCCAAGTGTGATTGGACCCACAAGGAATTTGTCTTTGGTGAATATGTTCTCAGTGTACATAAAAAGACAAGATGCATTCGTCAAGAATCATAAGGTATAACACTTAATGATAGTCATAAGGTACAAATAAGCAATCAGGAAACAACAATATAAATTATGATACAAGCAACAAAGTTACACTCCTGCAGTCATAAGTGGGGCAGGGGGAGATAGGGGTTAGGAACGATGAGAAGACTAATAGTAATAGTAATGCAAATCTGTTTGACAGTGCTGAGGGAATTATTTCTTTAGCAGAGTGATGGCATTTGGGAAAAATTGTCCTTGTGTCTAGTTGTCTTGGTGTGCACTGCTGTATAGCGTCGTTTTGAGGGTAGGAGTGTAATAAATCTAAGAGGACCTCAAGTTACTTACATCTCTTTCATAACAACAAGATGATAATCCTTTACTCTAAACATATGGATGGCCTATTCAGTAGATTTAATCTGCACATGCGCGACATGGCGGTCGCGCTCTGAGAGCCGGAGAAGCCCCGGGGGTGGTTTTTACCCCAGGAAGATGCTGCCAGCCCTCGCTTACCATCGTGGAGGGCTGGCTTGACAAGCCGATCCTCCCGTCGTCTCGCCGAGCCGCCCGGAGCTGAAGAGCGAGCTGTTTGGGCGACGGGAGAGCAGAGAAGATCGACTCGGCCTGTTCGCGGCCCAGAGCGTCCCGGCGCGGCCGGAAGAAGAGAGGCAGGCCGCAAGCCGGGATGTGGATTCATCACGGGCGGTGAGAAAGGCTCGTCTGCGGCCCAGAGCGTCCCGGCATGGCCGGAAGGTGAGAGGCAGGCCGCAAGCCGGGACGCGGATTTCACCACGGGCGGCGAGAGGGGCCCAGGGGTCCAGGCCAGGAGAGCTACCATCGGGCCGCACGACTAGTGGCAGGTCGTGCGGTCATACCCTGGTTCTGGGCCCGAAACATCCACCCCCCACTGGCTAGGACTGCTCCTGAGAGAGGAAGGGTGGAAGAAAGTGGAAGGTGGACGAGAGAAGGTGTTGAGGTATGGAATGATGGGAATGCTGAGGAGTTGGAGGAAGCAGAAGGGATGGAGGAGGAGAAGGCGAAAGAGAGAGATGGAGAGGAAGAGAGACTGATGTAGATGGATGGTGAGAGATGGACGGAGATGGCGAGGAGCTGGAGGCGATGGAAAGAAAGAGCTGATGATGGAGGACAGAGTTGGCAGAAGAAGGAGAAGGTTGGAGATGGAGTATTGGCTGGTTGAAAGTGGCATATTTGGCGGAGCAGCCTGGCATGCAACATCTGCAGCCAGTTGGGGAAAGATGGATTTGGCCGAGGACGTTTCAGGACACCTTGGAGTGAGTGCCCGGGACTGGTGGAGGCTGGCTGGCTGATAATATCTGGGCCATTAGAGGGCTGTTATGAACTAAGCCCCTTGGTCGGAAGGACAGATGGATGGGGCCTGTAATGGGATTGGACTTGACCCCCCCATCCATAAGACTCTGGACTCTGACTTTAACCCCCCCCCCCCCCCATCCTGAAGAACATCCACTTATTTCAGACTTGTGTTTTTGCCTTCCTGGTTTGGAACCACCCTGAGGTTTTATCGTGTACTCTAGGCGCGACCTCCTTGGCCTGCGGGAGTCTCCCCTCTCGCAGGCCTGGCCCTCCTGTCTATCACGGGCCCACCTCGAGGACGGATTGATTATTCCTGAGAGGTGGGCGAAGCGCAGGTTGAGGGGTTTTTTAGGGAGGTTTTTAATGCGGGTTTTAGGGGGTTCCAGGGAGGAGGAGGGAGGGTATGTACAGTTAGAGAGAGAGGGCCAGGCCAACAGGCGACGGAGGGAAGCGGAAGAATCCGTGAGGAGGGGAGAAACACGAGTCGTTCCTGCGGAGGGCACTTCCATTCAGAAGGTCGTGGGGAGAGGCAGGTCCGAGGGAAGGCAAGTTCCATCCTCCCGGTTGGGGACACGTAGCCGTTGGTTGCAAACGGTCAGGTGTCACAACCCCCGCAGGCTAGGTGGTCAGGGAATACAGAGCCAGGGCCTGAGGCTGATGTTTTGTAACGCCAGGTCCATTGTCAACAAAGCCCCCCTCATCCATGACCTTGTGTCAGAGGGGGAGCCGGACCTGGCTGGAATAGCGGAGACCTGGCTGGGCCACGAGGGTGGACTCCCCCTCGTTGAAATGTGCCCACCAGGCTACCGTGCTTTTCATCAGCCCCGGGCCCTAGGTAGGGGTGGTGGGGTGGCGGTCATAATAAAGGAAGATCTTGAGCCGAGAGAGACCATTGTCCCACAGACCACCGGTTGTGAGTCCCTCTGCATGAAGTGGGGCCTAGGGAGGCAGTTGGGCTTGCTGGTTGTTTACCTGGCTCCCCGCTATGTAGCAGCAGCCCTGCCCGAGCTCCTGGAGGTGATCGCTACGGTGGCAGTTGAGACCCCCAGACTTTTGGTCATGGGGGACTTTAATCTGCCATCGGTGGGCGAATCATCCGTGGCAGCTCGGGAGTTCATGGCTTCCATGACGGCCATGGACCTGACCCAATTAATTCAAGGCCCCACCCACGAGGGTGGACATACACCGGATCTCATCTTTGTCTCTGGCCAATGGAAGAGTGATCTGGGTATAGGGGATATAGTCATCACGCCCTTGTCATGGTCAGACCACTCACTTCTCCGGCTCGATTTTCCGACCGCTACTCCCCTCCGCGAGGAGGCGGAACCAGAGGCATCGATCTGGTTTCGCCCCAGGCGCCTTATGGACCCGGATGGGTTCCAGACGGCGCTTGGGCCACTTCCTGTACCCCTGACCCGCGCCCCGATGGAGGACCTCGTGGCCGCATGGAACACTGTGACCACGGGGGCCTTGGATCGGGTCGCGCCCTTGCGGCCTCTCTTGCGGCGGCGAGTCGCCCCGGCTCCTTGGTTTACCGAGGAGCTGAGGGGGATGAAACGCCACAAGAGATGCCTAGAGAGAAGATGGAGGTCTACCCGTTCTGAATCTGACCGGACACAAGTAAGAGCCCAGTTACGGACTTACATTGTGGCCCTGAGAGTGGCCAAACGTCATCATTGTGCCACTCTCATAGCATCCGCAGAAAACCGCCCTGCCGCCCTGTTTAGGGTGACCCGCTCCCTCCTTCAACAGAGGGTGCGGGAAGCCCTGCTACAGGGCAGAGCAGAGGAATTTGTGACTTTTCTGCAGGAGAAAATCGCTCAGATACAGAATGAGTTAGCCCCCATTGATGGCCCAGTGGGATGCCACGAGACAGATCTTGTTTGGGAGGAGTTTGACTCCGTTACTTCCGAGGATATGGACAGGCTACGTGGGCGACTGCAAGCCACCACATGTTTATTGGACCCGTGTCCCTCCTGGCTTGTACTGGCATCCTGGGAGGTGACACGAGGCTGGCTCCAAGAGGTTGTCAACGCATCCTTAAGTGAGGGTTACTTGCCTGCTTCCCTAAAAGAGGCTATGGTGAGGCCCCTCCTTAAGAAGCCCAGCTTTATTAAACAACTATCGTCCAGTCTCCAACCTTCCCTTTTTGGCGAAGGTTGTTGAGAGTGTGGTGGCACAACAGTTTCCCCGTCACCTGGAGGAAGTTGATTATCTAGACCCGCGCCAGTCCGGCTTTCGGCCCGGGCATAGCACTGAGACGGCATTGGTCGCGTTGGTTGATGATCTCTGGAGGGCCAGAGATGGGGGTTGTTCCTCCATCCTGGTCCTATTAGACCTCTCGGCGGCTTTTGATACCATCGACCATGGTATCCTATTGCATCGGCTGGGGGGGTTGGGGGTGGGAGGCACCGTTTTACGGTGGTTCTCCTCCTACCTCTCTGGCCGATCGCAATTTGTGTTGACAGGAGAGCAGAGGTCGACCTCGAGACCCCTCACATGTGGGGTGCTCAGGGGTCGGTCCTCTCGCCTCTCCTGTTCAACACATATATGAAGCCGCTGGGTGAGATCATCCGTGGTTTTGGGGTAGAGTACCACCTGTACGCTGATGATACACAGCTGTACATTTCTACCCCAAAACACCCCAACGATGCCGTAGCAGTGATGTGCCAGTGCCTGGAAGCCGTGCGGATCTGGATGGGAAGTAACGGACTCAGGCTCAACCCGACCAAGACCGAGTGGCTGTGGTTTCCGGCTGCCCGATTCAACCAGCTGACTCCATCGCTGGCCATAGGGGGCGAACATCTTGCCCCTGTGGATAGGGCGCGCAACTTGGGTGTCCTCCTGGATGCCCGGCTGTCCATGGAAGATCAAGTGACAGCCGTGGCCAGGAGGGCGTTTTACCAGGTTCGCCTGGTTCGCCAGTTGCGCCCCCTATTGGATCGGGACGCCCTTCGCACAGTCACTCATGCTCTCGTGACATCGCGACTGGACTATTGTAACTCTCTCTACATGGGGCTTCCCTTGAGGTGCACCCGGAGACTTCAGATGGTTCAGAATGCAGCCGCGCGGGCAATCTTGGGTACCTCCAGATCTGCCCACATAACTCCACTTCTGCGCGAGTTGCACTGGCTGCCTGTCATCTTCCGAGTGCGCTTCAAGGTATTAGTCATCATTTTTAAAGCGCTCCATGGCTCGGGACCTAGCTATCTGCGGGATCAGATCCTGCCTCATACTTCCTCACGGCCGATTCGCTCCCACAGAGAGGGACTTCTCCGGGTGCCGTCCACTAGACTCTGTCAGCGGGCGACGCCCAGGGGAAGGGCTCTCTCTGTGGCGGGCCCAGCCCTCTGGAACGACCTTCCCCCCGACATCAGAACAACCACGGACTTCCGCTCCTTCCGTCTGAAACTAAAAACTCATCTTTTCCGTTTGGCCGGCCTTGGGTAGCCTCTCTCTAAAGGGTTTAGCTGTTTTAATTGGGTATTTTAGCAGGTTAAGGGGATTTTAGCACAGGCCCAGATTTAATTTGTTTTTAATTGTATTTGTATATTTATTGTATTGTGGTTTTAATTTTCCCTGTGCACCGCTCCGAGTCCCTACGGGGAGAGGAGCGGTCTATAAATTAAATCATTATTATTATTATTATTAGTTTCATCTAAACACGCTAATTAATAGAGGGGAAAGATCCATATTGTCTGGACCTTCATAATCAACTGGAACGCCCCACTAAGGTAAGACAGGAATCACTGTAAAATTGTACGAAATAGGAAGAAAGCTGCCATAGTCTATGTATCAAAGGCTGCCAAGAGGTCTAATAGGGCTAGGAGTTGGAGCAGTATTTCTCTCCACAGGATAAGTCAACTGCAAAAGCAATCAATAGCACATCTGACCCACATCCAGGACTGAAGTTGAATCCTAACTTAAAAGGATCAACATAATCAGCTTCCTAGAGGTGCTAACAGGATGTTATGTCAGTAGACAAGAAGGAGTTGGGTTATAGTTGCCAAATTAAATATGAGACACCAAGTTGGTTCCGCCCCAGGTGCCTGATGGACCCTGAAAGGTTCCAGAGGGAGCTTGGGCCAGTACCTGTATCCCTGTCCCGTGGCTCGACTGAGGACCTAGTGGCCGCATGGTATAATGCGGCCACGGGGGCCTTGGACTGAGTCGCGCCCTTGCGGCCTCTCATGCGGCGTCGAGTCACCCAGGCTCCTTGGTTCACCGAGGAGCTTCGGGAGATGAAACGCCGCAAGAGACGCCTAGAGAGTAGGTGGAGATCTTCTCGATCCGAAGCTGACCGAACACTAGTGAGAGACCATATTAGGACTTACTTAGTGGCGCTAAGAGTGGCCAAACGTGAGTATTGTGCCACCCTTATCGCGTCCCGCGGAAAACCGCCCTCCCGCCCTGTTTGGGGTGACCCGCTCCCTCCTTCATTTGAGGCCGCGGGAAGCCCGTCTGCAGGGTCGAGCAGAGGAATTTGGAGTATTTCTGCAGGACAAAATCACTCAGATTTGGAACGAGTTGCCCTCCACTAGTGGCCCAGTCGGGGCGTTCGGTGCTGGTCTTGAGATAACACCTTGGGAGGAGTTTGACTTTGTTACTACCGAGGATATGGACAGGTTGCGGGGGAACCTTAGAGCCACCACATGTTTATTGGACCCGTGCCCCTCCTGGCTTGTACTGGCATCCTGGGAGGTGACACGAGGCTGGCTCCAGGGCATTGTGAATTCATCTCTGAGTGAGGGGTACTTGCCCACCGTTTTGAAAGAGGCGGTGGTGAGGCCCCTCCTCAAGAAGCCATCCCTGGACCCAGCTTTATTAGAGAACTACCGTCCCGTCTCCAACCTTCACTTTTTAGTGAAGGTTGTTGAGAGTGTGGTGGCTCAACAGTTTCCCCGACATCTGGAGGAAGTTGATTATCTAGACCCGCGCCAGTCCGGCTTCCGGCCCGGTCACAGCACCGAGACGGCATTGGTCGCGTTGGTTGATGATCTCTGGAGGGCACGGGATAGAGGCTGTTCCTCTATCCTTGTCCTATTAGACCTCTCAGCAGCTTTTGATACCATCGACCATGGTATCTTATTGCACCGATTGGGGGGGTTGGGGCTGAGAGGCACCGTTTTACGGTGGTTCTCGTCCTACCTCTCTGGTCGGTCGCAATGGGTGTTGGCAGGAGGGCAGAGGTCGGCCCCGAGGCCCCTCACATGTGGGGTTCCTCAGGGGTCGGTCCTCTCGCCACTTCGGTTCAACACCTACATGAAGCCGCTGGGCGAGATCATCCGTGGTTTTGGGTGGAGTACCATCTGTACGCTGATGACACCCAGTTGTACATATCCACCCCAAACCACCCCAATGATGCCGTCGAGGTGCTGTCCCAGTGTCTGGAGGCTGTACGGATCTGGATGGGTAGTAACAAACTCAAACTCAACCCGGCCAAGACCGAGTGGCTGTGGTTTCCGGCACCCCGGTTCAGCCAGTTAAGTCCAACACTGGCCATTGGGGGCGAACAACTGGCCCCCGTGGAGAGGGCGCGCAACTTGGGTGTCCTCCTGGATTCCCGGCTGTCCATGGAGGACCATGTGCCGTCGGCGGGGCAATGCCGGTTGGCGACACCCAGGGGAAGGGCCTTCTCTGTGGCGGGCCCGGCCCTCTGGAACGACCTACCCCCCGACCTTCGCACTATCTCGGACCTCCGCCTCTTCCGCCAACGTCTTAAGACGTATTTATTTCAGCAAGCCGGCCTAGGTTACCCCCCGTTTCTGACTTTTTTAAAAAACAAAAACAAATTATAATTTGCTAATGGTTTTTAACATGGGTTTTAGCACGGGTCAATTAATTTAATTCATTTTAACTGATATTTATTGTATTTTGGGGTTTTTAATAATGCCTGTGCGCCGCCCTGGGTCCTAACAAGGAGAAGGGCGGGGTATAAATTTAAAAATAAATAAAATAAATAAATAAATGTCTTAAAGACTCCCTTAATGTAATTGTTCCCCCAATTAGTTTTTCCAGCCCCCACCCCACCCTAGTGATGTGTTGTTATTCTCTCAGATCTAGGGTTTCATAGGGTTAAATATCAGGTATAAGATCCAAGAAGGGTGGAGCCTAGTCAACAGTCTGCTCCAAAGGAGGAATAAAAGCAACAAATACTCATATTATTATAGTGGAATAGGGTCATATTGCAGCTCATCAATTCTTTGCTGAAGCTTGTATTTCTTCGTGGATGCTGCAGATGTTGCTTTCATCACCAAGCATTCTTGGAAATGGGAGGGAAACAAAGGAGGACTTTTTCTTTCTTCTCAGTAACCTTGTCTCCAACAGGCATAATCAGAAGAAACAATAGTACACAGTAAAACAGTTGCATTAGTTTATTGAATCTCAGCAGATACTAAGTATGCACGTGCTTATCAGGTTACATACATGAAAAGGGGAATGGGTGAGGGGGGCTGAAGAATTTGGGAAAGTACAAGAGTATACGTCTAGTCCTTGTTTATTAGTGCATACAATATGGTGAGTGCGCGCGTGCAGCACCACTTGCACGACGGGCGCCCCAAAAGTTTTTCTTTCTTGCGTGAATGGAGCTGCACGTGTGCCGCCATTCACGCAGCCCAGTTCTTTTCTCTCCTCATCCCCCAAGCCGGGCTGACAAGTGATACTCCAAAAGCGGAGCGGTGACAGCAGAGGCTGTGTGGGACGAGCCTGCTCTGCTCAGCTTCACTGAGTCTCACCAAGACTGCCTGTGCAGGACACTCGGTCCGCTTTTGGATAGCCTCGGTGAGTCTAAAGGAACACAAGACCACACCCTCAAAGGCTTCTCCGTGCCACAATTTGTTGCAAACGGATGAAAGGCTTGGGGAGGAGGGGAAGGGGCGATCTCGCGTTGCTTCAGGCCTTCGGTCCCTTTGTAAAAGCTTTTGGAGCAGAGACGCTTAAAAAAAGCCCCAAAGCCTTCTCTTCTCTTCTGCATCCTGCGTGTGAATGCCAGCCCGCCACTCATGCAGACCCATTTTCCTCTCACCTCCCAGGTGGGTTGCCAAGTTGCTAAAGTTAGAGACGCCTGTTGTAGAGATTATTTGATCCTATCTATGAAAGACTCCCCAATGGCTAAAACAGTGCGTCACTTACGAGATAAGACTGTAATGTCCAACTGCTCCAGAGATGGTATTCAGCAAGTCCTGACTAGTTCTGGAGAACCGGCAGCAGAAATTTTGGATGCCTAGTTCAGAGAACCTGTAAATACCATCTCTGACTGGCCCCGCCCCCATCTATTCTCTGCCTCCGGAGTCCCAGCTGATAGGGAGGGAATGAGGTTTTTGTAGATCCTTACCCTGGAGTGGGGAGGGAATGGAGATTTTTTAGTATGTTTCCCTTGCCATGCCCACCAAGCCACTGAACTGCTGCTATTCTGTCATGCTTTAAAAGTCTTCCCATATCATATGACTCACAGTAATATAGGTATGCACATCACCAGTAGTTGTCTCTAAAGAACAACAGTAATTCTCTAGTTCATTAGTTCCTAGTCTTGCAATCTAGGCTCCTGAAGAACTTCAAACAGCTTCCAGTCGTCTTAGAAATACATCTCATGTCCTGTGTCTCATCACTACCATTTCACAATATGTGATGTCTTATCACATTGATCACAAGAATTTTCTATCAGCAATTTGAGTTCACTACTAATTACTTCTCTGGACCATAGGGATCCAGAAGAAAAGCAACTGGATCAGAAATGGATTGACCCATTGTTCCTCTCCCTTTCCTTGTAATGGCCACCAGTGCCTTCTACCCTTGACCTGCCACAATCAAATCTAAATTTATCGATCTCCCAACCATGTAATCTAAACATTTGAACATGTTTACAAGTTGCTTCATAACCAATAATTCCTGATTCTCAACAATTGGTTTCAGGCACTCAGAATATGACAAGCAATATTGTTTTGAAGGGGAAAGCAGGTAGATCATATGTTACAGTATAATACTATGGACAGGAGTTCACTAGCATGATTATTTAAGAGCAACATTCCTAGAGCAATCATTCCAGTATAATGTAATGTTTTCCAAATGTTTCTGACCCATTTCTGACCATGGTACTCAACAGGATTTATAAGGCATAACCCTTTGCTCAAGTTTAGATGGATAATTTCTTTTGGATATTTAAAACTGAATTGGAATGACTGTTTCAAAGAAAAGCATTTGAATTACAGCAGCCATTGCAAAGTATTCTTTTTATTCTCAAGGAAGTAAAAATACTTAAATTCTTTACTTTTTATTTTGGTTTTATTGGTAAAGTAACCAGAAAATGTTTGTTAATAAGCAGACCAATAACATTTATAATGATCAAATAATTTTCAATACCAAAATAGTGCTTAATTCCAATTAGATTATTGCATTTGGCAAAAGCAGAATATAAAGAGGGCTGAACTTTGATATTGAAGAAGATTGCTGAGAGTGCCATGGATAATTAAGGCAATAAACAATAAATGGATCCTAGAACAAATCAGTGCATAACTCATTCATTCATTCTCTGTTTCTATTTTTTATTAAAGTACTTTTAACAAAAAAAAACCAACCAATGCAAATATTAAAGAAGAAAATAAAGAATAGTGAATAAGTAAAAAAGAAAAAAGAATGGTTTCTGTTTATGTTTGTTTATGTTTATTTAAATTTATATACCGCCCTATCTCCCTTGCAGGACTGAGGGCGGTGAACAGGCAATTATAAAACATAAAACATCAGGTACAATAAATATAATAAAAACAGATTAAACAAAAACCTGCTCTAAAAAGTCCCTAATAAAACCCAATTGATAAAACAAATTTAAAAGCTACGCCAGGCCGGCCGCACGAAATAGATGAGTTTTAAGGGCCCGGCGGAAGCGGCGCAGGTCCGTGGTTGTTTCTAATCTTTTTGAAAGCAGTTATAAATGCATTTATATTTTTTAGAGTTTTTATTAAACAAACATAAACAGACAAGACATGTAACATAAAAAAACCAGCTTCCATTCTGTACAGTGTGTCGATTGGTTACAAGATTTTGTGCACCCTTTCCATAGTCATCCCTTAAGTTTTATATAAAGTCACATATTGTCAATCCAATATTTGTATTTGTGGCCTAAGAATCTCTTTCCGCTGAATGTTCGGCTGGATCTGAACTTCTAAGCGTTTTAACCATTTTTTCCCTTTTTCCTCACACTCGGAGTTTAAAGAGAGAGCTAAAAACAGAGGAAAAAGAAGTAACACTGCCATCTAGAGGCTGGAGGCTTAGTTACATCTGCTATCTCAAGGCCATTGGCTTGGCTTACTGAAAGGGACAGAGAGGAAACAAGCCTTGCTTATACAAAATCTGCATTTCTAAAGGTCAGCCTCTTAAGGCTTCTTCGTTTGAAGATGTTTTCCTATGGCAGGAAGATTGCGGCTGCTTTCTGCCTTTGTTAAGATGTTTCTCCTTTGGGAAAATATAATATTCTGCCTTTTTTAAATATTCAGAATAAAGAATATTTTAATCTGGAAAGAGGACATCCCACATATTATTATTATTATTATTTATATCCCTTCCCTCCTCCCTCCCTGTATTAATTTCTGTTTGTTATGTTCTCTGTAAAACCTTTAATAAAATATATTTTTAAGAGAGTAATATTGGTAAAAATCTTTGCATCTTTGAATTATCTGTTATCATTGTGTATTCACCTTTAATTTTAATAGGGAACATTAATAGGGAACATTAGTTTTAATATGGGGATTTTAGTGCAGGGACAATTAAATTTAATTTGTTTTTACTTATTGTATCTATTTTTGTATATTTTTATGTGTTTTAATATTTCCCTGTACACCGCTCCGAGTCCCCTTGGGGAGAGGACGCGGTATATAAAAATAAAATATTATTATTATTATTATTATTATTAATATCATTTCTTTTCTTCCCTCAATTTATATGCCAATCATTTATCTGGCCTATTTTCAAATTCAACAATTCTTTGTGTTAGATCAGGCAAAGGAAGGCATTTTCTTAAAAAAAAAAGTTAAATAATTTTGTTATATAATTATAAATAATTATTTATTATTACTTTCATTTCTCTTATGGTTAATAGGAACAATGGCAACTGTAATTTTAAATTTATTATGAAGTAGTTTTCTGGGGATTTTTAAAGTACTTCATTTTTATCTCATCTAAAATTGCTTGTGTTTTCTTTTATCTCTTTTTTAAAGCTTTCTATTATGTTATGTAACATGTCCTCCATAAAAAGCTTTATTTGCACCTGAAACCATCCTTAATCTTTATCAAGATTACCACCACCCCCAAATATTTTGCAACATCCAAGTGTACATATTTTGAAACTTTATATATATTCATCAGCATTTTTGTGTCTCCATGCAGGATCTATGTTGTCTATCATATATGTATCAAATTGGAATTTATCTTGTGTCTATTTTAATACTTTTTTTGAACTTCTATTCTCATGTGATATACTTCTTCAGCCTAAAAGAACCAAATTGTAGCCATTTATGATAATACACAATGCATCATTACTACTTTGTTGTCACTTATGGGCAAATGCCAAGACAGCTGCCCATAGAAATGTGGCCTTTAAAAAAAATTGTGCGGCAGCTGTGACCTATATCTTCTTTACATAGGGTTAAGGTTAATAACCCTCCAAATTAAAGGGTCCCAAGACAAGAGAAAATACAACACAGAAACTTGTTTGCTTAAAGAGATCATATAGATCAGGGGGGTGTCAAACCTGCGGTCCACAGGCCACCACCCACTGGCCATTCCCAATCCTGTTTTAGTGAAGGGGAGAAAAGTCATAATAATTTAAGTGATGACAACATGATACAGTGAATTTGACACCTCTGATACAGACTGTAAGAAATACATCCTGCTCCCCATTCAGATAACTAGAGTCTGTGAAAAGATTGAATAATTATTCAACAAGGTATGCCTGTGTTGATTCTGGGCCCAGTCTTAGTTAATTTGATTCCATTTTCCATTCCATTCCATTAACCAATTTCATTGTAAACAAGTACAATGACAATAAAGATTATACTTATTTACTAGGTTCCTTGGCTAAACAGTGAAACATTTACTCCTGAAGATTCTGTTAATTATTGTTTCAAGCATGAAGATTTCACAATACATTGTGCACTCAGTAAAAGCAATTATAACAGATTATTAACATCTGTCTAAAATTTGGCACATTGTGGAGTTAAAGGGAGTTTAAACCTATTTGCATACCTTTCTGAGTTTAAACTATGTAGACTCCCATGTAGACATGAACCAGGAAACCCTGAGTCAAATTAAACTAAGGCAAAGGTTGCTAGGTACATATGTCAATGTAATGATTCTGTAGAAATAGCTGGGATGTGTCTAATGCAATGCTTTGAAATTCATGCTTGTTTCATTTCAATTTACAGAAGCCATTGCAATTGCTACTGAAAACTGCTCTGTGAAGAGAAATGGATTGGATTGGACCTGTTCAAATATTATCACTATTTATTCTTGCAATTATGTTCCTTTTGAAAAAGGGCAGTTCCTGGAATAACAGCTGCCCCAATCTCCCCCCAGGACCCAGGACGGTACCCATTTTAGGAAATCTGCACATTATGGATCTGAAGAGGCCTCACAAAACAATGATCAAGGTAAAACCTGGTGATTAAGAAGGATGAAGGTTCTTTGCCTACATTTATTTGCTACAAGTTTGGAGACACTGAATTAAATCTTATTGGTTCCCTGTTGGTTTTTCATCTCTATGCAAACGTTTAAAAAGGGAGGATTTATCTGGTAAATTTTACAGGAAGATTATTTCAAGAAAAGCAATTTGTTAAAGGTTTCCAATTTTTCTAATAATTTACTCAAATTGGAAGAGATGGATAAAAAGCCCTTGAACTCTGGGGGAAATATTAGCAGATTCTTTAAGTTCTTCCATTAAGAAATTCACAAACAACTTCAAAAACTATTAGGAGCAGTTAGATAGTTTTTGTGTGAGTCTTTCAACAACCTGGCAGAGGCCCGGTTTCTCTTTTAAGAAATCCCACGGTATGAACCCTTTAAAACAGGAGTCGCCAACCTTTGCAACTTTAAGTCTGAAGGACTTCAGCTCCCAGAATTCTGGGAGCTGAAGTCCTTCAGACTTAAAGTTGCAAAGGTTGGAGACCCCTGCTTTAAAACTTACAAATTTTAAAATGTATCAGTTTGATACTGTATGATCTCTTGTGCAAGCATCCTTTTACTACATAGGTGTTTTTATTTGTTTTATATAATTATAAAGGTACAGTATAAAGGTACTAACCAAAATAATAATGGCTTCATAATGTGCCATAAATGTGACCTCAATCTTGGAACCATGATACATCATTTTTAAAACAAAATTCTACCTATGTGAGTCTAATTGTTGATCAAAATTGTATCTTGTTGTTCATCTGCTATATCCCAGTTGTCAAAAGAATATGGTCCCATTTTTCGTCTTAAAATGGGATTCCAGGAAATGGTAGTGCTGACTGGCTATGAGGTGGTCAAAGAGGCTCTAGTGAACCAGGCAGAGGCATTTGCAGAGAGAGCCTCCGTCCCTTTCTTTGAGGATATGGCAAAGGGCTTTGGTGAGTTGTTTCATTTTGGGTTGTAGTTGGCATTACTTGCAGATGTGTAATCAGTGCCATGGAGACATTTTCATAGGTAGTAACATAAAAGGACTAGGACACTTGTGGAGATCCAATCCAGCGAGTGACCACTTTGACTACACGTAGTTGTCATTAGGGGAGCTCTAGAATAAAAAGCCAAGACAGCATTGCACTAACAGCATAAGTCATACACACGACAGGTTTGGTTCTGCTTTTATTTTTTTATTTTTTATTTTGCAAATTTGGGGTGTGGAAAGTCCTGGTGGTTTGTCTGCATTTTTCTGTATATGTCTCTTCATACACATAGTTTTGCTTATGTCTGTTCCCCAATATTAATTTTTATCCATCTCTCAAGGATCATTTCTCCATAATACATGTACAATGTGCATAACACAGACATGCATTGCCACAGAATCCATTTAAAAAAAAAATACTGTGACGATATTTGCCCCAAGCTATGGAATGGAGAATTTGCAATGCCTGTTTCAAATGTCTAGTGAGTGTTGGAACTGGTTCATTTGTGGATTTCTCTCTCTCTGTCTGTGCATATGAGTGTGTGTGTTTCTCCCAAAGCTCCACTCCACTTGTATCATAATCTGTCACATCTCTTGGCAAGAGAACCGTGCCCACTGAACTGCAGCACTTATTGATCTAGACAGCAATTTTTTTTATTTTAAAAAAGCATACCTTCAGTACAGAGTATTTCCAATGTATCAGGAAAGAGATGAATAAGTGTTTTGGTATAAACACCACATGTGGGTTTCTACACTCTTAATTTCTGATGCTGTAACAATGCTGGAAATAACTTCAGGAATTATTCTTCAGGTATTATTTTTTCTCATGGTGAGAACTGGAAAGTGATGCGACGGTTCACATTGTCCACATTACGGGACTATGGAATGGGCAAGAGGACCATTGAAGACAAAATCACAGAAGAGTGCAGTGTCTTAACAAAGACAATGGAGACTTATGCAGGTGGGTTGGTGTTTCCTCCTGATGCTCTATTGGAGCCTCTTTCAGGACCTAAAGTAGAATGGAAAATGGCTTCAATCTTTTATATCAACAAGGACTGCTTTTGGAATACTTTCCCTCCAACGATTCTTAAATCCATTTTCCCTATAAATAGGCTTAGTTGTCTAATGTATGCAAACTAGGATTTTTCTTGAATTAATATTTGTATACACCTGACACATGTCAAATCCTTCTGGTAGCGTTCATATCAAAAACAATTTCTAATTCTATACTTTTGAATAATATAGTATGAGGCGCAAGAAAGCAGAGCAACTTCAAGAGTAGGTCAAACCAGTTTCTTTATTGTTGATCACCTATATTACAAGAATTTCACCAGACTGGCTGCATTCCCTTGGGGACCAATAGATAAGTCTTCACTAGTCTGGTCTATGATATTTCCTTCCTTGGAGCAACTCTGTATTGGCACACCTTTAACACTTGCATTTTCTTTAGACAGTGATTTCACCACATTTAGCATGTGCCAACTGTCTCTTTTTAATAAAAGTTCTAGGCTTAATTTTGGGTAAAATTAATTGAGCAATGTTAGGTTTGCATACATATGACTAAACATGAAAATGTGTTGCAGGCTTAGACATATTAAAACAATATAGATATATTTATCCTCCTGCTTTGGATCAATGATAATCATTTATCATTTATCATTTCTTCAAAAAAGGAAAAAAAACAGATCCAGGAAACTATAGACCCATCAGCCTGACCTCAATACCAGGAAAGATTCTGGAAAAGATAATTAAACAACAAATAAGTGAACACCTAGAAGCAAACAAAGTAATAGCCAAAAGCCAACATGGGTTTGGCTTTGGCCAAATTCAATTGTGAAAAAAGTAAGGTCCTACATATAGGCAAGAAAAACCAAATGCACAAGTACAGTATAGGTGGTACCTTGCTCAATAGTAGCAACTGTGAGAGGGATCTCGGAATCCTAGTGGACAACCATTTAAATATGAGCCAGCAGTGTGCAGCAGCTGCCAAAAAAGCCAACACAGTTCTAGGCTGCATCAACAGAGGGATAGAATCTAGATCGCGTGAAGTGTTAATGCCACTGTATAGTGCCTTGGTAAGGCCACACTTGGAATACTGCATACAGTTTTGGTCGCCACGATGTAGAAAAGACGTGGAGACTCTGGAAAGAGTGCAAAGAAGAGCAACCAAGATGATTAGAGGACTGGAGACTAAGACATATGAAGAACGGCTGCAGGAGCTGGGTATGTCTAGTTTGATGAAGAGAAGGACCAGGGGAGACACGATAGCAGTGTTCCGATATCTCAGAGGGTGCCACAAAGAAGAGGGAGTCAAACTTTTCTCCAAGGCACCTGGGGGCAGGACAAGGAGCAATGGGTGGAAACTAACCAAGGAGAGAAGCAACTTAGAACTAAGGAGAAATTTCCTAACAGTAAGAACAATTAACCTCTGGAACAGCTTGCCTCCAGCAGTTGTGAATGCCCCAACCCTGGAAGTCTTTAAAAAGATGTTAGACAGCCATTTGTCTGAAATGGTATAAGGTTCCTGCCCATGCAGGGGGTTGGACTAGAAGACCTACAAGGTCCCTTCCAACTCTGCTATTGTATTGTATTGTATTTTGCAGTTTCTCAAGGAAAAAAAGCATATAACTTACTTTCATTAAGTGATCTAGAATACATACTTCGTATCCTACCAAATTAACCAATAAAAGTATCACTTCTCGATTGTCAATATTGGACTCTCTATTACTATTAGTTTAGCATAGTCATAAGTCATCAAACTGCAACCTCACTAGCAATTAACATAAAAAAGAATTTCATATTTTCCAAATATTAGTCCCTAAATAATTTCAATTGATGATACTTGTTATATACCTTGCAGTATTTGGGTTTAAAACTTCTGTTTTCAGTTTCAGTTTCAGTTTATTTGGATTTATATCCCGCCCTATCTCCCTGAAGGGACTCAGGGTGGCTCACAGGCAAATATCAAACAATACAATAAATTCAATACAGTGTTAAAATGAAATTAAATTAACTAGCCTGTGCTAAAATATAACTAAAAACTTTTAAAATCCCCTACCAAATACAGTTAAATTATTTCTAGTCTAAAATCTAGGCTAAAGTCTAAGCTAAAATCTAAAATCTAAGCTCTAAGCTAGGCCAGCTAGGTGAAAGAAGTGTGTTTTCAGTGAACGGCGAAAAAGGCGATGGTCCGTGATGGTACGAGGGTAGGTCATTCTGTGTGATCATAGGGTAGTAACAAAAAGATACACAAAGTTCTAAACATTTGCACTTATGGTTCTCTGCATTTTTGCAATCCAGAAATGATCTGAATAAAATCCATTGACATGATGAATAGGAAAAAAAAGATGCCCCGTGATATAAAATTAATCTAAAAAATTAAAGCTTATTTCTCTTGTTGTCAAATGAGGTTTCACTTGGACACCATTTCTACATATTTACAAACTCATGCTGTTTGGGTTTTTAAAGCCAGCTGCAAAAAAAGGCATTTTTAAAAAAACAAAAGCAATATTTAGTGTCTACAAACACTGTTCACTCTACTTCCCTATACTATTCTAGCCTTACAAATCATACGTCCTATCACCAGGTCAATACAAAGCTTTCTATGCTGTCTTCTGTTCCTCAATCTTCTCATCACTCTACTTTTGGGGATTTCCTTTAGTCCAGGGCTGGAGAAGTCTGGGAGCTGTAGTCCTTCAGACTTAAAGTTGCAAAGATTGGAGACCCCTGCTTTAGTCCATCCAGCCACAATGTACTTGATCTTCCATCTCCTTCTTAATCCATTCATACTTCTTAATAAATTAATTCTGTAATTTGATTTGCTTTCATTTTCTCTGTATAATTAAACTGCCTAAATGTGCTTCTTTTATTTCCCACTGTATCCACCTTATTATTTGTGTTTCCTCTGATATATGAATTTCCATATAACCAAGAAGGCAGAAGTATTCTCTTATACACAGCAAATCTGATGTTCCCTGATCAACGTTGAACCCTTTGCTGCACATGCCATTTATTCTCATGTATGTTTTTAATGCATCACGAACTATTCTTACCATATTCAGCATTCAGTTGCCAACTCATAGAAAATAAAGCATAAAGCATTTTCTTAACATTATCAATAATATACAATAAATTACCTGTTCATTTCTATTTATGTGTAGTTTAGTTTAATTTAATTTATTCAAGTAGACACATTCTCATTTAAGAGAATTTATCCAACTAAATCAACACATCAACTTGTCATATTTCTGAAAATACAATGTAAAGTAAATAGAGGAAGATGTTGAATTGTACCACAGCTCACTGATGGTAGCCATTTAGTTCATTGTTGAGTGCAATAATAGCTCTTGGATAAAAATTATTCGGAAGATGTGTGGTCCGAGTTTTATTTGTAACAATAATTTTATTGGTTTTACAAATTTTTAAAGGGAAAAAGGGTATATAGGATATGAATAGAAATATTTTAGGGCTTCCGTGTCGGAGGTGATGGCGGCCTCCGAGACTTCATACAAAATTCTTTCAATATAAGGTGGAAAGAGGTACATACATATCATATCTTAAATTCCATGCAATCAATCATTTGTTTCTATTAGCATCCGTTAGGAATTACAATGTATAAAAGAAAAAATCATTTTTGTGATCTGAGTCTTTTTGCTATTGTGTCTTCTTCTTCCTTCCCGCCAGTGGGCGAAGCCATGGCCCCTCCCGTTCCCCCATTCTCCTCCTCCAGGATTGAGGAGTGTTTTTTAAGAAAGGCTTCCGCCTCTTCAACTGTTTTGATTCTTACTCTTCCACCCTCCCAGAACACCAACATTCCTTCAGGCATTGACCATTTGAACCACACCCCTTTTTTATACAGCTTTTTGTATAGGAAGGAATATTTCCTTCTTATCTCTTGAATCTTTTTCGGGATCTGCTTCAAAATAGCAATTTCTTTCTGCTGGTATACCAATGGGCCATCTCTGTGCTCTCAGAATCTCATCCCTTATTGACCTTCTTACAAATTTAATATGTATCTCTGGGTACATCATTTATTCTGGCATATGCTGAATTAATTCTATAAATCAGGGGATCAATATCCCCCCTTTGTTCTTTTAGTGTAGTCTGCTAAAATTGTAGACATTAAATCTTTTAAATTTTCTGAATCTGACTCGGGAACATTTTGAAACCTTAAAAAGTAAGACATTCTTTCAAAATCCATTCTAGACATATAACCAGTAAGATCCACAATTTCTTTTTGTGCTTCCCTCACCTCCTCCCTCACCTCGGCTACCCCACCCTCCAACCCATCAATTTTTTGTTTATTTTCCGCTAAATGCCCTCTGTGTTTCCAGACGCTCCAATCTTGAACTTATCATGTCTCTGCGTACTTCTTTTATTTCTTTCATTATATTTTGAAGAGTTTCCTCAATTGATGATTGTTGAGTGTCCTCTCCCACCGCTTCTTTTTGTAGCATTGTAGTGATTTTTGATTGTTGTGGAGTCGGACTAGCTTTTGTAGAAGCTGGCGCAGACCAAGATTTGCCAGATGGAGTCTTTCTTGCTGCCATAGTAAAAGTTTAAATTTTTGTATATAAGATGTCGTCTGGTGGATGGGTAGTCCGTGAGGTCGGAGAAAAGGGAAAGTCTGTGTCCAAGTTTAAAGTATAGCTTACATAAAGTCCAGAGAGAAAATTTCTACAATGCAATCCAATAAAAAAAAAAGGCACACAATGGGAGAAATCCCGAGAGTCACTTGAGTTGGCTTGCATATAAATTTTAGAGTTCTATTAAATTAGAGTCCTATGCGGGGTTCCTAAGGGGTCGGTTCTCTCGCCCCTCCTGTTCAACACCTATATGAAGCCACTGGGCTAGACCTTCCGTGGTTTTGGGGTGGGATATCATCTGTATGCTGATGATACTCAGCTGTACATATCCACCCCAGATCACCCCAACGATGCCGCCGAGGTGTTGTCCTGGTGTTTGGAGGCCATACGGATCTGGATGGGTAGTAACAAACTCAAACTCAACCCATCCAAGACTGAGTGGCTGTGGTTTCCGGCACCCCGGTTCAGCCAGGTAACTCCAACTCTGGCCATTGGGGGCGAAACACTGGCCCCCGTGGAGAGGGCGCGCAATTTGGGTGTCCTCCTGGATTCCCGGCTGTCCATGGAGGACCATGTGGCGGCCGTGGCCAGGGGGGCGTTCTATCAGGTATGCCTGATGCGCCAACTGCGCCCCTTACTGGACCGAGCTGCCCTTCGCACAGTCACTCAGGCACTTGTGACATCCTGACTTGACTACTGTAATGCTCTCTACATGGGGCTTCCCTTGAGGTGCACTCGAAAGCTACAGCTAGTCCAGAATGCGGCCGCACGGGTGATTATGGGAGCCTCTAGGTTCTCCCACATAACACCACTCCTGCGCGAGCTGCACTGGCTGCCTGTGGCCTTTCGAGTGCGCTTCAAGGTTTTGATGACCATCTTCAAAGCGCTCCATGGCTCGGGGCCTAGTAATATGCGAGACCGTCTTCTGCCCCATACATCCCTTCGTCCGATCCACTCCCACAGAGAGGGCCTTCTCAGGGTGCCATCAGCAGGCCGGGCAATGCCAGTTGGCGACACCCAGGGGAAGGGCCTTCTCTGTGGCAGGCCCTACCCTCTGGAACGACTTACCCCCCCGAACTACGTACCATCTCAGACCTCCACCTCTTCCGCCAGGGTCTTAAGACACACCTTTTCCAACAAGCCGGCCTAGCATAACCTCCCGTTTTGACCATTTTTAGATAGTTTTATTTGGGGGATTTTACACAATTTTAGCACAGGGTATATTTAATATTTAATAGGTTTTTTAAAATTTTGTATCTTTGTTATATTTGTTATGTTTTTTAATTTTCCTGTGTGTTGCCCTGGGTCCTTTTTGGAGAAGATGCGGGGTATAAATCTAATTTTAAAAATATAGAAAACGAAAAAAAGAAGGAATGTTCACATTTCAAAAGAGAAAGTTTCTTGCTGAGAACAAAGAAGCGCCATTTTTCCGCCTCTTTGGCGGTCGTGAAGAATTAGTAAGAATCCATTTCTGCTGTTACAAGATTCAGATACAATGTTTCCACTGCAATTCCATATATGGTAATACTTTCGTTTTCAAATAGTTAAAAGTCAGATGTTACTTTCTCTCCCTCCCCGAGCCTGGGGAACATTTTAGAGCACCGTTTATTTCTGAGGGGGGATTTTTGCAAATTCCCCCCTCTATTCTTCCTTTTAAAAAGTTGAAAGCATCTAGGTAAAATAAACTCACAAGCCACTCAGTCATTGCAAAGCCTCGGTACGTTCCTCCAGCTCCGGCTTTTCAGCCCGCTGTTCAAATTGCTGCTGTTCCGGCACTCCTTCGGCGAGAGGACTCTTCCCCCCGCATTCTGTCCTCCTGCTCCTGGGGTGAAACGGGAACAGCCCCCCCAACTGCCATCGAGGTGGGCGTTTCACCACCGCCCGCCCATATGGTGGGGGCTCCCTACAAGAGCCCCTCTGCCCCCGAAGGCGCCCACTGGAGAAAACAAATAACGGACATGTCCAGAACACGTCCATCACGTCCGGAAACCGGAAACGGTCTCCGTGTGGTCCGAATTTTAATTGTTCTGTATCTTCTGCCGGAAGGCAACAGTCTAAAAAGATTGTAAGCAGGATAGGAAGAATCTCTGAGAATGTTATGCAACTTCCTCAAACAGCGAGATGCGAAGATGTCCTCCAGGACTGGTAGCTGGAGCCTGGTGATATTCTGGGAAGTTCTAATGATTCTCTGTAGAGCTTTTTTATTCACTGCAGAGCTGCTTCCATACCATGCAAGAATGCCATATGTCAGGACACTCTCAATAGTGCTGCGATAGGAGGACAGAAGTAGATGCTGAGATAGATTTATCTTCCTTAGCATTCTCAGGAAGTACAGCCTCTTCTGTGCCTTCTTCACAAGCATGTTAGCATTCATGGTCCATGAGAGGTCTTCCGTGATATAAATACCCAGAAATTTAAAACTACCAACCTTCTCCTCGCCATTTATGTACAATGGTAAATGTACATCCCTCTTCTTCCTGAAGTCAATTATAAGTTCTTGAGGTTTTTTTGGTATTAAGTGCAAGATTACTTTCTTTACACCACAATGTCAGCCCTTGTGCTTCCTTCCTATAAACAGATTCATTGTTCTTATTAATGAGCCCACGACTGTCGTATCATCTGCAAATTTAATAATTGTGTTATACAATGGGATACAGCCATGTGTTGTACAGAGAATAAAGGAAGGGGCTTAGCACACAACTCGGGGTGTGTGTGCTCCTGTGCTTAATATCAGAGTAGAAGAGTGGTGAGATCCCATCCTTACTGACTATGGCCTATCTGTCAGAAAATCCTTTATCCATAAACAAATTCTCTGATTTATACCCAAATTGGACGTTTTACGAAACAACCTGTTGGGTAGAACAGTATTGAAGGCAGAGCTATAATCCACAAGTAACAAACTTACATATGTTCCCTGTTGTTCCAAATTATTCAATACAGTATGGACAACAATAGACATAGCATCATCAGTTGATTTATTATGCAAATTGGTATGGATCAAAGTAGATGGAAGACTAGCCTTAATATGGTTCAACACCAGTCTCTCAAAACATTTTATGACAACAGATGTTAAAGCTACTGGTGTATAATCATTGAGAGATACCACTACTGCTGCTTAGGACTAGCACTAATGGATGTCTTCAGGCAGGTAGAGATAGAGCACTGCAACAGGGATAGATTGAAAATATCCATGAACATTCCAGCTAACTCTGCAGTGCAGTGCCTAACAACTCGTCTCATGATTGTATCAGACCCAGCTGCCTTCTGGATGTTAAAATCCTGGAAAGTGCATCTCACATCAGAGATCTACAGTAGAAGTGGTTGTCTATATATAAGGTTTAGGGCATAGTTATTTGAAGGGCTGCTTGTATGCCATAGTTTTCACTCAGCCAGTTTGTGCAAGCAGAGTTGGTGTATGCTCTAGGTTCCTCCAATGAAGCAGTGCCATTTGTTAGAATGCAGGAAGCATATCTTTTATATTTTGGCACCTGCCCTCTGGAACAAGATGTCCCTTGAAATCCATGCGGGTTCTACCTTGTTGGTGTTTCGTAAGGCGTTCAGGTTTGTTCTCTCAGATCTTGAATTAAAGTGGATGGAGTCTCTTTTGAAATGCGTTTTTATATTGAGAAACCAGATTCCACCTTGGTGCAGGTTTTTTGAATTGTGTTTTTATGTTTATTATATGGTGAGTTGCCCAGAATTGGTTTGGAGTTAGGATAGCCACCTAAATAGCACTGATGATGTTATCTAGTTTGCTAATGAAATGTTTACAACAAAATCATACTTAGAGAACACCAAGGACCCCAGAGTTACTAATCTATGTTCAGAAACTACAATTGTGCCTTTGTAGTAGTGAGTTACCATTCAAATACTTTTTCCCATTTCTTAACCTAAATATTTCTAATTTCATCAATACTGGCTATAAGTTTTTATGGTGAATGTTTCCTTTATGTAATCTGACTCTGAATCTAAATGCAGTGAAGAGCACTTTTTTTTTTTTCAGAGTCCTGTTTTAACTTATTTTTCATTGTTCAGGAAAACCATTTGATATCACAGCAATAATGGGAGCTGCTGTTTCCAATATCATTGTCTCTATTTTATTTGGCAAGCGATATGACTATGAAGATGCCACATTTCTACGACTACGGAAGCTGTTCAATGAAAATATTCAACTTTCAAGAACCATTGATGTTCTGGTAATCTCATTTGTCATTTGAAGAACAAATTTGTGACACAGAGGCAGCATAATGTGTGTCATTGAGCCCTTTTTTCACACACATGTGTACACACACACACAATATATTTGTTATTGTAATATATATACATATGTGTGTGTGTGTGTGTGTGTGTTAGGTTTTCTGAGCTGATCAATAAATAAATCAGGGAGACTAGGATAGATCTATTTCGAGCTATTTAGCTCTCATCAGCTAGCCATACTCTTACTGAGATTCGAACCAGGGAAGTATTACATGTGAGGCAGCCGCAATTGCCTCTAGACTACTGGATCTTATCCTGATCAGCTGAGACAGGAGGATAAGTATATAGTTGTGTCACAACACCCTGGTAAGCCCCAATTAAGGGAGGAAGCATGCTGCTTTCCTTTTCTGTCTTTCGGCTCATCAGCAGACACCATCTAGACAGAAAGCTATTAGTTCCATTGTGTACTTTTTTTTTAATATGTGTGTTAGGTTTTTGAGCCGATAAATAAATAAATAAATAAATAAATAAATAAATAAGGGAGACTAGGATAGATCTATTTCGAGCTTTTTACCTCTCATCAGATAGCCATGCTTTTACTGGGATTTGAACTGGGGCTCTATTATGTAACATCTGCCTAACATATAATATAGCCCCTTTTCAAATCCCAGTAAGGGTATAAATCTCTCTGATTTATTTATTGATCAGCTCATAAAACTAACACACACACACACACGTGCACGCGCGCACACACACACACACAAACCAAAACCTATATATAATGTAATCAGGGGAAGCCAGATAGCTCAAAGCATAGAGAGCCTTGCTTGATATGCTGGAGAGTGCCGGTTCAAACCCCAGTGGAGGTAGTATGGCCAAAAATATTCGCTATCATTAAGTCCTGTAAAAAGGATGATGTAATCAGGGAAGCTGGTTAGCTCAAGGCATAGAGGGACATGCCTCAAGTGCTGGAGAGCACCGGTTCAAATCCCTGTAGGGAAGTATGGCCAGCTGAAGAGGGCTAAGGAGCCCGAAATGGATCCATCCTGGTCTCTTAATTAATTATTAATCATCCCTTAAAAATCTAACACATATCTAAAAAGACAGCAGCAATCTTAATAGGTCTCTGTCTGGATGATCTCTAGGTTGAGTCGAAGGACAGAGAAGGATGACAAGTTTGTCTCCTCCCTTAAATAGGCCTAACAGGAAGCTGTAACAAAATATCCACTTCATCAATAAGTCCTGTGGAAAGGATGATGTAATCAGGGAAACTGGTTAGCTCAAGGCATAGAGAAGCCTGCTTCGAATGCTGGAGAGCACCAGTTCAAATCCCTGTAGGGAAGTATGGCCAGCTAACGAGGGCTAAGGAGCCCGAAATGGATCCATCCTGGTCTCTTAATTAATTATTATTAATCATCCCTTAAAGAAATTTAACACATATCTAAAAAGACAGCAGCAATTTAATAGGTCTCTGTCTGGATGGTCTCTAGGTTGAGTCGAAGGACAGAGAAGGATGACAAGTTTGTCTCCTCCCTTAAATAGGCCTAACAGGAAGCTGTAACAAACTATCCACTTCATCAATAAGTCCTGTGGAAAGGATGATGTAATCAGGGAAACTGGTTAGCTCAAGGCATAGAGAAGCCTGCTTCGAATGCTGGAGAGCACCAGTTCAAATCCCTGTAGGGAAGTATGGCCAGCTGACGAGGGCTAAGGAGCCCGAAATGGATCCATCCTGGTCTCTTAATTAATTATTATTAATCATCCCTTAAAGAAATTTAACACATATCTAAAAAGACAGCAGCAATTTAATAGGTCTCTGTCTGGATGGTCTCTAGGTTGAGTCGAAGGACAGAGAAGGATGACAAGTTTGTCTCCTCCCTTAAATAGGCCTAACAGGAAGCTGTAACAAAATATCCACTTCATCAATAAGTCCTGTGGAAAGGATGATGTAATCAGGGAAACTGGTTAGCTCAAGGCATAGAGAAGCCTGCTTCGAATGCTGGAGAGCACCAGTTCAAATCCCTGTAGGGAAGTATGGCCAGCTGACGAGGGCTAAGGAGCCCGAAATGGATCCATCCTGGTCTCTTAATTAATTATTATTAATCATCCCTTAAAGAAATTTAACACATATCTAAAAAGACAGCAGCAATTTAATAGGTCTCTGTCTGGATGGTCTCTAGGTTGAGTCGAAGGACAGAGAAGGATGACAAGTTTGTCTCCTCCCTTAAATAGGCCTAACAGGAAGCTGTAACAAAATATCCACTTCATCAATAAGTCCTGTGGAAAGGATGATGTAATCAGGGAAACTGGTTAGCTCAAGGCATAGAGAAGCCTGCTTCGAATGCTGGAGAGCACCAGTTCAAATCCCTGTAGGGAAGTATGGCCAGCTAACGAGGGCTAAGGAGCCCGAAATTGATCCATCCTGGTCTCTTAATTAATTATTATTAATCATCCCTTAAAGAAATTTAACATATATATATATATATATATATATATATATATATATATATATATATATATATATATATATATATATATATATATACATACATACATACATACATACATACATACATACATACATACATACATATATATATGTGTGTGTGTGTGTGTTTTCTGAGGTTTTCGCAGGTGTTTGTATGTAGGTCTTTGGTTGTTCGGGTTTTCTCCCACATAGAATTGGAAGTATCTAGAGTTAGAAAATCAAGGAGTATATGAAATCCCATGCACCACCTGCCCCACCACATACATCGGACAAACCAACAGAAGAATAAAGGCACGCATTGAAGAACACAAAAACTCAGTCAGAAAGGAGGAACCAACTTCTTCCCTGGTCCAACACCTCAAAGCCACAGGACATGATATAGACTTTAAAAAGACCAGAACTATTGCCAAAATTGAACACTTTAACAACAGAATAATCAGAGAAGCTATTGAGATAGAAAAACGGCCACACAGCATGAATAAACGAGATGATACCTCCCGCCTACCAGCCATTTGGAAACCCGCCCTCACTGACAAACGAGTCCCTAACACAAAGAATGATACCAGACCCACACTCACGAAAACCACACAGGATGTCACTATCACACATCCACGCAAAAATCAAGCCCAAACCCACACCGATGATGACCACAAACCAGAAGCCCGACCACAAACCAGAAGCCAGACCACAGCTGCATTATTAGCCACTTTAAACCCCTCCAATCCATACATGAAGCAAACTGATGCCCACCACAGAGATGTGGCATGACCACAAACGCGAAGCCAAACAACAGTAACACAGCTTTCCCAAGTATTGATGTCAGGCTGATTGATTTGTAGTCTCCTAGATCCATGCTTTTTTGCTTTTTGAAAATGGCAATCCCATCAGTTCTTTTACAGTTCTCTGGTAGTTCCCCGGTGTCCTAGGAACTTGAAATATATGTCTCAGTGTTTCCAAGATCATATCTGACAGCTCATTCAGAACTCTGGGGTGTACTCCATTTGATACTGGGGATTTGAACTCATCTAGGATGGATTGATGTTGTCTTACCATTTTCCTGTTTATTTTGATTTATATTCCTAAACTGTCTTTTACGGTATTGCTATCAGGTCTGCAAGTAATCTTTCCTGGCTTGCAGACAACGACTTTCAATAGATTCGACTGTATTTTTTCTCCCTTTTTGAAAAGACAAATGCAATGAATGATGTAAATAGTTCTGCTTTCTCCCTGCTGCCTGTCACCTCCTTGCCAGCCTCTTCCATTATTGGGCTGATAATTTACTTGGCTTTTCTTCTTGTTTTTTTACATGTTGAAAGAAAGTTTTTTTTAAATAATTTTTTAGATTTGTTGCAAGTCAACAAATGGATTCCATACTCCCAGAGTATATCTCAATCTCTCATATGAAAAAGATACCTGTACATCTCATATCCACTATAAACACATAGGCAATGAGAATTCATAACCTCAATTATAAGAACTTTTTAATTCCTCTCGCATAATGAAGAAGTTGCTGTTTTTTTAAAACTTTTGTTACATGTATGAAAGGTAGAACCTCTATCTGCTGGTAGGATTTATATCCATGCCTTTAGCCTGACTGGATTCTTCTTCTTTACAGTTTTTATTGTTTGGTTTTATGGGATTCTTTATACATGCATTTTAGTTGTACATGCCCAAGTACTTGTTACCTTGGACTCAGATCATAAAGCAAACAACAATATCATCACATTATTACAAAGTATATTCCTTGTCATGGATGTTTACAGCAAAATTGCATCCAAATGGTGACATGACCATGATATCAGGATTCAAATTCCACTCTCATGTAACTGTATGCAAACTTCTCAGTGAAGTACGCAAATCACTTTAACACCACAACTTCATGATGCACTCTTCAACATTTCCTCCCTCTCCCTGCTTGTGAATATACTCAGATAGGAAGGATGGGAGCCTTCATTACAAATAGTTTCTCCATCTTTTTTTCTCTTTATACTGCATAACCCTAAAAGTACTAAATAGACCAGAAATTAGTTTGGCTTCTTATACCTATCATTCCCATTGCTTGTCAGGGAATCAAAAGGATGTGATCAAGAGTAACTCATTCAATGGTATGTTTAAAAATATGCATTTCCTCTTCCAATTCCAACTGTGGAATTTCAGTCCCTGGAATTTGGGCCTTAATTAATTAGAAATACTGACTATCCATAGTTCTCCCTCAAACATTTGGTTTTTTTTTTTATTACTGTGGTTTATTTTTATTTACTCGATGTCTCCCTGAGAAATGAACTCAAAGTATTCAAATTCCTTAATATATTTTTTGTCTATCATTATTTCAGATATTCAATATGTTTCCCAGGTTGGGGCTCCTTTTGGGTTCTCGTAAGATAAGACTAAACAATAGAAAGGAACTCCATACTTTCCTACAGGCCACTTTTATAGAACATCTCAATGATCTTGATGAAAATGACCAGAGGAGTTTTATTGATTCATTTCTTGTTCGGCAAAGAGAGGTAATGGATCATTTATAAATGTCTGCAAATATTAATATTTGTTTTTATACATTTTAAAAAGGTACCTCCATATAAACTACACGCAGGTTGTTTTATTACCCTTGCTTTAGGAAAGGAGAAGAAAACTAACTTCTGGCAGTTTTATACTTGCTTAATTTTTTTGTTTTGTTTCACAGTCTGCAGCACTAAAGTCAAAGCCAATTAAATTTCCCCATTAAAATATCCTCAATGGAGAAGGATAGGGTCTATTCTGGATGGCTCCAAGGAATTTCCATTTGAGAATACTTAGGGCCAACCCTTCAGTGCAGTATGTGAACATTTTTGCCTTTATATGATTTTTCTAGAACTTCCCAATTTTTTTTTTATTCCAGCTAATGTTTGAAGCACAATGTCTCTCTATTTGTTTTGGGACTACAACTTCAATACTCCTTTATCCTTTTGTAAAAGGAAGCAGATTTGGAGGGCAATATATTATCCATTCAAGAAGTAGCCTCTCAGCTTTCTGGAATTTACATCGCAGCAATACACTAAGTTTTCGTGCTGGTGTTTTTTTCTTAGGAGAAGAAGAAGACGGCTACTGAGGGATATTTCCACTTTGAAAACTTTAGAACTGTTGTCAGTAATTTATTTGCTGCTGGTATGGAAACTACTTCAAGTACTCTGCGCTGGGGCATACTCCTAATGATGAAATTCCCAGAAATTCAGAGTATGTTTCATTTTATTGCTTTTCACACAATTACCTACAACTTAAATAATGATGCTTCTGCAAATGGGATCAAGTATCCTTTCCAATAAGAAACATAAAATATATTTGCAGCAATTATCATATACAGAAATAATTAAGAAATCTTTATGGGAATTTATGGTTTGGAAAGTTTAATAAAAATATCATAGTTTGAAAAGGAAATTCAACTTTTGAAATATGTTTTATTGTAATATAAATTAGTTAACCAAATTCTTGTGATTTAGTGCATTGCCCCAAATATGGAAAAATGATCTTACTTGATCATTAAGTTTTGAACAATTGGCAATAAGTGTTCATTTTAGGTTTTTGGGGTACAATGAAAATCCAGTGATAAAACATCTTACACCAGGTTTCTCTGTGTATCACATTCAGTGTAAATGCGATGTTCTTTTTTCTATTGCTATTTTCATTGTTTGCATATATATTACTACATGTAAATCCTGCATCCATTATGTTCCCATCCTAGAATGAACCAAGACTGAATTTTCTATGAACAATAATGTATTTTAGCTATGATCAAGATACATCTCTATGTGATCCACTCAACATTTCATTCTGCCTTGGGAATTAGAGTTTGGTACAATGGTTATGGTACCAAGTTAGAAACCACAGGTTTGTGAGCTCTAGTCCTGCCTTAGGCACAAAAGTCACCTTGGTGACTTGGGCCAGTCACTCTAAGCCCAACCCACCTCATAAGATTGCCTTTTGGGGGCAAATAGGAGGAGGAAGGAGAATTAGGAATGTTTGGTACCTTGAATTACTTATAAAATGATAACAGTGGGATAAAATTCTAATAAATAAAAAAGAAATCAGCACAGATCACATATTAGTATAACCAAATCTCTACTAAAATGTCCATGGATTCATAGTCTTCTCTTCAAATGTTGCAGAAGAAATATTTCTGACTGCACTAAAGCAGATTGAAATGTCTACAAAAAACCCTTACCATTGTTAGAAATTGTCACTAACAATAACGTTTTATATCATCTATTTTTTCTTTGATACATGATCACGTTTATTCATGTTTTAGGACCAGTATCAAAAGATGTCCACAATTTTGATTATTTAAATATATTATATTATTGATTTCATCTCCCAGGGAAGGTCCAAGAAGAAATTGCAAAAGAGATTGGGGTTCGTCAGCCAAGGACAGAAGACCGACTCAAAATGCCTTATACCGATGCAGTAATTCATGAAATTCAAAGGTTTGCTGATATTGTTCCAAGCAATTTGCCCCATGCGACAACCATGGATGTAACTTTCAAAGGCTTCTTCATCCCGAAGGTGATCAGTCTGAAATCACTACATAATACAAGATTTAGTCTATTTTTTACATTGTGAGGTAGAATTTTGTTAGTATTTTGTCTGTGCAGTTTTTACTAACTATGGTAGTTATAATCTTTTCAACATGTGCATTTTCAATGCTAGCATACACTCCTCATTATTTAAAAATCCATACATTTGCAATATATCTTTCCCTTTCAATGTTTAGGGAATGCAGGTTGTTCCACTGCTGTCATCAGTGCTCCATGATGAATCCCAGTGGGAGAAACCTTATGAATTCTATCCTGAGCATTTTCTTGACTCTGAAGGAAAGTTTGTGAAAAGAGATGCATTCATGCCATTTTCTGCAGGTAAGATTCTCTGTACGTGTGTGATTGTGTCCTGTAATAAGCAGCCCTTCTTTGGAAAGAAATCTTCACAAGAGATCATGGAACATTTGTTAGGATATTCAGCCTTATATTGGATTGACAATACATATGAGCCTATGTTCTTAAGGAGTTATGTAGCTTTAAGAACTAAGTATAATTTGATTGGCTGTAATTATACAGCTCTACTATAAAGGAAGCTCAGGAACGCAACTCATTCCCTTTTTGATCCCTGTTCGATTCCTTGTGATTCCTGGTTTACCTGATTGCTGTTGGGGAAAAAGAAGGAGCATTGTTTTGCATCATGTAAGATAAACTCTGTTTGGTGTAGGACTGTTATCATTGTTTGAGAAATTAGTCAGAAGAAGCATTTTAGTTGCTACAAAGTAAAGACTATTTATTTTCTTACTATCACTGTTTTAGAGTTTGTTTGTGGTTTACAGCAACGTATCTCCTTACTGTCCAGTGAATTACACTATTCCGCATTTATTTGCTAACACTGGTAAAGGAACCAGAGTGCTAATACTGGTTCTGAACCCAGAGTTGCTAACATTGGTTATGGGCCCAGACTGCACAGTGTAAATACCAGTTTACAGTTATAGAGGAGTTGCTAAAGCACAACAAACTACTCTGGTGAAGATGGCAGAAGTCCAGGGTTCAAACTTGTCACTTATTAGGCGGCTGGATGGCACCAACTACGTTTCCTGGTCCACCAAATGCAGTCTGCTGTTGCGCAGAGAGGGGTTATGGGAGGTTGTGGCGAATCCACCGGACGTGACTGCCTGGAGCGAGGATAATGCTGAAGATGCCAGAAAACTTGCAGAGTTTAAGCATAACAACGAAAGGGCACTTTGCATCATAGGTTTAACACTTGATGATTTCCAGCTAGTGCATATTCGGGGTGAAGTTTCTGCTGCAAGATGCTGGGAGAATTTAAAGAGACTGTATGTTCATGACACTGTAGGAGCACACATACATTTAACCAGAAAACTGTTTAGGACAAAGCTCAGCAAGGGAGGAGACATGTTAGTTCACATTAACTGCATGAAGGACATGTTTCTAGAGTTGCAGGAAAAGGGACTGACTTTTACAGACCAGCAGCAGGTGTACATACTGCTATCATCACTGGATGAAAGCTACACACTGTAGTGACATCATTTGAAGTGCTGCCTCAACAAGAACTTACATTAGCCAACATCTCTTTGCGTCTGTTAGAAGAGTCAAGACGGCGAGTGGAAAGGCAACAACTTGGAGCTGAGCAAGAAACTGTTGATGTAAATGTAAATGTAGATAACCATATATATACGGTAAAATATTTTAATTGTGGGGGGAAAGGCCATATAGCTAAGTATTGTAAAAGAGTTAAACCACAAAACATGGTTAGAGAGAGGAAACATAACTGTAATGTAACTACCTTTAGTAAGGCATCAGTGAACCACGATTTGTGGGTTATTGATAGTGGAGCTTCACTGTGTATCACTAGAGATAGAGGGAATTTTAGAAAAATGTATTCTTCTAGTAACAAGGTTTCATTAGCCAATGGATGGAAGTTAAAGGCAGTTGGGGAAGGAATGGCTAAATGTAAATTTGTACAGGAGGAATTGCATATGCTGTTTGTTCCTAAGCTAAAGTTTAATTTACTGTCTGTTAGAGTTTTAGTGAAGCTAGGATATATGGTTACATTCAAGGAGAATGAATGTTTGTTAGAGAAGGGTGGAACCAAGGTTACTGGAACATTGAAAGATGGCTTGTATGTACTAACTGATAATCATGTAGCTAATGCTGTATACTCAAATGTAAGGCCACATGATGAGTGCATTCACCTTCTACACAGATGTTTAGGGCACATTAATTTTCAGAAGCGTAAACAGACTGCTAAATTGGTTTCTGGGTTAAGGTTGAAACCATGTGACAAATATCTGAGTTGTAACATGTGTAACAAAGAGAAGAGCAAACAAGCCCCAGCAAACAAGTTAGATGAGTTTAAAATGAAGAAGCCACTAGAAGTCATGTTTGCTGACCTTATAGGCCCTATGAAGGCTAGTTTGGGGGGAGCTTGCTATGTACTGAGTATAGTAGATCATTATTCCGGTATGGGTTTTGCTATCTACTCAAAAACAAAGCTGAAACATTTGAGAAATTAAGGAACTGGATAAGGTTTGCCGAGAGAAAAGCAAAGAGAAAAATTGTAACCATAGTCACAGATAATGGAACAGAATTTGTGAATAGCAAGGTTAAAACCATGTTAGATTCAATGGGGATACAACACCAGTGTTCTGCTCCATATCGGCCAACTCACAACGCACACATGGAAAGGCGGGGTCAAACACTGCAAGCCATGGTAAGAACCATGCTGGCTGATGCAGGTTTACCAATAGCTTTATGGGGAGAAGCAATGTTATGTGCAAACAGTCTTTTAAACAATGTAGGGAATTCGACTACAGGTAAAATTCCATATACATTGTGGCATGGCAGAAAACCTGATCTGAGTTATATTCACATGTTTGGGTCACCTGCTTGGGTGCATATACCATCACAGTTAAGACAAAAGGGGCAAAGTAGAGCTCAACAATTGATCTTTGTGGGTCACAATTCAAACCATAAGTCTTACAGGTTTTGGCAAAAAGGCACAACGAGGATGGTTTGCAGTGCTAATGCCAAGTTCATGGAGCATTTGAACTGGGATAAGCTGAAGAATGGCAAGGAAATGAATTTTGAGAACAGAACTGACAATACATATGTAGGAGGGGAAAAAACAGAGGCTACTCAAGAGGAGGAAAGAGAGCAGGAACAAATAAAGGTAGAGAGCCCATCCATGAATCCTGAACTGCCGAGGAGGTCAAAGAGAGAAACCAGGCCACCTGATCGTTATCAGGTGACTATGGTCTATCAGACAACAAAGGTTCCTACAACACACACTGAACTAACTACATACCCAAAGGACGATCAAAAGGTGTGGAGAGCTGCGGTGGATAAGGAGTTGAATGCATTAAAAAATCTGGGAGTTTATGAGCCTGTTGCTATACCACAGGGGAAGAACATAATTGGATATATAAGGTAAAGACAGGAGTATCAGAAGAGGTAACATACAAAGCAAGATTGGTGGCACAGGGTTTTAATCAGGCTGTAACTGATTATGACGAAGTGTATGCACCAAGTCTTAAAGCAACAACTCTCAGGGCAGCATTAGTGTGGGCAGCTAGGCACAAGTATGTCATAAATCATCTAGAGTAGAGACAGCATACTTGCATGCACCATTAAAGCATATAATATGCATGCAGAGGCCAATGGGTTATGAGGAAGATGAACGACCTCAATGCTGGTTGCTTAAGAAGAGTTTATATGGATTGAGACAATCTGGTTTTGAGTGGAACCAGTGTATTGTCCAAGTGTTAAAGAAAATAGGGTTCAAGGCAGGATTGGCAGATCCATGTCTGTTCAAAATGGAGATGGATGGTATGACAGAATTATTATTGATGTTCACTGATGACATAGCTCTGGTAACAAAAACACAGCAAAATGCAGAGAGCATAGTTGATCAATTAAAGGCCCATTTCAGAATTAAGAACCTAGAGAAAATACGGCAATACCTAGGATTAAGAATCAAGAAGACCGGTAAAGGCTGAAAAGATCAATGCATTATTAAAAAGGTATAACATGGAGCTATGCAAACCATCAAAAACTCCAATGGGTCAGGAGTTCATTAATAGCGACACAGAGAGCCCATTGTTTGACAGAGGGATATACCAATCACTGGTAGGTAGTCTAATGTATATCAGCAATTGGTCAAGGCCCGATATTGCCTACAGCATTAACCAACTGGCGAGGTATAGTGCAGAACCAAATGAGAGGCAAGCTGCAAAGAGAATATTGAGATACCTGAAAAATACTATGCATCATGCATTATATTTGGAACCGGCAGAGGAGTTGGAATTAACAGCATACGCAGATGCGAGTTTTGCCACTGACATCAACTCAAGAAAGTCTACATCAGGGATTGCAATATTTCTAGGTAGATCATTAATAAGTTGGCGTTCCATCAAACAGAAGCATCTTAGCCTGTCTACAATGGAGACAGAATTTTCGTGCTTGTCACTGTTATATACTGACTTAATAAGTGTAAAGCAATTGTTGGTAGATTTAGGTATAAAAGTAAGGTGTCCGATTACTGTATATGAGGACAATCAGGCAGCTATACAAATGGCTACGAATGTAGCTGTAAAGACAAGATCAAAGCACACTGATCTTAGGTATTTAAATGTAAGAGTGTATTAAGAGTGAAATGGTAGAACTTTGGACTTCCGCTTCCACCCTCCAACGGCGACGGATGGGTCCTTGACTCGTCCGCCGCTTTGTCCTTTTTTCTGCCCCCCCACGGGGGCGAGACGCCCCATCTTGGGGGTCTCCCGTAGGGTTGGCTTGCTAGGGACGCCCCCTTCCCACGGCGGTGGGAAAGCGACCCTTGTCTTCAGCCTAGGTGACGAAAGGCTGGCTGCCAATGGAGAACGGAAAAGCTGCTTAATTTTGGAGTGAGCCAGACGTCCGGGTCGGAAGGCTCTCCCGAGGCTCGGCTGCAAGGTGAAGAGTGAGTGTGCTTTTATCTGCTATTTTATCTCCGATGGCAGCGCTGGACTAAAAAGCTTGGAGGGGGGTGTTTTTTTTGTTAAACCCCCCCTCGGATTTAAAGCGGCGCTTTGAAATGGTTCCTCATTGCGAGGGACGGGTTTTTCTCTATGCAATTTGCCTGGAACTTAGTGAAAGTGAGTGAAAGTGATCTGCGGCTTGCAACAATGTTTCTAAGTTCGATTGGCTTGTTACAACTTATTTCTTTGTTACTTTTTCTGGCTGGCTCCCAGCTTGGGCGGGGGAAGATGGCTTCTCTCCGCTCCTGAATGACTATTTTATTTATGGAAAACTACCAGCATCTTGTAATTTGGACTTCCTCTTGCTATTAATGAAGAATTTTTTTGGATTAATTGATTCCCTGTCTGGAGTGCCTTTTTTTATTATAACTATTGATTTGGGAAAGTGTTTCTCTACTGGTTCCTGAACTTTTTTACAACCTTGATTTGAAACTTTTACCTCCTGATTTGTCTCAACGGCTCCACCCAAAAAACGCCATTTTAGTGGCATTGACTCTAACAGTTAACCATGGCACAAAAATCAGAATTGGCAGGATTGGAACAAAGATTGTCTTCTCTGGAATCTGTTATACAAACTTTGGTACAGGAAATCAAGGCGCAGAGAGAAGAAAATAACAACTTTAAGAAGGAACTCCTGGAAACTCGTAATCAAGTGAAGGAGAACATACAGAAGACTGAAGATCTGGAAGGGGGGCTAACTGAGGCAAAGGGAGAGCTTAAAAATGTTAACAGCGAGGTGGGGGAATTAACTGGGCATATGTTTAGGATGGACTTCGAAAGGATGTCATATTTTTTAAGATTTCAGAATATTTCTGAAGAATCTGGTGAATGCCTGCCTGAACTCATGAGCACAATTTTAGCAGACTATTTACATAAACCTAAAGATGAGATCAGGGGGGACATTGACCTAGTCTACAGAATAAACTCTGCATATGCCAGGATAAATGAAGTACCCAGAGAGATTCACATTAAATTTGTCAGAAGGTCAACCAGAGAGGGAATTTTGAGGGCGCAGAGAGGGGGTCCTCTAATTTACCAACAAAAGGTTGTCGCTATCTTGAAGCAGGTCCCCAAAAAAATCAGAGAAATAAGAAGGAAATTTTCCTTCTTATCTAAAACATTGTTTGACCACGGGATCTGGTTCAAGTGGGCGATGCCCGAAGGGATGCTGGTGTTCTGGGAAGGAGGAAGAGTGAGAATTAAAACAGTTGCTGAGGCGGAAGCCTTTATTAAAAAACATTCCTCTGTACTGGGCGAAGATCCAGGGGGGGCGGAGGGGGCCACGGCCCCGCCCATGGGGGACCAAGCAGGAGGAAAAGAAGATACAATTGCCAAAAGACTTAGATCCAAAAAATGATTTTGCTTGCTTTTCTTTTTTCTTATTAACTTTTCTTTCCATTCTTTTTTATACCAGGATGTTTGTACATGTCTGCCATCTCAGAATTGGAAATGTAATATGTAATATGTATACACTGGTCTTTATCTTGTAGTATTTTTTTTTGATAAATTTGTTTACTATTGTTTTATTATGTAGCCCGGGATGGGCCAAGGACTCTGACGCAAAGGTTCTCAAAATGTTTCTGTAACCCTTACCCCACCCTTCAGAAAATTGTTAAAACTCAATAAAACTTTTTCAAAATCAAGAGTGAAATGGTAAAACTTGTCTATTGTATGTCAGAAAATAATGTGGCTGACTATTTTACGAAAGCTCAAGGAGCAATAAAGCACAAGGAGTGTTGTGATGCTTTAGGATTAAGGATGTAAATATATATTGATCAACGCAAGGGGGTGTATGTTAGGATATTCAGCCTTATATTGACAATATATATGAGCCTATGTTCTTAAGGAGTTATGCAGTTTTAAGAACTAAGTATGATTTGATTGGCTGTAATTATACAGCTCTACTATAAAGGAAGCTCAGGAACGCAACTCATTCCCTTTTTGATCCCTGTTCGATTCCTTGTGATTCCTGGTTTACCTGATTGCTGTTGGAGAAGAAGAAGGAGCATTGTTTTGCATCACTGTAAGATAAACTCTGTTTGGTGTAGGACTGTTATCATTGTTTGAGAAGTTAGTCGGAAGAAGCATTTTAGTTGCTACAAAGTAAAGACTATTTATTTTCTTACTATCACTGTTTTAGAGTTTGTTTGTGGTTTACAGCAACGTATCTCCTTACTGTCCAGTGAATTACATTATTCCGCATTTATTTGCTAACACTGGTAAAGGAACCAGAGTGCTAATACTGGTTCTGAACCCAGAGTTGCTAACAAAATTTAAAGAGCAACAATAACAATGAAACTTTAATTGAATGGTCTTCATTTAACAAAGTTTGATATACTGTATTTTTCGGAGTAGAAGATGCACCTTCCCCCCCCTAAAAGAATGTGGAAATGTTGGTGCATGTTATACACCGAATGCAGCTATTTTTGGCTTCCCCAAATGCCCTTGCATTCCATTTGTGTGAAAAATGGACTGTTTTTTGCAAACAGGTTTTTTTTTTTGCCTTCGCCCACCACTCAGAAGCACTCTGCAGGCTTCAGCAAGGCTGGGGGCGGGGGAGAGAAAATCCCCCCACTTTTGTGAAAAATGGGCAAAAAACAGGGGTGTTTTTGCCTTCTGCCAGCGCTGCTGAAGACTGCAAAGTTCTCCTAGGGGCCAGGAAGGACAAAAACTTTTTTTCTTACTTTCTTCTTTGAAATCTTGGTGCGTCTTATACACCAGTGCATCTTATAGTCCGAAAAATATGGTAATTTTGGCCTTTTTTGGATGATTCTCGTACAAGACTTCAACTGGTTTCAAATTATTCAAAGGAGGGTCGTAAAAGGTAACAGTCTCTAGCTGTTTGCAATGCCTGCGAAGGTTATTAGGGTTTTCAGGTTGAAAAGAATTAGCCCGAGGAGAAAAAGGACTTGATTGTATGGTGTCTGGGAAAAATACAGGGTGTAAATCTATACCTAATATTGTCAAAGTGAAAGAGAAGCTGAGATCTGTATCTTTCCACAATATAGATCTTAACAGTACATCCCCAGAATTAGGGCAAAAAAGCAAAGGAAAATAGTATAAGAGTCACCATGGGGTGTTAAGGAATATGGCAATCAGCTATGAATTATGGACTCCTTGGTGCTCTCTGAACTTGGTTGTTTGCATGCAAACCTACACAACTAGGCAACATCATCCGTGCAAGTGATTGTGGGGGGTTTTCCCTGCTTGTATTGTCCCGCCAGCATTGGTGGAAATTTAATTTTATCCTTGGTAGTTCCTTGATTAGGTTATTGTTTACTGTTTGATTGTTTGTCTGATGTTAATCCATGTTTGATATTTATATTTTTATGTGTTGGCTGTTGCAGAGGATATATTCTGGTTTTTTGTTTCTTCTTAGCTTTTTTATTCTTCTAAATGGTGAGTAAAAAATGGCTTCTCTCTGTCTACTGATGGCTGATTTGTCTCAAGCTTCCTAGAGCTCAAACTCACACCATTATGGTGATGTCATGTGACATATTGTGACTTTCCCCCCTTTGCTAAACCAGGCATCCACCCATGGGCTGGGAGTTTGACAGCCCTGTCCTCGAGCTTTTGGATTTAGTTTGGTCTCTAAGATAATTACAGTTTCTCAGTTGAAACTTTGAGTCTGTCCAGTGCTGTGAATTTAAGGAATTTAAGATCTCCTGACTGCTAGTTGATGTCCATGCATATGCCCTGCTAGTATTCTACTTTTCTGTCCTAAATAATAGCTTTTACAGTCCTTATACTATATGTTAAAAATGACTCCTGCATTTCCCCCCTTGAACTACTGAATCATTTGGATTTTTAATGTTGCTTTGGAAGGTTTTTAATTGCTTTCTGCACTATAGTGATACATTGTGGTTGTAATAGACTGTTGGTTATTTCTGAGATGCTTTTAATGAGTCTTAGAAATATTCTTTTCATAACTTATGTTGAATATGCTGTAGTGTGTTTAGTTGTCAGAAGCTTATTGATAACCCAGAGCTCAACCCTGAGCTACATATTTTTTTCTATTGGAATTTATGGAAGCACGTTTTATTTCACTGGAAATGCATAAAACATTCATATGGCAGGGTTAATTTTAATAATATTGATTTTACCCCATCAATTTAATGGAATTTTAATCATTTTTTCCTATTTACTGCAATATTTCCATCACTTTAAATATAATACGGCTAGTGACTTTGATTGCCATTTGTTTTTTTACAGATGTTTTCCTCAAACGCTACTACAAATGATCTGTTAAACAGATGTATTCCTGCAATTGTAGTCATGACATCTAAAGTGAAATGCTTCTTTTCAGGGCATCAGTGTAGAAGGGTACTTAACAAAGTTTCTCCTTCTTTTAAGATTATCACAATTCTGGTTCTACCAATTCTTATTGTTTCACTTTTGTCTGTTTTCATATCAATGTTCTGTCATAACTTTTCTTTTTGCTGATCTCTCCATGGCCATATGCCATTGGGAAGCTATGTAAAACAGTTTAGAAAGCCAATAAATCACATTTTTGCCACGTATTCTTTCTTCCAGGTCGAAGAGTATGTGCAGGTGAGAACCTTGCTAAAATGGAGCTCTTCCTCTTCTTTACCAGCCTCCTGCAGAAATTTACCTTTCAACCACCCCCGGGAACATCTAAAAATGATCTGGATCTAACGCCTGTAGTTGGATTTACAACCCCTCCTATACCCTATAAGACCTGTGCCATTCCATGTTCATAAGACACAAGACCTTCGTAACAGCCTTTCTCAGTCTTGGGGAATGTGATTAGCTTAAAAGGTTGTTTGAAACTTTTAGTTACTCTAATTCATTTTTAAGCAATGTACATTTTTCTATAATACTTATATATATGTATGTATGCATCCGTTTGAAGAAATTATTGATTGCAATAATAACCCAGAAGGAATAATTAAACAAATTAATTGATGTGAAACTTATCTGAAATAAAAGATCAATTGCAATAAGAAACAATGAGCTTTGATATTAATAGGAATGTATTCCATGCAAAATAAAGAAGATTTATTTGGGAACAATTATTCCCAGATTTGTAGAAATAGAATGACAGAGGTTATAACTTAGGAAAAGCTGTCATTGTTCCAGTTGGGATGAACATCTTGCTAAGGTTTAAATTTTTGTTCCAAAGAATCCCAATGAAAATTGAAGAAAAAACATTATGCCACTGGCAGAAATGAGGAACACATTTTATACAGTCCAGCAAAAGACCCAGGAGTAAGTTCAAAAATTTGTAACATTGAAATAATGATAGGTGGCCAGTTATGTTACCAGGCTAGTTGTTTAACTGGGATAAAAGATTGAATTAGAACCTCTGATGGCTGGATTGATCAACTTTGCACTCAATGTTATATTCAGAAAATGATTGGTATAATATGTGGTGGTGCAGTGATTAGAATGCAGTGCTGCAGGCACTGGTAGTTTGGCCCTCACCAGCTCAAGGTTGACTTAGCCTTCCATCCTTCATATTACTGATGACCCAGATTGTTGGGGGCAATATGCTGACTCTGTAAACTGCTTAGAGAGGACTGTAAAGCACTGTGAAGTGGTTAATAAGCCTAAATCCTATTGCTACTGCTACTGCTAGTACATTTTTCTGGTGTTGGTTACCAGAATAAACAATTCATTCTCTATTGCATTGTTAGAAATAAAAATAATCAGGGTGGATGGTTTTTTTAAATATTTGTGGCAATGTGATAAATGTTATAAAATCCAATAATATGGGTGGCTGCCTTTAAAAAAAAACCCTAACCTTTATGTTACCATAAAAGTATACTCATTCGGCTTTGCCTATGGCAAACATCTTAAGTCAGGCACAAAATATTCCAATTTATAATTTAGGATTTGAGCTATGCATATTATTCACTACATAATAAACCTATTTATATAACAGCATGATTTTCAAATTTTCAAATTGTTGACTTATATTAACATCCTTTTGAATTTTTAGTTAATGTCACTATGTTTGAAAATCTCCTTTTAATCCATTTTTTATTATATTATTTTCTAGATTTTCTTTATAATTGCAGAAGTAATAAATGAACAAAAATGCAATTAAGAAAAAATATAATTAATGAAATAATTAGTTTCATGTGTACAGTATAAAACTGCATATAGGCATATAGTACATATAGATAGAAATCTGAAGATTTGCATAAAAAGCCAGTGTCAGCCTTTACTTTGCTTGCTTGCTTTCAGCTGCCATAGAAACAGGAAGGAAGGAGGCTTGAGGTATTTGGGATGGGAAACATATGATGCTAGAGAAGTTATTAGGAGGGAGTTTGGTTCTCACCATCTTCTGCGCATGCTTATGGCCTGTGTTTGCACTTGGTCAAGGTCAACCATCTCTGCATACCAACTGAATGAGGTTTTTTGAAGATGCACCCTACATGACACCTTAGGGAGTTGCAGATTGGTCATTGGGTTGGGGTGATTGGGGAGAGGGTGCTGGGCAAAGGTTTGATATGTACATGTTCGCACCTTTTTGGCTCAGATCTTGCTTTCCTTTCACTGCTTTCTTTTCATAACCAGTAAAAGTATCTTTATCTCTACAAAAATGGAGTTGGGAGTTTTCTTTCTTGGTTATTGAAGGAGGCACACCTGAAAGCCAGTTTGTTCTAACCTGATTAAGACATCAGGCTAGAAACCAGGAGTCTGTGATTTCAAATCCTGCCTTACTCATGAAAGCCAGCTAGGTGACTTTAGGCTAGTCACTCTGTCTCACGGGTTTGTTGTTGCTGGAAAAATAGAAGGAGATAGTAATATCAGGTTTCTTCACTGCTTAAAGTTGCTTATAAAAATAATAAAGGTAGGAAATAAATAAATAAAAATAAATAAAAGGGTTCATGGATATATAATACTCTTCATTTGTAATTACATTGTGTCATGCCTAAACAAAGTGTGGGAGGGGTGATAAGTAAGTTTCACCTCCTTCTGACAATCTGCTTTCCTGGAAACTGAGTGCAACAAGGCTTGACCTGCCCTTAGACACTTTCTGTGAAGCCAAAAGGCAATAAACACAGCAAGGATGAGATATTATTTTTCATTCTTCCTTCTCATATGTAGAAATTGGAGACTGTAATAATTATTAATAAAGATCCATAAGTATGATATACATATTGTGTAAATGTAAAAGAAAGAAAGTAACATGATCTTGGTTTTTATCCACCAATTTCTGTTTGGTAAAACACAAAACAGAATTCAAAGAATCTTTGAATCTTGGTTACTGTTGCAGAGTGTTCTCTGCACTGGAGAGAGGGGGTCTTTTTTTATTTCTTTTAATCTATAATGTAACCTGAAAATATTTGTTGATGCTCCTAAACTCTGGAGGATGAAATGGAGGTCTGAAGACAGCTCTTCAAAAAAGGGACGAAACTATCACAGTGAAATGAAGATCCAGCAAGTAGACTGGTTCTTTAATAATTTGAAGCAAAGAGAGGACTTGGACCACCCATAAGTTATAGAAAGTTCCTCTTCCTATTCTTTCTTCCCATTCCTTTTTAGTTTGTTTTAGATTTTACAATTGTAACCATCAATAAAATTACTATTAAAAATATTTGTTGATAACAGTAATGTTAGATGAACAATCATTTCATTGCCTAGACTTGGACTTCATAGCACTGGAGCACTTGGGAACGCCACTCTTCCATAATGTAGAGCAAACACAATTTCTTTGATTGTTCCTACCCAGAATGTTTTCTGGAGCTTAATGAGAGAAAAGGTAAACTGGCAGCTGGTGGAACCAATTGGCAAATCCAAATCAGCAAGTATCAAAAGCAGGAGTCACATGACAATACGTAATCAAGAATGGCGACAGGTTTAGTAGCTTTCGCGCGTGCGTGATTTGGCATCCTGGTTTTTCCCGCCAGCTTGCAGAAGATTGCTATTTTTGGGAAGACTACGAGTAAGTTAAATAATGAAAGATAGCAAGGAGCCATATTTTGTGAAGTTTATAAAAACTCTGGAAAGTTCAGAGTGTTTTCTTCAAGCCCTTGAGTCCATCAAAGAATTTCAGTCAGAAGAATGTCTTCAGATTCTTGATAAGGAAGCTGCACTTAAAATAGAAGAGAATGACAAATCCCTTTATATATGTGATCAGTTTAGTGGCATTGTTTTTAATCATCTTCAAAAGCTTGGTTGTGGGATTGTGGGGCCACAGGTAGTTATCTACTGTATGCAGAATCAACAATGCGTTCCAAAGGCTCACCATCCAGTATTTAACATGACAATGGCTGATGTAACAATATCTTGTACAAGTCTTCCAAAGGAAATAAGGGAGGAAGTCCATGAATATGTACAGTTGATGGGCGGTCGTGTATTCAGAGATCTTAATGTATTAGTAACCCACCTTATAGCTGGAGAAGTTGGAAGCCAGAAATACTTAGTTGCTGCTAATTTAAAAAAACCCATTTTGCTTCCCATTTGGATAAAAATATGGGATAAATCACAACGCAGGATCACTAGATACACAGATATAAATATGGGAGAGTTTCTGTGTCCTCCATTTCTTGCTGTACAATCTGCGTAACTGGTTTAAGCAGCATGGATAGACAAGAAGTCCAGCGTCTCACCACTGAGAATGGTGGTCAATATACAGGGCAACTGAAGATGAATGAATGTACCCATCTTATTGTTCAAGAACCAAAAGGTCAGAAATATGAATGTGCAAAAAGGTGGAATGTTCATTGTATATCCATGCAGTGGTTTTTTGACAGCATTGAAAAGAGATTTTGCCAGGATGAATCAATGTATTTGATAGTTCCTAGTACAAAGCAAGATAACACACCAAGCACTTCAACTCCTACAAGTCAAGCTAGCAAGCCAGACAGTCGAACACTTTCGGATGTTAGTCATATTTCAAATATCAACTTAAGTGACATTAATGAAACGTCATGTAGTTCTGTTTTGAATAGCAGACTGGATCCTTCACCTGATGATCTGAACAACTTGAATATTAGTTCTTTGCAAACACGTGAGGATTTACTGGATGGATGCAGAATTTATCTTTGTGGTTTTAATGCCAGAAAATTAGATAAAATAAAAAAACTGATTAATTCCGCTGGTGCTGTTCGTTTTAATCAACTAAATGAAGATGTGACACATGTTATTTTGGGGGATAATGATGATGAATTAAAACAATTTTTGAAGAAGACAGAACAGAGGCCACATGCTGTGACAGTACAATGGCTTTTGGAATGTTTTAGAAAAGGTTATTTAATACCTGAACAGCAATATGGGCCTGCAAGTTATCGACAAGCGAATATTCCATCTTCTGAGCCACCTTTCACCTCCAAAAAAAATGGCATGTTGAAGAAAGAACATGTGAATATTATGGCAGCTGCAGATACTGATGAAGAATTGCTATCTCAGTATGTTACTCATGATTCCAAAGTAGTTCATTTTGATGACCACACTGAAACTGATTACGCTGTGTTTTAAGATGGAAAAGAGGTCACTGTTAAATCCTTGGCAGAGTCTTCTTCAGTTATTGAAGGAGCCTTATTTAGTGGAAAGAATTTTCTCATTCTTGGTTTTGGCAAAGCAGATGAATCTTGCATAAGAGCTCTGATTGAAGAGAATGCTGGGAAGGTTCTACTCCAGGAAAAAAGAGTAATTGCTGATTATGCTGTGGTTCCTCTTCTGGGAAACAAGGTCATATCAACTGTAGAAGATGTGGTTACAAACACATGACTGGTGATGTGTATAGAACAACAGACTCTGATAGATCCTCAGTCAAGTCCACTTTTCAGCCCAGTGCCAATGAAGGAAGGAGCCACCCCATTACAGCATTTTGTGTTGTCTTTCAGTCAGTTTAGTGGAGCAGAGAGAGAATCTTTAGTATGTTTGGCAAGTCAGCTTGGGGCAAGAGTTCAGGAATTCTTCGTTAGAAGAGCCAACTCAAAGAAAGGAATGCTTGTTAGCACTCACCTGGTGCTAAAAGAGCCAGATGGATCTAAATATGAAGCAGCAAAGAAGTGGAATCTTCCTGCCATTACTATGGCTTGGCTATTGGAGTCTGCTAGGATGGGAAAAAAGGCTGATGAAAGCAAATTCCTGATTGAGCATATAGATAACAAAGATAAACAAAAGAATCTTACAAATTCTTCAGAAGAAATGGAGAAAAGTATTGCATTTACAAATACACCTAATTATACTAGTAATGCCCTTGAACCTGGAAATATAACAACAGTGACACCCCTGGATGTGAATCGTTTCCAAAGCAAAGCTTTCCAAAGTGTTATTTCACAGCATATTGGTAAAAATCCTAGCCCTTCAATCGGAAGCAAAGCAGTACAGAAGGAACCCTCTCTGCATCTGGACACACCATCTAAATTTTTATCTAAAGACAAGCTCTTTAAACCTTCTTTTGATGTCAAGGATGCTTTGGCAGTTTTGGAAACTCCAGGTGGTCTTAACCAGGAAAACACAAATATAAGTACTCCTCTTTCAGAAGTCATTTGCAGGAATTTAAAACTAGCTTTGGCCAACAGCACACATCAAACAGTTGCAATCACTGCCAGTCCGCAGCTAAAAGCTCCATGCTGGCAAATGGAAGAAGAATCAAAACCTTTAGCAGATGTTGTCATCTGTGTGAGTAAGAAGCTTAGTAAAAAGCAGAGTGAATTGAATGCTATTGCTGCATCTCTTGGAGCGGATTACAGGTGGTGTTTTGATGAAACTGTAACCCATTTCATCTACCAGGGAAGACAGAATGATAACAACTGAGAATACAAATCTGCTAAAGAAAGAGGCATATACATTGTTTCAGAGCATTGGCTCTTGGAGAGTGCACAAGAATACAAACGACTAGGTGAATCTATTTATCCTCATACATATAATCCTAAAATGAGTTTGAATATTAGTGGTGTGGAACATGACAGATTCTCACAAAGGCTTGAATCTGCTGGAAAAGAAGGGAAAGGAGACAAAAATAATTCACTGAATGATAAAGATACAAAAAAAATATTATTGATCAAATAAATGAGGTTGAACAAAAGGAGAATGAAGCAAAAGGAGTTTTAACACAGACATTAGAAATGAGAGAAAACTTTCAGAAGCAGCTCCAAGAAATCATGACTGCCACAACTTTAGCAAAGCTTCAAGGACAAAGGAACTCTTTATCTCGTAATGGTTTTGAGAATTCTCCAACAACTCCAGATGGACCCCGTTCTGCTCGTAATGGCCGCAGTAGAATTTTGGAAGCTTTAAGGCAGTCACATGATGGAGCAATTGATGTCAATACTGAGCCATCCCAGAATGAACAGATAATTTGGGATGACCCTACGGCAAGAGAGGAGAGAGCCAGGCTTGCCAGCGTGGGTTATGCAAAATGTGTTTAAGAAAAGAATACAATTTATCCCGCAAATGTTTTTACTGGGTATAATTAAGGATTTTACTAAAGGGGAAACAAAATTGATTTTGTATATGGTTACAGCAGCGAGGTTGTTGATTGCTCAACATTGGAAAAAAGATTTCTTACCGACAATTGATCAATGGATTCAAAAAGTGGTGGGGTTTGCCGAAATGGCAAAAATCTCAGCTTTTTTAAAAGATCAGAAACAGGAGAATTATGCACAGGAATGGGTAAAGTGGATTGATTATATACAGAATAGATATCAGACCAGGAAGTATTATGTAGCCTTTAGGTAAGAATGTTTAGATTGATAGGGTGATATGTGAGTGAAACAATGTGAATAGAGCAAATATTACATGGGATGTTTGGAATTATTAGAGTGGTGTATAGCGGAAGTCAGGGGGGTGGGTTTGAATGGGAGGTGGGGGAGGGTTAGGGTGGTGGGTGGGGAAATACATATGCATAATTAATTTAGAATATGGGATTAACGGGATATGGTTATGTCTAGAGAAATTTATATTATGATTGTTTGGAGGTGAGGGGATACAATACTGGAATGACAAATTAATTTTAAGATAGGGGGAGGGGAGGGGGTATAGTATTGGTATGTGATTTATATTATATGTCGGGGGGTAAAAAGGGGGAAAATTGGTTTGAATAAAACTTTTTCAATAAAAAAAAAAGCAGCCATGTTTGCTCAGCATGTAAGATGGACAAAAAAAAAATCAAACTGCAATCATGAAAGGCAATTTGCATACATTGCCCCACTTCTGTGCCGACCTTATGCAAATGTCCAAGACAGCTGCCAATTGAGAGGGTTTTCTTTTTAACTGTGGCAGCTCTCATAACATATTTTCCAGCCTTCCCATACAGTACACTGTACAGATATGTTCCATAAACCCCAATGCTACAAGCAAAGAGAAAGTCTGTCACAAAACCTGTTTGGTCCAAATAAGAGATTATGAAGAAAATTAAAACACTCTCCTCTTTTTACTGACCAGGGAGACATAGCAATTCTTTAATTTTAATTCACCTTTTAACAGAGAGTTAAAAAGATGTTGAGACGTTTGGAAAAAGTTCAGAGAAGAGCAACTAAGATAATCAAAGGCCTGGAGACTAAAACATATAAAGAACATTTGCAGGATTTAGGTTTGACTAGTGACTAGTCTAAAGAAAAGAAGAATTGTGTGACATGATAGCAGTATTCCAGTATTTGAGGGGCTGCCACAAAGAAGAGGGGGTCAAATTATTCTCCAAAGCACCAGAAGTCAGGACAAAAAATGAAGGTGGGAAACTAATCAAAGAAGCGGGGATGCAGAGGTGGTTTGCTAGTTCGGTTACGAAAGCAGCCTCACAGACCAGCATTACCAAGCATTTTCCTAACCAACTCTAGATCCTTTGTCCACAAAACCAATGAACTAGAGCTGTGGATGGCAGCGAATAAGCTCATTCGTGACTGCTGTGTGATGATCATCACAGAGACCTGGCTTCATCCACTTGTACCGGATGCGTCTGTGGAGCTAACTAACCACACCACACACCACTTTGACAGAAACAACAACTCTGGTAAAAGCAAAGGTGGAGGACTGTGTATTTACACACATAATAACTGGTGTACCAACAGTAGAGTTGCTTATACACACTGCTCTGCAGACTTGGAATTCTTAACTGTCATTTGTCGGCCATTTTATTTACCTAGAGAGATTTCTGTTACAGTTATAACTGCTGTCTATATTCCACCTGATGCAAATGTTAGCACAGCACTCTCTAAGTTACATGATGCCATCGAGAGGCAGCAGCAAACTTACCCTGAGGGTGCTTTTATCGTGGCTGGGGATTTTAATCAAGCCAGTCTAAAGTCTGTTCTCCCTAAGTTTGTACAGTATGTGCAGTGTACCACCAGAGGTAAGAATACTCTAGACCATATGTACTCAAACTTAAGACAGGCATATAGAGCAATCCCCCTCTCCCATCTGGGTACATCTGACCACATCTCTCTGCTGCTGTGGCCAAAGTATATTCCCCTCAGGAAAAGGATACGGCCAGTCTTGAAAACTGTCAAAATCTGGCCAGAGGGAGCACTCTGTCAGTTACAGGACTGCTTTGAGACTACCGAGTAGAGTATATTTGAACACTCGGAGCTGCAAGAATTCACTGACACTGTACTCTCATACATTAAGACATGTACAGATAATGTAACAGTGAATAAACGTATCAGAGTTTACAGCAATCGTAAACCCTGGATGTCAGCAGAGGTACAATCACTGCTGAGAGCCCGAAACTCTGCTTTCAAAGCAGGAAACAAAGACAAATATAATGAAGCCAGGGCAAACTTGAGAAGAGGCATTAAGGCAGCTAAACAGGAATACAAGCAAAAGGTAGAGAAGTATCTGGAAGATAACAACTCGAGACAGGTGTGGCAGGGACTACAACACCTAACCAACTATCAGGGCAATACAAAAAAAATAGCCAATGCTGATGCCCTGCTAGTAGAGGAGCTAAATAGCTTCTTCGCCCGCTTTGAGGTAAAAAGACCAGTCTCTGTGGCTTTATCCCAAAGTCCCTCTAACATCCAGCCACTCACCCTGGATGAACATCAAGTGAGAGCTGAGCTGAAGGCTGTAAATCCCAACAAAGCTGCAGGTCCAGATGGGGTGTTGGGGAAAGTGGTAAAAACCTGTGCTGACCAATTAGCAGGGGTTCTGACAAGGATTTTTAACCTATCCCTGAAACAGGCTAGAGTCCCATCATGCTTGAAAGCAGCCACCATTATCCCAGTTCCAAAGACAACAGCCATAAAAAGCTTGAATGACTATAGACCCATTGCACTGACGTCTATAGTGATGAAGTGCTTTGAGAGACTGGTCCTACAACACCTCAGGTCCTGTCTTCCACCAAGTTTTGAACAACACCGGTTTGCGTATAGAAACAACAGGTCGACAGGGGATTCCATCACCACTGCTCTCCATATCGCACTGAGTCACCTTGAGAAATCTGGGAATTATGTCAGAATGCTTTTTATAGATTATAGCTCGGCCTTTAACACCATCCTACCAGGCATTCTCATTGAAAAGTTGACTGACCTGAATTTCCCTCCCCTTATTTGTGAATGGATCAAAGACTTCCTGACTGATCGTCCACAAACAGTAAGGGTTGGGTCCTTTACATCTTCCACACTGAAGCTCAGCACAGGCTCTCCTCAGGGCTGTGTGCTCAGCCCCTACCTCTACTCACTGTATACATATGACTGCATATCCTCTGATCCATCCAACATCATAATAAAGTTTGCAGATGACACAATGGTGGTGGGTCTCATAACTGGAGGGGACGAATCAGCATACAGGGAAGAAGTCCAGAAGGTATCCGCATGGTGCTCAAGAAACAACTTACATCTAAATACTAGTAAGACAAAGGAGATGGTGCTAGATTTCCGGAGGCACAGAGAGGAACCTGCCCCACTATATCGAGGGGGGCTGTGTGGAGAGGGTTTCCTCTTTTAAATTCTTAGGAGTGCTTATTAGCCAAGATCTCACCTGGAAAAACAACATGTCTCTGGTGATTGGAAAAGCTCAACAGAGACTTCATTTCCTTAGAGTCCTGCGGAAAAATCAGGTGGAACAACGGCTGATGATCTCTTTCTATCGGTCCATCATAGAAAGTGTCCTCACATATTGTATCACAGTGTGGTATGCTGGTTTAACAGTTGCGGAGAGGAAGGCACTACAGAGAGTGATCAAATCGGCACAAGAAACCATTGGTTGCCCTCTGACATCATTGGATAACATCGCCAGATCTCACTGCTTTAGCAGAGCAAGGAAGATTCTCAAAGATGATTCACACCCTGGTTGGTATCTCTTTGCCCTTCTACCATCAGGCAGAAGATATCAAAGTATAGCCAGCCGAATGAACAGCCGAATGAACAGGTTTAAAGGTAGCTTCTATCCATGGGCTGTGAGACTTTTAAATTCAACTGCAATCACTCCATGCACATGCTAGTTTTTTTTCTTTTTTCTTTTCTCTCTTTTTTGTTTCTGTTATAATTTTGCACTAGTGAAGTTAAAACCAATTTCATTGTAATTTTTACAATGACAATAAAAAGATGATGATGATGATGATGATGATGATGATGATGATGATGATGATTATTATTATTAAAGAGGGAAACAACCTGGAATTAAGGAGTAACTTCAACTGCGCATGCGCAAGATGGCGGTCAGCTCTTGAGTTCCGTGCTGGTCGTGGAGGCTCAATGGCCAGCTAAAATGAGCAAGGCCGGCCCGTGAAACCATCTAGGGGCCGGATTCAGTGAATGGACCACCCTGGCAGCGTTTTGAGACCAGGCGGGTCTCCCAGGGTGGTCGGAGGCGTGAGCAAAGAGGTCGGAGGTTGGAGGAGGCCGGCTGACGAAACGCCGGGCCGGGCCCCGAGCCGGACGCCAGGCGCTTTCCGCTGAGCGCCACCCAGAGGATGGAGATGGCTGGAGGCTGGAGGCTGTGAGAGAGCTGGAGGCTGGAGGCCGTGAGAGAGCCAAGAGGAAGAACGAGTCGGCGGCTATGGGAGAGGCTGAGAAAGAGGCTGTGAGAGAGCCGGAATGGCCGAGGCTGTGAGAGAGCCGGTGAGAGAGAGCCGGAACGACCGAGTGGTGAGAGGCGGGGGGTGAGCGGCAGGGCGGAATGGAGGCCGGCCACCTGGCAGTCGAGCCGGACGACGGACGCTGCTCACTGAGCGCCATTCAGAGGCCGTGAGAGGGCCGGAAGGCTGTGAGAGAGCCGGAGAAATGAGTGGTGAGCAGTGGGGGTGAACGACGAGCGGCATGGAGGCCTGGCATGGAGGCCTGGCTGCCGGGACGAAGCCGAGGGACCATGAGGGAACTGGAAGACCTTGCAGCTGAGGCTTGCACTTTAGACCTTACCCCATGGTCCATTTACCATCATTTACCATCATTAACTCTCCATTCCCCTGCCTTAGAACTATAAGAACTGCTGAGAACTATTTTAGAACTCGCAAGGAATACAACATCATTCCAAGACCTCTGAGCCTTTTATTACTATTTATTACTATGCTATGCACTCCTGAAATTAATTATGAATTTTTGTATTTAACATTCTGTACATTTTAGCTGCCATTGTGCCTTTTAAATTATGCACAGCGACTTATTTAAATTTTTACATTTTTACTATCTATTTATACTATCTAATTAATTTTTATCCTATTATTAATTATATCATGTACTTAAGAGCTGACCTGTTGCGACTGTGAGAGTCCCCGCTCTCGCAGGTTTGGCCCTCCACTCTAACGAGGGCCCGCCTTGATGAGGGATTTATTAATCCGGAGAGGTGGAAGAAGCGTGGTCTTAGGGTTTTTTTAGTTTCTAGGTTAGTGTCTATTTTAGGGGGTACCAGGGAGGGGGGAGGGTATAGACGGATAGAGATAGAGATGGAAAGAGAGGGCCAGGCCAGCAGACGACGGAGGGTAGCGGAAGGGGCCGTGAGTAGGGGGGAAATACGAGTCATTCCGTCAGAGGGCAATTCTATCCAGAAGGTCGTGGGGAGAGGCAGGTCCGAGGGGAGACAATTTCCATCCTCCCGGTTGAGGGCACAGAACCGTTGGTTGCAAACGGTGAAGTGCCACAACCCCCGCTCGCTAGGGGGTCAGGAAGTACAGAGCCAGGGCCTGCGGCTGATGTTTTGCAATGCCAGGTCCGTAGTCAACAAAGCCCCCCTCGTTTATGACCTCATGTCAGAGGAGGGGCCGGACCTGGCAGGAATAGCGGAGACCTGGTTGGGCCACGAGGGTGGACTTCCCCTTGTTGAAATGTGCCCACCAGGCTACCGCGCTTTTCATCAGCCTTGGGCCCTTGGCAGGGGCGGTGGGGTAGCGGTTATTGTAAGGAAAGTCTTGAGCCGAGAGAGACCACTGTGCCACAGACTACCGGTTGTGAGTCCCTCTGTGTGAAGTGGGGCCTAGGGAGGCAGTTGGGTGTGCTGGTTGTATACCTGGCTCCCCGCTATGTAGCAGCAGCCCTGCCCGAGCTCCTGGAGGTGATCGCTACGGTGGCAGTTGAGACCCCCAGACTTTTAGTCATGGGGGACTTTAATCTGCCATCGGTGGGCGAATCATCTGAGGTAGCTCGGGAGTTCATGGCTTCCATGACGGCCATGGACCTGACCCAACTAATTTTAGGTCCCACCCACGAGGGTGGACATACACCGGATCTCATCTTTGTCTCTGGCCAGTGGAAGAGTGATCTGGGTATAGGGGATATAGACATCACGCCCTTGTCATGGTCAGACCACTCACTTCTCCGCCTTGACTTTCCAACCACTACCCCCCTCCGCGAGGAGGCGGAACCTGGGCCACCAATTTGGTTCTGCCCCAGGCGCCTGATGGACCCGGATGGGTTTCAGACGGCGCTTTGGCCACTTCCTGTATCCCTGACCTGCGCCCCGATCGAGGACCTTGTGGTCGCATGGAATACTGCGACCACGGGAGCCTTGGATCGGGTCGCACCCTTGCGGCCTCTCTTGCGGCGGCGAGCCACCCTGGCTCCCTGGTTTACCGAGGAGCTGAGGGTGATGAAATGCCGCAAGAGATGCCTAGAGAGAAGATGGAGGTCTACCCGTTCTGAATCCGACCGAACACAGGTAAGAGCCCATTTACGGACTTACATTGTGGCGCTGAGAGTGGCCAAACGTCATCATTGTGCCACTCTCATAGCATCCGCAGAAAGCCGCCCTGCCGCCCTGTTTAGGGTGACCCGCTCCCTCCTTCAACAGAGGGTGCGGGAAGCCCCGCTACAGGGCAGAGCAGAGGAATTTGTGACTTTTCTGCAGGAGAAAATCGCTCAGATACAGAACGAGTTAGCCCCCATTGATGGCCCAGTGGGATGCCACGAGACAGATCTTGTTTGGGAGGAGTTTGACTCCGTTACTTCCGAAGATATGGACAGGTTACGTGGGCGACTGCGAGCCACCACATGTTTATTGGACCCCTGTCCCTCCTGGCTTGTGCTGGCATCCTGGGAGGTGACATGAGGCTGGCTCCAAGAGGTTGTCAACGCATCCTTGACTGAGGGTTCCTTGCCTGCTTCCCTAAAAGAGGCTATGGTGAGGCCCCTCCTCAAGAAGCCCTCTTTGGATCCAGCTTTATTAACCAACTATCGTCCAGTCTCCAACCTTCCCTTTTTGGCGAAGGTTGTTGAGAGTGTGGTGGCACAACAGTTTCCCCGTCACCTGGAGGAAGTTGAGTATCTAGATCCGCGCCAGTCCGGCTTTCGGCCCGGGCATAGCACCGAGACGGCATTGGTCGCGTTGGTCGATGATCTCTGGAGGGCCAGAGATGGGGGTTGTTCCTCCATCCTGGTCCTATTAGACCTCTCGGCGGCTTTCGATACCATCGACCATGGTATCCTATTGCATCGGCTGGGGGGGTTGGGGGTGGGAGGCACCGTTTTACGGTGGTTCTCCTCCTACCTCTCTGGCCGATCGCAATTTGTGTTGGCAGGAGAGCAGAGGTCGACCTCGAGACCCCTCACATGTGGGGTGCCTCAGGGGTCGGTCCTCTCGCCTCTCCTGTTCAACACATATATGAAGCCGCTGGGTGAGATCATCCGTGGTTTTGGGGTAGAGTACCATCTCTACGCTGATGATACTCAGCTGTATATATCTACCCCAAACCACCCCAACGATGCCGTAGTGGTGATGTGCCAGTGCCTGGAAGCCGTACGGATCTGGATGGGAAGTAACGGACTCAGGCTCAACCCGACCAAGACCTAGTGGCTGTGGTTTCCGGCTGCCCGATTCAACCAGCTGACTCCATCGCTGGCCATAGGGGGCGAACATCTTGCCCCTGTGGATGGGGCACGCAACTTGGGTGTCCTCCTAGATGCCCGGCTGTCCATGGAAGATCAAGTGACAGCCGTGGCTAGGAGGGCGTTTTACCAGGTTCGCCTGGTTCGCCAGTTGCGCCCCCTATTGGATCGGGACACCCTTCGCACAGTCACTCATGCTCTCGTGACATCCCGTCTGGACTATTGCAACTCTCTCTATATGGGGCTCCCCTTGAGGTGCACCCGGAGACTTCAGATGGTCCAGAACGCAGCCGCGCGGGCAATTCTGGGAACCTCTAGGTTTACCCATATAACACCGCTCCTGCGCGAGCTGCACTGGCTGCCTGTCGTCGTCCGGGTGCGCTTCAAGGTATTAGTCATCATCTTTAAAGCGCTCCATGGCTCGGGACCTAGCTATTTGCGGGATCGGATCCTGCCTCACACATCCTCACGGCCGATTCGCTCCCACAGAGAGGGACTTCTCCGGGTGCCGTCCACTAGACTTTGTCAGCGGGCGACGCCCAGGGGAAGGGCTCTCTCTGTGGCGGGCCCAGCCCTCTGGAACGACCTTCCCCCCGACATTAGAACGACCACGGACCTCCGCTCCTTCCGTCTGAAACTAAAAACTCATCTTTTCCGTTTGGGCGGCCTAGGGTAGTCTCTCTCTATGGGGTTTTAGTTGTTAATTGGGAATTGTAGTATGTAAATGGGGTATTTTTAGCACAGGTATTGTTTAATTTGTTTTTAATATGTCTGTATATTTATTGTTTTAGTTTTTCCCTGTGCACCACTCCGAGTCCCTACGGGGAGAGGGAGCGGTCAATAAATTAAAGAATTATTATTAGAATAATTATTAACTTCATGAGAGTGAGAACAATTAACTAGTGGAACAATCTGCCTGCAGAAACCATGGGTGCTCCATCACTGGATGTTTTAAAGAAGAATCTAGACCAGTGGTTCCCAAACTTTTTCAGTCCACCGCCCCCTTGATGCTACAAACTGATCCTCAATGCCTCCCACCTAGTGGTGGAATTCAACTTTTTTCTGTGGGCGTGGCTTGATGGGTGTAGCTGGGGTGTGTGTCATGTGGCTGGGCAGTTTGCACGGCAGAAGGAAGATAGTAACAGTAAAATCCAAAACTGTTACAATTAATCACACATTTATTCAAAATCCAATTTAAGAACATTTTTAGTTAATGTTAATTCAACAAAATTGTTGAACATGATCCAGTGATAGCAGGTTTTCAAAGTCTAATAGAAGTAACTTAGTAAACTCAGTAAAATTTAGTAACTACTTTATTGTTCAGTAAATTCTTAATGTGATGGATGGGCTTGATGAAGTGATACCAGTTTCCCAATGTCTGGTTTTAAGTCACCTAGCAGGAGTCTTAAATCACCATATTCAGTAATCTGGAGTTGATTTCCTTGCTTGGAGAGAAGTTGGATGACCACACTGAAGCCACTTTCCACCAAATATGATGTTGGAAATGCAACAAGGAGCTTCTTAACCACTGTCCATAGTGCAGGATAGCGACCAGAAATTTCTTTCTGTAACCAAAACTCTTGGTATGATTTCTTAAACTTTGGCTTCAGCTCAATGACATTTTGCAGCTCTATGAGTTGTTCCTCCACTATCCCATCTTCCTCAGTATCTGAAAATGGATTTATCACCTAATTTGGAATTTCCATCAAAAGAAGATCCTGATATTGCTCAGACATATCTTTATGGAGCATGTCCAAATGGTCACAAAAACTTGAAGATCATCATCTTGTATCCCACCTTTCTCTTCTAACTCAGACAAATTTGGAAATTGGTATAGCTCATGATGGCCTTTATTGTGCTTAAATAGAGTTAACTTTGAAATAAATATAAAGATGACAGATGTGGCCTTAATAAGATTGACCTCATTTCCTTGCAACTGCAAATTCACTTCATTGAACTTTGCAAATAGTTCTGATAAATAAACAATGTCATACCTGATCTCTTTGAGTTCACCACTGAGCAAAGCATTCTTGTCTTCAAAAAACTCCGCAACAGTGTCAAAAAGATTGTAAAAGTATCTCACAAAGGTGCCTTTTGATAGCCAACAAACTTCTGTATGAAGCAGCAAACGATTAAAATCTTCACAGAGCTCTCTGCATAGTCACAAAATGATCGAAAAAAAGTTAGGTTCTTGTCTGCCTTGTCAGGATGTGCCTTCTTCAAATGTTCATTCAGTCTGGAAGGCTTCATTGCCTCATTAGAAAATACTTTTTCACATAGTAGGCACCATGGCAGCTGCTGGTTTGATGGTGCTAATATACATCCATACTTCAGATATTCCATACTATATTGTCTACATTTCTTCTTTGATTTTTCTGCTTCTACCATTTCTGCTCTGAAAATCAGAATACTTACAATATGTGTGTGTTCACATCTGGCTTAAGGCTTTGCTAAGTGAATAAATAAACCCTACCAACTCCCTGCCTGCCTTCTCTGTGCAAATAAACCAGGATGTTGCTCTTTATTCTGCAGCAAAGCAAGGATTCTGGAGCTTGTTTTCTACAGGGAGATTCTCAGTCATCCAGGTCATGGTTGTCCCAAAGGTGCCTTTTTAAGAGGCAACTGGACTTCCTCTCTCTCTCTCTGACTTTCCCCTTCCTCTCTCCTTCTCTTTCTCTCCTTCCCTCTCTGCCTTCCCCTCTCCCTCCCTCTCTCCTCCTCTCCTCCTCCTGGCTGCTCTGTGCCCCCTCCCCCGGCCTGGATTTTAAACTGAATGCTAGGCTCAGCTCTGCAAGGGAGAGCCCAGACGGAGGGAAATAGCTTGGGAAAAGAATAGATACCTTGGCTGGGGAGTGGGGGAGGTAGCTAGAATAGAAGCAAAGGAAGACCGACTGGGCAGAGATCTGCTGGGCTGTGTGGTTGAGATAAGCAAGGGAACCAGGGAGCAGCAGCAGCAGCAACTGTACCTCTAGGCAGGCGAGGTATGAAAAGGAGTGAGTGGGAGGGGTGGGAGGTGAGGGCGGAGCCAGTCAGTGGTGCATTTTACCAGTTCTTCGAACTGCCACCCCCCGCCACCCCCCCTTGCCTCTTAGCGCCCCCATGCCACACCCTTGCCTCTTAGCACCCCCCTAAATCATCCCACCGCCCCCCCCAGGGGGCTGTACCGCCCACTGTCTAGTCTCTAGACAGTCGCTTATCTAAAATGGTATAGGTTCTCCTGCTTGATCAGGGGCTGGACTTGTAGACCTCAAAGATGTCTTCCAGCTCATTCTATTCTATTCTAAACCAATCCTGTTATTCATGGGAAAGCATTGTTATTCATTTAGTAGTAATTAAATTGACTCAATTATTTATGTATCTATGTATTTATTTATCAGTCATATTTATAGTAATATATTTATTCTTGAAGGTTCTGTTAGATATTTTTATAGATTTCATGAAGATTTCACAATCCCTCCAAGTATTATTTCTATACATCTATCTTAAAAGGTGTGGGATGTGGTGGCTCAGTGGCTAAGATGCTGAGCTTGTCGATCAGAAAGGTCGGCAGTTCCGTGGTTCGAACCTCTAGTGTTGCATAACAGAGTGAGCCCCCGTTAGTTGTCCCAGCTTCTGCCAACCTAGCAGTTTGAAAGTACGTAAAAATGCAAGTAGAAAAATAGGGGCCACCTTTGGTAGAAAGGTAAAAGTGTTCCATGAGCCTTCGGTGTTTAGTCATGCCAGCCTAAATGTTGCAGAAAATCAGGAGACTCGGAGAACGAGATCGAGATAAGCCTTTTATTTTTGGCCAAAGGTCCGAGCAGAAATAAGTTTTGCTAACACCCGGACAAAGAACCATAGAAAAAGCAGGTTCTTACATATCTTTCAAAGAGCAGTTTTGAACATGAAAATACTTAAACCATTTCTATTGGTTACCTTGAGGACCAAGCCTTGTAAAGAGTTGGGGTCTTTACTTCTCCTTTTGTCTTAAGCCATACGTATCTCTAACTGAACTTTAGTTTAGCTGAACCTTGTGGTTTTGTAAGAACTATTGAACTCTGTGGTTAGGCACTCACTTTCCTGTTCTTTTGCAAGGAGCAACAGTCTATGTCACCTTTTAATATAAAAGTAAAAGTGGACCTAAGAGGCTGTCTAGCCTGACCCAGTAGGTTTCACATTTAATGTCCAAATCTCACTTTACGTCCTGCCTTAACATGACCACGGAGACGTCTTCAGACAGCGCTGGCTCTTCGGCTTTGAAATGGAGATGAGCACTACCCCCTAGAGTCAGGAATGTCTGGCACATATGTGCAAGGGAATCTTTATCTTATCTTAAAAGATGGGGGTTTGATTGTGTAGTACAAAGATTTGATTGTGTAGTACAAAGAAACTGGTTTGCTAAGCTTCATAAATTCCATTCAAGGACGGGTCAAATTACTTGGGAGGAAACAACACAAAAGCAAAGATCAGAAGGACTGCATGTACAAAAGTGTCTGATCATTCAGTAACTAGAGTTGCTTTGAAGTATACTGGAATTATTCCAGTTTACAAAATTCCTTATAATTTTTGTTTAAAACTGTTTACTAAAAGAAATGGATTGGACTGGAGCAATTTTGACAGTATTACTATTTATTCTTGCAATTATGTTCCTTTTGAAAAAGGGCATTTCCAGGAGTAACAGCTACCCCAATCTCCCCCCAGGACCCAGGACTATACCCATTTTGGGGAATCTACATATGATGGATCTGAAGAAGCCTTTCAAAACGATGATAGAGGTAAAGCCTGGTGATTAACAAACATGAATATTCTTTGCAGCAACTTGTTGGGAGGGGATAAAAACTTGGTAGCTTGTTCAGGTAAATCTGGGGCGGGCTGAGGGTCACATAGAATAGACTTTGTAATACTTGCATTTTGTATTTAGTAATAGGGTAGAACTGGTTTACTAAAATGGGTTTTCTTTCTTTTCTTTCTTTAATTTGCCTTATTTCCCCTTTTCTCCCTCTTTTAAATGTATTGTTAATAGCAAAAAGAATGTAAAAAGCCTTTCTTTTAGGAACTTGTGGAAGTGTTTGACAGTAAATGAAAAACAGTTTCATTAAAAACAGTTTCATTTACAACTAATGAACAAAACAAGTATTAGTTGGAAAAGTGCTGTGAATGTATTTTATCCATACCCATTCTGACATTTTCCCCCTTGCTTTTACTTTTATTCAGAATACAATGCTCTTTTCAATATTGGATGTCTAATTTTTCATGATGTAACTGGGCAGGTGATTTTCCTTAACCTAACGAGCTTTTACGGTAGTTTTTTTGTTGTGCCAAATATAAAAGTAAATGTAAGTCTTTGTTCTAGTTCATTTCTCAAAAAAGGAATCCTTGTTAATTGCAATGTTTCATATATATATTTTTTTTAACGTGGAAACTTAAAGGAAAAACCTCCATAGGTCTGAAAATGACATTTAGTGCTGTTTGTGTGTATGTGTGGAGTCATTTTCAAGAAAAGGGAGGGTAGGAAACCCTCTAATAACAAACAAAAAGACCTTATTCAAAAAGATTTGGAAAATTGAGTTCATTGGCTTGTGAAAAATACCTGAAATAATAATATTGTTGCAGTAATAATAATTATTCTGCCTGAAGAAAACATGGAGTTAAATATTTGTTTGTGGAATTGTTTATACAAGCAGTTGAGTGGTTATATAATGGAGGAAAAATGTGAGTATGATGATGTTAAATTAAATTAGTGTGAATGTGTACGTGTGTTGAACACAGACACAGACACACACACACACACACACACACACACACTGAAAGGATCTAGTTGTTGTGTTTCCCTTTCTTAGATAACAAAAGAAACATTTACATTGTAAATGTTTTTATTGTTTCTGTGTGATCTCTTGAAGATGTTAGAGGCTCAGTTTCTCTTTTATGAAATTCAGGACTACTGTATATCCAGGACTACTGTATGCCCAAGGCACCTTCCCAAATTGGGCAATTGAAGTGAATCCCTTGTGTGGGTTTCATCTTCATAAGTATGTTCTGCACAAATGACTCTTTTATAATATACTAAAAACTTTCCCCCCTGACATACAGTACATTTCTAGCGTGTGAGAATCTTTTATTACATTAGATTTTTTAAAATTTATATTAAATTAGATCATACAGAAATTAAAAATTGTAAAGAAGAATATACTATCACAATTTTCAATAGAAAAGAAAAAGGTAATACCCTCATCTCCACCTTTGAACTTTGACTCGTAGTTTCTTAAAACCATCTTCTACATATTTGAGTCTAATGATTGATCAAAACGGCCTCTTGTTTTCCTTCTGCTGAATTCCAGTTGTCAAAAGAATATGGTCCTGTTTTTCGCCTCAGACTGGGATTCCAGGAGATGGTGGTGCTGACTGGCTATGAGGCGGTCAAAGAGGCTCTAGTGAACCAGGCAGAGGCATTTGCAGAGAGAGCCTCCGTCCCTTTCTTTGAGGATGTGGCAAAGGGCTTTGGTGAGTTGTTTCATTTTGGGTTGTAGCTGGCATTCTTTGCAGAGGCACAGTCAGTGCCATGGAGATATTTTTCTATGTAGTAACATAATGGAAAAGGTGCAGAGGAGGGCAACCAGAATGATTAAGGGGCTGGAACACCTTCCTTACCATCTGAGGCTGCAACGGCTGGGCCTCTTCACTCTAGAACGACGGCACTTGAAAGGTGACCTGATTGAAGTCTATAAAATCATGCACGGTGTGGACAAAGTAGAAAAGGAAAAACTGTTTTCCCTATTGCGCAACACTAAAACTAGGGGGCACTCCATGAAACTTTTGATAACTAGACCTCAAACAAATAAGAGGAAGTACTTTTTCACCCAGAGGATCACTGGTCTATGGAACTCCCTGCCAGAAGAAGTGGTGACAGCTGTCAGCCTCGACACCTTTAAGAAAGGATTAGACGAGTTCATGGAGAACAAGGGTATCCATAGCTATCATTATGGATGCCTAAGGACACCCTCCGGGTTGGAGAGATAGGCAGGATATTTCTCAATGCCATTTGCAGGGAATCATAAGCAGATGTAGACATCTGCTTGGGAATACCCGGAAGCAAATGGTGAGCCACTGTGTGAGACAGAATGCTGGACCAGATGGGCTGTGGCCTGTTCCAGCAAGGCTATTCTTATGTTCTTATAAAAGAACTAGGAAGCTTGTGAAAATCCAATCCAGAAAGTGACCCAGATAAAATCTTTCTTTAACCACTTTGACTAAATTACTAGGAGGAGCTGGAGAGTTAAAAGACAAGCCAACCTTGAAATAACAACATGAGTCATATATAGACACAGACCTGCAACAGATTTGGTTCTGCTTGTTTTGCAGATTTGGGGTGTGGAAATTCCTGGTGTATTTTTCAGCATATGTCCCCTCATATGAACAGATTTTCCTGCTTTAGAGAACCAGAGAGAACTACCATCCCTGTTTTTTGAAGAAGCAACAAAAGGATTGTGTGAGTTACTTCATTCTGGATCATACCTAACAATCCTTTATGATCAGTATCATGAGGAAATTTTCACCTGAGGTTTTCACCAGCAAAACCTTAGATGAGCGAGGCAGCTTTTGGAAACCCAACCAGGATGAAAATCCAACTGAAACTTTTCTTATCCCACTGTCACTTAAAACCCTCAGTGCCAATTTAGGAAACTGGGAGATGCAACCCTTTTCTTTTTGTAATGTTTTTGCCAGTGTCTCCCCCTTAATATAATTTTTTCCATCACTTATTCCATCTTAACATTCATATGATGCACTGCACAGAAATGCACTGCCACAGAAGCTATTACAAATCTATATATTTATTATTCTATGTCAATACACACACAGAAAGACATATACAATACACACACAGAAAGACATATACAATGTCAAGCCAGCCTCCTCCATTAACCAGGAAAGAAACCATTCAACTCCATTTTAAAGAATTAAGAGTACTTTTACTGGTTATGAAAAGATAGCAGCTAAGTAAAGCAAGGTCTGAAGCAAAAGTGTGTGAAATCATACATATCAATATATGTCCAACTCCCCCCCCCCCAAAACAACCCCCACCCCATTGTCCAATCTGCAAATCCCTCAGGTGTCATGTGGGTTGCATCTCCAAGAAGCATAATTAGGTTGGTATGCAGGACGGTTGGCCTTGACCATTTCTAAGCCCCGGCCATCAGCATGCGCAGTAGATGGTGAGAACAAAACTCCCTTTTCCATATCTCTCCTGTACCAATTAATTCCATCCCAATACCATGCCCCCCCTCTCTGTTTCAATGGCAGCCGAAAGCAAGTAACAAAGCAGAAGTTGACATCCGGCCCTCCTTCAGAAAGAGGAATCATCCCTGCAGGAAAAGAGAAACAATACAAAAGACACAATAATTATGTACATTTCAAACATCATCAAGGATTATCAGGGTACTTGGCATAGACCTTCTGTAAAAGTCTGGGAGCTCTAACATGAGATTTATCAACCCATTCATGGGAAGGGGGACAATGCTTCCAGGACACTAGATATTGGATTCTATTCCTACGTTTCCTGGAATCCAAGATTTCTTCAACCTCAAAATGCTGTTCACCGTCAATATAAAGAGGAACTGGGGGTGCAGGTTGAGGCATACGAAAAGAAGAGGTGTGCTCAGGTTTCAACATGGGAGCAAAATCACCATCTTTTTACATCACGTGATGGGACAGATTATGGAAAATCAGTAGTATCTGAATACTTTTGATATTAAGAATGCCTGATAATAAACTTGATCTGAATAAGATTCCTAAACACTCGAGGCAGAACAAAGACAAAAGTGGGAAATAATTATTCAACTGGGATTATAGCAGATAACTTGTTATCTCATGGTTTGTGAAATGAAATAAGAACAGCAAGTTTGTTTAAGCAGCCACCACATGTTTATTGGACCCGTGTCCCTCCTGGCTTGTACTGGCATCCTGGGAGGTGACACGAGGCTGGCTCCAAGAGGTTGTCAACGCATCCTTAAGTGAGGGTTCCTTGCCTGCTTCCCTAAAAGAGGCTATGGTGAGGCCCCTCCTTAAGAAGCCCTCTTTGGACCCAGCTTTATTAAACAACTATCGTCCAGTCTCCAACCTTCCCTTTTTGGCGAAGGTTGTTGAGAGTGTGGTGGCACAACAGTTTCCCCGTCACCTGGAGGAAGTTGATTATCTAGACCCGCGCCAGTCCGACTTTCGGCCCGGGCATAGCACTGAGACGGCATTGGTCGCGTTGGTTGATGATCTCTGGAGGGCCAGAGATGGGGGTTGTTCCTCCATCCTGGTCCTATTAGACCTCTCGGCGGCTTTCGATACCATTGACCATGGTATCCTATTGCATCGGCTGGGGGGGTTGGGGGTGGGAGGCACCGTTTTACGGTGGTTCTCCTCCTACCTCTCTGGCCGATCGCAATTTGTGTTGACAGGAGAGCAGAGGTCGACCTCGAGACCCCTCACATGTGGGGTGCCTCAGGGGTCGGTCCTCTCGCCTCTCCTGTTCAACACATATATGAAGCCGCTGGGTGAGATCATCCGTGGTTTTGGAGTAGAGTACCACCTGTACGCTGATGATACACAGCTGTACATTTCTACCCCAAACCACCCCAATGATGCCGTAGCAGTGATGTGCCAGTGCCTGGAAGCCGTGCGGATCTGGATGGGAAGTAACGGACTCAGGCTCAACCCGACCAAGACCGAGTGGCTGTGGTTTCCGGCTGCCCGATTCAACCAGCTGACTCCATCGCTGGCCATAGGGGGCGAACATCTTGCCCCTGTGGATGGGGCGCGCAACTTGGGTGTCCTCCTGGATGCCCGGCTGTCCATGGAAGATCAAGTGACAGCCGTGGCCAGGAGGGCGTTTTACCAGGTTCGCCTGGTTCGCCAGTTCGGGACGCCCTTCGCACAGTCACTCATGCTCTCGTGACATCGCGACTGGACTATTGTAACTCTCTCTACATGGGGCTTCCCTTGAGGTGCACCCGGAGACTTCAGATGGTTCAGAATGCAGCCGCGCGGGCAATCTTGGGTACCTCCAGATCTGCCCACATAACTCCACTTCTGCGTGAGTTGCACTGGCTGCCTGTTGTCTTCCGGGTGTGCTTCAAGGTATTAGTCATCATTTTTAAAGCGCTCCATGGCTCGGGACCTAGCTATCTGCGGGATCGGATCCTGCCTCATACATCCTCACGGCCGATTCGCTCCCACAGAGAGGGACTTCTCCGGGTGCCGTCCACTAGACTCTGTCAGCGGGCGACGCCTAGGGGAAGGGCTCTCTCTGTGGTGGGCCCAGCCCTCTGGAACGACCTTCCCCCTGACATCAGAACAACCACGGACTTCCGCTCCTTCCGTCTGAAACTAAAAACTCATCTTTTCCGTTTGGCCGGCCTTGGGTAGCCTCTCTCTACAGGGTCTAGCTGTTTTAATTGGGTATTTTAGCAGGTTAAGGGGATTTTAGCACAGGCCCAGATTTAATTTGTTTTTAATTGTATTTGTATATTTATTGTATTGTGGTTTTAGTTTTCCCTGTGCACCGCTCCAAATCCCTACGGGGAGAGGAGCGGTCTATAAATTAAATCATTCATTCATTCATTCACTCTTCCAAGTATTAACTGACAATGCATGTCTGTCACAGGATACCTCCCAAGGCCCTAATCCAATCATCTCCTGCCATCTCTCTTGGCAAGAGGATGGCAGGAGGTGTTTTTATTGGTGGTCTGCAACTCAAAATCCATTAAAACATCATTTAAAAAAAACAACCCATGCCTTTGCAATCACATGGTTAGAAAATATCTACACAATTCCAACCATACAGGAAAAAATATATATACATGTTTAGTATGACATAGAAACAAACCTCTTTCCAATTCCTGTAAATTCCATGAAAATCTGATGCCTTGTGGGCTTTCACTAGCAAACCAAGTTTTGCAATTGGAGTCATTGATGTATGCTGGATTCACACAAAAGTAAACTCTTTGGAACACAGAAGAGATAGTTGAGATTTTTCCATATAAAATGTTATCTTTACATTTGGTTTATGAATAGAGTAGCTGAGATTTAAGATTACATCAAGGTCACATTTGCTCAAGCAACCTTTCATCTGAATCTTGTACTTTTACAAATTACAAAACTAGAGAATAACATAGCTCTATCATGGAAGGGACTTTAGAGGTTGTCTACTCCAACCACCTACTCAGGCGGGAATAATTAAACCTATAGTAATTAGTAAACTAATTATAAGATTATGTAAGATTCTGACAAGTTTTTTGATTGGCTGTGATCAGTGTTGGGTTCCTGAGGGGGCAATTTGTACGCATGCTGCTCACTTTGCTTGTGCATGTGCCCACAACACATTGCTGCGTATGTGCAGTTAACTCAAAACTCTTCTACACATGCACAGAAACATGCCGGTGATGACTGAAGAGACCAGGGAACTGGTTTGGGGGCATGCCAAGCCTGGGTTACTACCAAGTCCAATGACCCAGGCTACCCTACCACTACTGGTTCAGCAAAATGGGTCTGAACCAGTAGCAACCCACCACTCGCTGTGTTCAAATACCATAGCACCCAAACACTATGGTCTGATGAAATGTTATATCTGACAAATGGAGTGATCTCTTTTGCTTTCATAAATCTAAAGATGGCTTTGACTCTATATCCCAAGATAAACTCTTGACAAAATTAGCTTCTACATTTGATCTATGTCTCCCCAAAGCAATCATTATATTAGGATTTGACCAGGATATAGGGAAGAAATTGTTAGATAGGGTGAAGGAAGTGGCAGAATAGGGCTTCAGCAACACCAGCTCTTTATTAGCAAGAACAAACTGTGAACAAAACCAGCAAGGTTCTGTCTGACAGCAGCCCTTTTATAGGGAACTGTCAGACCTTTAAGCCAATCAGATTAAACCTCTGCTCCCGCCTGAACAGAGGACCTTGGTGGAAACCATTCTAGCAGTTGTTAGGACGTAACAGAAATATTTATTTATTTATTTATTTTATTTTATTTTAATCACATTTATATCCCGCCCTTCTCCACAAAGGACCCAGGGTGGCGCACAGGAATTTAAAAAACATGCAAAACAATAAATACAGAATTTAAAAACATATTAAATTATAATCCTATGCTAAAATCCAAATTAATATCCCCAGTTTAAAACTATCTAAAATAGTCCCCACGGGAGGTTAGGCTAGGCCGGCTTGCTGAAAAAGATGTGTCTTTAGACACTGGCGGAAGAGGCGGAGGTCTGAGATGGTACGCAATTCAGGGGGTAGGTCGTTCCAAAGGGCAGGGCCTGCCACAGAGAAGGCTCTTCCCCTGGGTGTCGCCAGACGGCATTGCCTGGCCGACGGCACCCTGAGAAGGGCCTCTCTGTGGGAGTGGATCGGCCGAAGGGATGTATGGGGCAGGAGGCGGTCTCGCAAATAACTAGGCCCCGAGCCATGGAGCGCTTTAAAGATGGTCGTCAGAACCTTGAAGCGCACCTGAAAGGCCACAGGAAGCCAGTGCAGCTCACGCAGGATCGGAGTTATATGGGAGCATCTAGAGGCTCCCGTAATCACCCGTGCGGCTGCATTCTGGACTAACTGTAGCTTTCGAGTGCACCTCAAGGGAAGCCCCATGTAGAGAACATTACAGTAGTCGAGTCGGGATGTCACGAGAGCTTGAGTGACTGTGCGAAGGGCAGCCCGGTCCAGTAAGGGGCGCAATTGGCGCATCAGGCATACCTGATGAAACGCTCCCCTGGCCACGGCTGCCACATGGTCCTCCATAGACAGCCGGGAGTCCAGGAGGACACCCAAATTGCGTGCCCTCTCCACGGGGGCCAGTGTTTCGCCCCCAATGGCTAGAGTTGGAGTAATCTGTCTGAACCAGGGTGCCAGAAACCACAGCCACTCAGTCTTGGACGGGTTGAGCTTGAGTTTGTTACTACCCATCCAGATCCATACGGCCTCCAAACACCGGGACAGCACCTCGATGGCATCGTTGGGGTGGTCTGGGGTGGATATGTACAACTGGGTGTCATCAGCGTAGAGATGGTATCCCACTCCAAAACCACGGATGATCTCGCCCAGCGGCTTCATATATGTGTTAAACAGGAGGGGCGAGAGGACCGACCCCTGAGGAACCCCGCATAAGAGGGGTCTCAAGGTCGACCTCTGCCCTCCTGTCAACATATATTGCAACCAACCAGAGAGGTAGGGAGTGAATAGGCCATATAGGGAGTGAATAGGCCATATTCCTAACTATAAAGCAATGGTAGTCAACCTGGTCCCTACCGCCCATTAGTGGACGTTCCAGCTTTCATGGTGTGCAGTAGGGGTTTTTTCTGATACTAAAGCACTTTCCTTTTTTTTTAATTTAATTGACTTCTCTACTTTATAAATCACCATTATTGTGGAACTGGTGGGTAGTTAGAAAATTTTACTACTAACAGAGATACAAAAATGGGTGGTAGGTATAAAAAAGGTTGACTACTCCTGCTGTAAAGGAACAAAGGAAAAGTAACTCCTTTTAACCTTTTTCTTCAGAATAACATATTTTCTTTCTACAGAATACAAAATAACAGAGTTGGAAGAGACGCCAACCCCTTGTTCAAGCAGGAGACCCTATATCATTCCTAAAATGGCTGCCCAATTACTTTTTAAAAACCTACAGTGACAAAGAACCTATAACTTTTGAAGGCAAGCCATTCCATTTATTATTATTTTTTTTTACTGACAGTAAATTTCTCCTTAATTCTAGGTTGGATCTCTCTTTGATAAGTTTCTATGTTATTTTTGGGAAAATATGCTTTGGAAAATTGGTTGACCTCCCACCGCCCACCATTCTCTGTCACAGTCCCTCAAATATTAGAAGACTTCCCACAGTCCTTCTCTTCATCAGATTAGACATACCCAGTTCCTGCAACATTCATCATATATTTTAACCTCCAGCCCCCAATTGTCATTGTTGCTGTTCTCTGCACTCTTTCTAGAGCCGCAATGTTTTGTTTTGTTTTTATTCACAGGGACCCAAAATGGAGTCTTACCAAAGCAATATAAAGTGATATTATGACTTCCTATGACCTTGATACCTTCTCCTTTTATCCCTATATTGATGTAGCCTTCGACTACATTGGATTTCTGGGGGGGGGGGGATCCACACCATATTGGCAGTTCATATTTAAATGGTTGTCCACTAGGAGACTCCCAGAACCCTCTCATATTTAGAGCTGTTGAGTTTAATCACTTTTTTTATGGAATATGTGTTTAATTTTTCTTTTACATATTGATGACATTGAGACCCTTTTGATTAGAAAATTCATTCAAATTTAGTAGGTGAATTTCTGCATTCTTAAGAGATAATGTAAATTTGATTTTTTTTTTTAAATCGATCCACCAGATGGATTTGTGACTGGCTGATAAAATGCACTCAACATGTAGTCTTTAATGGAACTACATCTACATGGAGGGAAGTAAGCAGTGAGGTACCCCCAAGATTGTGTTTTAGGCCCAATTTCTTCATAAATTATTTAGCTGAGAGAATAGAAGGGAAAGTCATCAGATTTGCAGATGACACCAAGCTAGCAGGAATAGCCATGAACCCAGAAGATCCAGATGGATCTTGCCAGACTTGAACACTGGACCTTAGTAGATCCACCAAAATAAAATTTAATAAGGTTTCATACTTAGGCGATAAAAACCAAATGTACAGGTACAGATTAGGTAAAACTCAGCTCAATAGCAGTATCAGCAAGAAGGATGTTGGAGTCCTAGTGGATTTATAAATGGGAAGAGCAACAAAAATGATTAGGAAGCGGGAGGCTAAAAAATATGGAAAACTGTTGCAGAAAATGGGTATGTCTAGTTTAATGAAAGCTAGAGGTGACATGATAGCATTTCTCCAGTATTTGAGGGGCTGTCCCAAAGAAGAGGTGGGCACAAGAAGGCAAGACAAAAAGCAATGGGTGGAAAGTAATCAAGGAGAGAAGCAACCTAGAACTAAGGAAAAAAATCCTGACGGTGAGAACAATGGATCGATGGAATGGCTTGCTTCAGAAATTGTGCATGCTCCATCACTGGAGGCTTTTAAACAGAGATTGGGCAACCATTTGCCTGAAAGTTTCTTGCTTGGGGGTTGAAATGAGAGACCACAAAGATCTTCCAATTCTATTCTGTTATGCTATGCTATGCTATGCTATGCTGTGCTGTGCTATGCTATGCTATGCTATGCTATGCTATGCTATGCAATGCTATGCTACGCTACGCAAGGCTAGGCTGGGCTACACTATGCTACGCTACTCTACTCTACTCTCTTGAATGGATCGCCACATAGTCCAAAATTAATAATGTATTAGGAGATCAGGGGAATTTGAAATTATAGTTTTGAATAATTTAGAATCTTCAGGCTACAGTCCATTAAGAATCAGGTTGTGCAAACAAGTGAAGTTTCATCTGTGCATGTGCAAGAGTGCCCAAAAATTGGGGCCCACTGATTTAGAAGATATTTGCTCATGAAGAAATGGAGATTGCTTTTATTTTTGTTTTGAAGGCTGGATATCAAAGGCAGAGGAGGAAAAAAATCAGCAGAAATATTTAGCACAAGTTTTGAAAAACCTGTCAGCAAGTTTTTGGACAGAGTGGATGAAATGCTTGATCAAATTAACAGAGCATGCTTTATTGAAGCTGTGAAACAAGAATGAGCTGCAAAGGATTTTTAAATTATGATTCACAATCTCGCCCCTTTTTTCTTCAGGTCTTGTTTTTTCTCATGGTGAGAACTGGAAAGTGATGCGGAGGTTTACATTATCCACTTTACGGGAGTATGGAATGGGCAAGAGGACCATTGAAGACAAAATCACAGAAGAATGCAGTGTCTTAACGAAGACAATGGAGACTTATGCAGGTGGGTTGGGATTTCCTCCTAATCTCTACTGGAGCATTTTCCTGGACAAATGTAGAAATAATTTCTTTAGATTATATCAAGGAAAGTATTTGTGGGGGGGGGGGTACTTTCTTTCCAACAATTCTTAATCCATTGTTTTCTCCCTTAAAATTGTGTAATTTTTGGTAAGTATATTTACAGAAATGTGATGGCAAAATGGTTCCAGAGGACCTGAATAGTTAATTCAGTACAATACAACAACCTCTCATAAATAACACTTCTAACTTACTCTTCTGTAAAACTCCTCTAGATCCTCTATTTACTGAGGGTTGCAAATCCTTCCCTCTGAGCAGGAAAATGTCTAGTAAATTGGTGTTAATTCTCTCCACTTTGGATCAAGGATAATCAAATGGCAGTTTCTTAAAGAATAGAAAGATATAATCTAAAATTATTAAGTGATCTAGAGAAAACCTTTTTTACCCATGTTTAGCATAGTCATAAGATCAAGCTGCAACTCGTGCACCTACTCAGCAGCACAAGTCACAAGTAATTAATATAGAAGGAATCTCATATTTCCCAAAATATTAGTTGCTAAAACCCTACAACGTCAAATGTGCCTAGTACACAATATTTAGGTTGCAAACATCTGGATAATTATGGGATAGAAGCAGGGGTGGGTTCTGGCCACCGTTATACTCAGTCCGCATGTGCATGTGTGAATGCGCCCTCTGTGTGCATGCACAGTTCAATGGAAGTTGTTCTGCACATGCATAGAACTCCAAAAAAAGATGGCTACAGTGGCGACTGGGGAACCGGTTTGGAGGTGTGTTCAGCTTGGGTTGCTGCCAGTTCTGTGACCCAGGCCAGCATACCACTATTGGTTCTGCTGAACTGGGCCAAACCGGTAGGAATTCACCTCTAAATAGCAGCAGTGGTGGGATTCAAATTTTTTTTACTACCGATTCTGTGGGCATGGCTAAGTGGGCATGGCTAGGTGGTCATGTGATTGGTGGCATGGCTAGATCAGCATGCGACTGGGTGGGCATGCCCCCCCCATCTCTGTGTATTTCTTGTCTCTCTCTTTCCCTCCCTCTCTCTTGTCTCTCTTTCCCTCCCCTCTCTGTGTGTCTCTTGTCACTCTCTTTCCCTCCCTCCAGCTCTCTCAGTGTCTTTTGTCTCTTTTTCCCTCTCTCTCTCTCTGTGTCTCCTGTCTCTCTGTGTTTCTAATCTCTCTCTCTTTCTGTCAACCATCTCTCTATGTCTCTCTTGTCTCTCTCTTTCCCTTCTCCCTCTCTCTGTGTCTCTTGTCTCTCTCTCTCTCTTCCTCCCCCCTCTTGGTGTCTCTTTTCTCTCTCTTTCCCTCACCCCTCTCTCTGTATGTCTCTTGCCTCTCTGTCTCTCTTTCCATCCCTCTCTCTGTGTCTCTGTGTCTCTTGTCTCTCTCTCTCTTTCCCTCTCCCTTCTCTCTGTGTCTGTTGTTTCTCTCTTGCCCTTTCTCTGTGTCTCTTGTCTCTCTTTCCATCCTCTCTGTGTGTGTCTCTTGTCTCTTTCTTTCCCTCCCCCTCTCTGTGCCTCTGTGTGTGTCTCTTCTCTCTCTCTTTCCCACCCCCTCTCGATGTCTCTTGTCTCTCTCTTTCCCTCTCCCCTCTCTCTGTGTATCTCTTGCCTCCCTCTCCCTTTCCTTCTCCCTTCTCTCTGTGCCTCTTGTCTCTCTCTTTCCCTCTCCCTTCTCTCTGTCTTGTCTCTCTTTTCCCCTCTCTGTGTGTCTCATGTCTCTCTGTATTTATCTCTCTCTTTCACCCCCATCTCTCTGAGTATCTCTTGCCTCTCCTTTTCCTTCCCCCTTCTCTTTGTGCCTTGTCTCCCTTTCCCTCTCTCTGTGTGTCTCTTATCTCTCTCTTTCCATTTCCCCTCTCTCTGTATACCTCTTCTCTCTCTTTTTTCTTCCTCTCCCCCTCTGTCTCTTGTCTCATATTCTTTCCCTCCCTCCCTTCTTCCCTCCCTCTCTCTCTGTGTCTTTGTCTCTCTTTTCCTCCTCTTCTCTCTGTGTCTCTTCTCTCTCTTACCTCCCTCCATCTCTCTGTAGCCACCCAGAATTTTTACTACTGGTTCACCTGAACTGCATTTTTTGCAACCCAGAAATGGCATGGATAAAATTGCCTTGAGGAAGAAGTTAGAGGGGTATGTGATATAAAAACTGGAAAACTATAAGTTTTTTTGTAACTGCCAAATTAGTTGCCATTTATGGAGCGTGCCTACATATCTACAAACTCAGCCTTAAAATAAAGAATGGCTTGAAATCATAAAAATGTGATATCTAATTTATTAAGCATTACATATGAATCAAAATCTATATAGGTATCTGGCTTCAAGGATTTCAATTCTAGTATTTCCCGTCTAAAGTTCAATGGTATTTTGGCTGTTCCGTTCTCAGATTTGAGAGTAGAAAGTGGCTGCAGTGTTATCTTCAGCATTCTGTCCTGAATTATTAGTTACATACAACCATAAGTACCTTCATTGAGATCTATTATAATTTCCTCCTATATTATATGCCTACTTTTCCTTCCTTCATTTTATGAAGCTCAGTACCTATTTGATCTTTAAAACTGCAATCATTTAATGAGGAAGCATCACAATAACGTTGCCAAGTATTTTATTCTCAAGTGGTTCAAAGAAATCATTGATGTATGGTCAGGTACTGCAGTTTTTTCTCTGCAACAATGAATTACCCTTTAAATACTTTTGCATATTTTAAAATCTAAATACTTCCAATGTCATCAGCTCTAGCTATGGACTTCTATGATACATGGTCCCTTTATATAAGTTGATTTTGAATTTAAATACAGGGAAAAGCAGATTTAATCCTGGTTTCACTCACAATTCTCTTTCATCTATTATTTTTGCCCAGGAAAACCCTTTGACATCACAACAATTCTGACTGCTGCTATTTCCAACATCATAGTTTCTATTCTATTCGGTCAGCGCTATGAATATGAAGATGCCAAATTTTTACAACTACTGAAGATGAACAGTGAAAATTTTCAGCTTTCAGGAAGCCCTGCTATTTTGGTAATCTATGTTTTTTTTTTTAATTTGGAAAAAAAATGTCATGAAAAACAGACAGCACAATGAGTTAGATGAGGGAATAGAAAGGGAACACATCAAATTTGCAGATGACACTAAGCTGGCAGGAATAGCCAAAATCCAAGAAAACAAGGGGATTTTCCCTAGATCTATAGAAATGTAAAAATATAGAATAACAGCGTTGGACTGGTCATTGACTAAGATAGGGTTTAGGACTGGCATGGCTGATGCATGTTTATTTAAAAAGAAAAGCGATGGTGTGGTTTCGTTATTGCTATTATTCACTGACGATATAGCATTAATCACACAAACTGAGCAAGAAGCTATCCGAATCATTACGCTTTTAAAGAAGCACTTTACTATTAAAAATCTTGGAGAGATTTGGCAGTATCTCTGTTTGAGGATAGATAAAACCAGGGGAGGATTCAAACTCTCACAAACGGAGAAAATCAACCAATTACTAAAGAATTTTAGAATGGAATTATGTAAACCAGCAAAAACCCCAATGAGTCAGGAGTTTAGCAATGTTAATGTGCAAAGTTCTATTTTTGACAAAGGCATGTATCAATCGTTGATTGGCAGTTTATCCTATCTCAGTAATTGGTCGAGGCCTGATATAGCATATAGTGTAAACCAACTAGCAAGGTTTAATGCTGAACCTACTGAAAGGCACTGGCAGGCTGTTAAGTGTATGCTAAGATATCTGAAACAAACAATGCATTATGCATTGTACTTAGAGCCTACGGATGAACTTAAGATAACTGCATATGCCGATGTAAGTTTTGCCACAGATATAAATACACGGAAGTCAACATCTGGAATTACTGTGTTTTTAGGAAAGGTACTAATTGGATGGTGGTCTATTGGTCAAAAACATCTTAGTTTATCAACAATGGAAGCTGAGTGTTCATGTTTATCTTTGTTATGTACAGATTTGATTTTTTATAAACAATTGTTAATAGATATGGGAATCAATGTACGTGAGCCTATCATTGTTTATGAGGATAACCAAGCAGAAATACAAATGGCAACAAATCTTGCTGTTAAGACAAGGACAAAGCAAACTGTCTTATGGTATCTAAATGTGAGAGAAGGTATTAAGAGTAAAATGATTGAATTAGAGTATTGTATGTCTGAAAGCAACATAGCCGATCATTTTACTAAAGCGCAAGGTGCTGTAAAACACAAGAAATGCTGTGATGACTAGGAACTTAAAGTGTAAGAATATATATATTGACCTACCCAAAGGAGAGAATGTTAGGAATGTAATCCTAGTGTTGGGTTGGCAATATGCATAAACCATGATTGGAATATGGTATCTGTAACTTTAACTGCTGCAGTAAAATGTTATTGGCTGCTGTTTCCTCAATCAGCCATAAGAGGGAGCCAGAATCACTGTTAGACACTGATCCCTTAGATCAGGGATGTCCAAACTTGGGAACTTTAAGACTTGTGGACTTCAACTCCCAGAATTCCCCAGCCAGCTATGCTGGCTGGGGAATTCTAGGAGTTGAAGTCCACAAGTCTTAAAGTTCCCAAGTTTGGACATCCCTGCCTTAGATGAAGGCTCTGTATGTTGGCTAGATCAGCAAAGCAAAGAGAATCATGAGTTGAGCAACTGTAAGCCAATGTTTGAGTATTAGGCTGTGTATATAATTCAGGACTACTTATCACTTGTTTGTGAAGAAATGTATCTTACTTTATTTTTCCACCACAAGTAAAAGTCTACTTGTTTTACCATCAGTGTCTGTGACTGTTAGTGTGGATACCTAGCAACATATCTCTTGCTACATCCCGTTGCACATTATTCAGTCTCCTAACGGAGATATCCTTAACAAGGTGAACTCTTTTGGGGAGTTCCCTGCTTGGGTGGTGTTTCTGCTTGCTGGCATGGAAGGGGTTGGGGCCTCTTTTCTACCCTAAATCTGCAGTTATCCCCTTACCACCAGATGGTCGGTCCCCACTTGTCTAGCCAGGAGAGTCTCAGTATGGCTGCATCTGTCATTTGGGGGCTATTATGAATCAAATTACTTCCCAATGATCTGCTAGCTCTAATCTCACTGATTGTGTCAGGTGGGTGGCTCTCCCCATTACGGACCTATTGACCTGTTTGAACTGTATTGGGTGGGTCAGTCTTTTTGCTCTGATCCCCAGTTTCAGGACTGTGGTCAGGTTGGTCAAGCATCTAGTGCAGCCTATTAGGGCTTCCTGTTTTTGTGGCTGTGAGGGATATTAGAAAAAGGAAAGGGTGAACTGGTCCTCTCACCATTGGGTCGTTTTCGCCCTCATCACTGTCATAGGATTCTGATGACTGGTCATTGTTGCCTGGAGTCCCCTCTTCCTCTGGGTGGGGAGGGAACTCTGCAGCCTAGAGGGCCTTCTGGGATGAATTGGCCCCATTCCAGTTGTGTCCTGGGTGGTGGCTCTGGCCTTGGCGTTGGGGTTGAGGTCATGTGGCCCACCCCCCGCATCTTCAGCATTTCAGTGGACTTTGAGGGGGACTGGTTTTGGGGCCTGCTGTGTTGCTGTGCGTCCCCGTTGGCCAGGCGGTTTCAGGTTGGGTTGACCTCTCTTTTTCATGTACAGTGGCTTTCTCATGTTGTTAGCGCACAATCCACCATTGACTTTTACTCGGAACCACTCAGAGAGTCGATTTGGGATGTTGCGGCAAGCTATTTCCTGACCAATGTTGCGGCAAGCTATTTCCTGACCAATCTGCTTGTCCAGACTTGTTCTGGAAAAATGCACTAATAGGCACTCTGTTAAAGGGGATAGCCTTCCAATGAGTCTCCTAAATTTGTGGATGTGCTCTTTGATGGGGCGGTCCCATGCATTAGGTTGCTAAGCTCATCTTCCGCATACAGGTCCTTCTCCACCTCCTCAAATCTGGCGTCTAGCAGTCATAGGAAGTCATCCATGCCTTGTAGTTGGGGGGCTCTCCTCTTGTGGAGGGCTGCTAGCCATTTTCTTGCTTCTCCCTCTAGTCCCTCTGTGATAGTATTCACTATGGCTCTGGGGGGATGAGTAGAGGTGTCCAAAGCATTCTAGGTGGATCTCAGCTGAGTCAAAGAATAACTTAGATATTCTTATAACTTAAGATAACTTTGAGTCCCCATCAAATTTTCCCCTAAACTAAGGTGGTTCGATCAGCACTGCTCCTCCCTTCTTTTGTTGGCCTCTGTATGCTTGTGCTTGATATGTCTGGTCATATTTCTCAGCTCTAGACTGGAGGGAGGGAGGGAGGAGATTGCCTGCCTGGGCAGCCTACCTGCTACATGGGAGAGGCCCTGGTTTCAGCCTCCTTCTAATGGGTGGAGAAGGGGGGCTGCATTCCGATCTGCTTCTCATCACCTCAAGAGGATCCATTGCTCCTCCCCTCTCTTTTGGTCTCCAAAATGGCCACTTTTCACAGAGGGTGGCCCAGTCAAATTCCTCCCTCCTTACTCTATGGAACTCCCCAGGGGCTCCATCAGGGGCTTTGGAAGCCTGGCTTGGTCCCAGTCCACCATCCCCTCCACTCTTCCCAGCTTGTTCAGGGCCCTTCTCTTTTTCTGGGCATTGGGGTGAGGGAGCTGCTTTCGGGGTTAAATACTCATCTCCTCTTGCTTCAGCTGATGGAACAGGCATCTCGGCTTAGATGTCTGAGGTCAGGCTGCACTCCGGCTGCAGTCAGGCTCCCTTTGGATAGCTGGCCCTCTGCCATGGTTGCCTGAGTTTCCCTCCAGGCAGCCCGATATCAAGGGGGGGGGGAGTGATTGGTGAATCCAGGACTCAGGAGACCTGATAATCTTGATAGATTTTAAAAGCAATTCTGACTGTCTGTCAGGTTTCCTAAAAATGCCCTAATTCAGTGGTGGGCAAACTCATTAGCCAACAGAGCCAAATATCAACAGTATGACAATTGAAATTTCTTTTGAGAGCCAAAAGAAGGTGTGGCCTGTTTTGTGGGAGTGGCTCGGTGGTCATATGACCATGTGGGTGTGGCCAACTTGGAAAATGTAGTGAAACTCGCTTAATGACGGTCTTGCTTAGCAACCAACATTTTGGGCTCAATTGTGGTCATAAGTTCTCTTTCTTTATTTCATCTCTCTCTCCCACTTTCTTTTTCTTTCTTTTCTTTCTTCCTTTCTTTCTGTTTCTGTTTCTCTCTGTCTCTCTATCTCTGTGTCTGTCTCTCTGTCTCTCTCTGTGGCTCTTTATCTCTCCCTCCCTCCCTCCCTGTCTTTTTGTCATTCTCTCTCTCTCTGTCTCTCCGTAATTGTCTGTCTGTCTCCCCTCCCTCCCTATCTCTGTGTCTCTCTCCCTTCCCTTCCTCTCTGTCTCTCTGTCATTCTCTCTCTGTGTTGGTCTGTCTGTCTGTCACTCTCTCTCTGTGTGTGTCTCCCTGTCTCTGTCTCCCTCCCTCCCGCTCTATCTGTCTCTCCTCTCCCTTCCTCTCTGTCTGTGTGTCTGTCTCTCACTCATTTAATCACTCACTCTGTGTGTGTGTCTCTCTCTCTGTGTGTCTCTGTCTGATGGTCTCCCCCTCCCTCCCAACCTGTGGATGGGCTCCGTACCAGCAGGGTCTCCTCCTTCTAAACCAGGTGATCTTTCCTAAGACAAAAAAAAGAAGAACCTTAATTGCAGGCTGAACAAAAGAAGCTGGAAAGAGATACTGAAGCCAGGAAGCTGAAACCTGGGGCTGGAGAACAACCTTTTCTGTCCCCTTACGAGCCCATCCAGGAGGAATGTGAGGGGGATACCTCCCCCCATGGAGGGGCTCCAGACCAGCAAAGCCTCGTCCATCTTTTTAACCAGGCAGCTATCAGAGAGAAGAAGGCTTGGTCAGCAGCCGAAGATCGCCTGGTTGAAGATTGCCTGGCTAAAAAGAAAGATAAGACTCCGCTGGTCCGGAGCCCCTCCACGGGGGGATCTCCCTCACGTTTCTCTTCTTCAGGAAAACAAAGACGTGCAGAAGTATCTTTCCAAAGCCCTCTGAGCGAGGAAGAGCCTGTTGGGAGAGAGGCTGTAATTGTACGGCGCGCGCCTATGTTTTCCACGGAGTGGGGCCGCGGCCGGAAGACAAGGAATGTGAGGTGGCGCAGTGGAAGAGCCGCGCTCAAGGGGCCAAAGAGCCACGTGCGGCTCGCGAACCGTGGTTTGCCGACCACTGCCCTAATTGATTCATGAGTATCCCTTTCTTGGAAAGGCTTGTGGTAAGTAAGAGCCCTCATTGCCCAATATCTTTCCATCTTTCTTTTTCTTTATACAGTACTTTATGCATGCACTAGACTGTTCCCTTGACTAGGGCTTGTGTTGAGTTTCTTGCATTGATGGGTCACATTGCCTGTTTGGAAAGCAATACAATGTGACCATAGGAACTCATTCAATAAGCACTCCCTCTTTCAAACCCCATGTGGTTTAGTTCATAGAATTTGGGGCTTAGTGAATTAGCAATAGTGACTATCCAAACCTACTTCAGTCATGTGTTCTTGCTTATTATCATGGGGTATTGTTTTATTTTGTAGGCTTGGGGAACATAAACATGTTTGAAATGTCCACTTGAGAAATTCTAAGTGTTCAACTTCCATAATATGTGTTTTCCTTTATCATTCTTTCAGCTTTACAATTTGTTTCCCAAGTTGGGGTTCCTTTTGACTACTCCTAAATTAATGATGAAGAATCAAAATGTGCTCCACGATGTCATAAAGACCACCTTGAGAGAATATTTACAAGATCTTGATGAAAATGACCAGAGGAATTTGATTGAATCATTTCTTGTTCGGCAAAGAGAAGTAATGAATTATTTTATATTTGTGTGCAATTACACACACACACACACACACACACACACACACACTACGTTTGTGCTGATAAATAAATAAACAAGGGAGACTAGTATAGATCAATTTCAAGCTATTTAGCTCTCATCAGCTAGCCATACCCTTACTGGGATTCGAACCAGGGAAGTATTACATGTGAGGCAGTTGTAATTGCCACTAGACCACTGGTTCTCCTCCTGATCAACTGAGCCAGGGGAATAAGTATATACTTGTGTCACAACACCCTGGTAAGCCCCAATTAGGAGGAGATCAGGAGGAGAACCAGTGGTCTAGTGGCAGTTACAACTGCCTCACATGTAATACTTCCCTGGTTCGAATCCCAGTAAGGGTATGGCTAGCTGATGAGAGCTAAATAGCTTGAAATAGATCTATACTAGTCTCCCTTGTTTGTTTATTTATCAGCACAAACGTAACACAAATGTAAACAAAAGGCAACAAAACAAATAGCTTTCTGTCTGCATGGTCTCTGGTGATAAGCCAAAAGACAGGAAAGCAGCTTGCTTCCTCACTTAATTGGGGATTACCAGGGTGTTGTGACACACACACATATATGTTATGTTTTTGAGCTGATCAATAAATAAATCAGGGAGACTAGGATAGATCTATTTTGAGCTTTTTAGCTCTCATCAGCTAGTCATACCCTTACTGGGATTTGAACCAGGGCTGTATTACATGTTAGGCAGAAGCCTTAGCCACTAAGCCACCAGGTTCGCTTCCTGATCAGCTGAGACAGGAGGATAAGTATATACTTGTGTCACAACATCCTGTTAAGCCCCAATTAAGGGAGGAAACATACTGCTTTCCTTTTCTGCCTTTCAGCTCATCACCAGAGACCATCTAGACAGAAAGCTATGAGTTCCGTTGTGTACTTTTTTTATATGTGTGTTAGGTTTTTGAGCTGATCAATAAATAAATCAGGGAGACTAGGCTAGATCTATTTCAAGCTTTTTAGCTCTCTTTAGTATTGTAAAAAAAGTACACAATGGAACTCATAGCTTTCTGTCTAGATGGTCTCTGGTGATGAGCCGAAAGGCAGAAAAGGAAGCCATACCCTTACTGGGATTTGAACCTGGATTATATTTACATGTTAGGCAGTTGTATTAGCCACTAAGCCACAGTCTCTCTTCCCTTATCAGCTGAGCCAAGGAAATAAGTAAGTGTTATATCAAAGCACCTGGCATGCCCAAATATGAGAGGGAGCAGCCCTAGCTGATGAGAGCTAAATAGCTTGAAATAGATCTATACTAGTCTCCCTTTATTTATTTAGCAGCACAAATACAACACAAAAAATGGTTTCCTGCCTGGATGGCTCCTAGGGTGGAACTGAAAGGCAAAAAGGGAAGCAGTATGCTCCCTCCCATATTTGGGCATGCCAGGTGCTTTGATGTAACACACACACACACACACACGCACACACACACAGAGCCTACTTGCAGATTGCAGATTGGTTAAGGTCATTGTTTCAGAAATACAGAAGGAAACACAATTGGTTTTTTTTTTAAACCATTAAAATACCATAAATATTGACCCTTTTCTGGAGGACTGGCTTGTGTGAATGGTTTCTCTGTAAGTAAAATTGTTTCATATTAGAGTTTTCCCTTCTAGGAATCCAGTAACGTTGGGGCAATTGAAACCATTGAAAGAAGATATTAATCACATATGAAGACTTTAGGAATATTAGTTATGTGAATAGGTTGTGTTTCCTTACTTGAATTTTGTTTATATATTTCAGGAGAATATGAATATAAAAAATGATGGATATTTCCGTAATGAAAACCTTATAATTCTTATAGATGATTTATTTGGTGCTGGTACAGAAACAATGGCAAACACTCTGTGCTGGGCCATACTCTTAATGATGAAGTATCCAGAAATTCAGAGTAAGTACTTTCATTTCATTGTCTTCCAATAAAAATATAAAAATGACTGAAAAAGAATTGTTTACATTTGGAATGTTACTTGAATCAATTTATTCAATCAATCAATTTATTCAATTTATATACCGCGCTTCTCCCTTCCGGAACTCAGGGCAGTGCACAGCCATAGTAAAAATAGGTAGTATAAAAGCTAAAATGATATATTAAAATGTATTAAATGCCTGCAGTTAAAACGCCATACTAAAATCAATTAAAAACTATGAGAGGCCGGCAGCATGAAATAAATGTGTCTTCAGGGCCCGACGGAAGAGACGTAGGTCTGTGATGGTACGTAGTTCAGGGGGTAGGTCATTCCAAAGGGCAGGGACTGCCACAGAGAAGGCTCTCCCCCTGGGGGTCACCAGCCGACATTGTCTGGCCGACGGCACCCTGAGGAGGCCCTCTCTGTGGGAGTGAACTGGTCGGTGGGAGGTATTTGGCAGCAGGAGGCGGTCTTGCAGGTAACCAGGTCCTTTGCCATGGAACGCTTTAAAGGTGGTCACTAATATCTTGAAGTGCACCCGGAAAGCCACAGGCAGCCAGTGCAGATCACGCAGGAGAGGTGTCACATGGGAGCATCTAGATGTTCCCAAAATCCCCCGTGCGGAATGAAGTGAAAGAGATGAACCAGGAATTAAGTTGCCTTTCAAGTAGACAAGTCAACATTGATCTCATTAAAGGTAAACAGATTAAACTTACCTCACAAATGAAAATGAGTTTTAATAAACTCAAAACATTTAAGAGTTTAAATGAGAGTATTAATCTACAAGAAACAACACAAAAAATAAAACCTGGTCATCTGGCTGAAACATTGAAAATGAGAAACATATAGCATTAGGAAAACAAAACAAAAAATGAAATAGTAATTTATACTAAAACATTTCCCTGGGAAGTACTGGAACAATGAAAAGATAAAGAAGGAAAAATATTAATCATGAAATTAAAAAAAGAAGGCAAGATTTTAATACTGGCATCCATGTATGCTCCCAATACAGATAAGGAACAATGCTATGAACACTTGTTCCAGATGTTAATAAGGAACTGCAGAGAAGGAAGTTATCATAGAAACATGGATGAAGTGCTAGACCTGAGCTAAGTCACATCATCTCTAGATGAAAAAAAAATTAGGGAAACACTTTCCAAGAAAGTATTTTCATGATATGGATATTTGTTCAACGTTTGGAGATTGAAAAGCCACTAGGAAAAAATATTGAAAAATCTGATGCAGGTTATGTGTCAATTCTCCATGTTGTCATGGGGACAAAATGAATGGGAGTAAATTCCACACATACTGCTGGCTGGAATCAGATCTCAGATTACTGCTGCCGGGATGGAAGGAGTGTATCTATTGGGTAATGTGATATATGACACAGACTGAGAGGAGGGAAAGAACAGGGGTAAAGTTTAGAAGCAGATAAACAGAGCAAATATTTGGCTGCAAACAAATCTTCCCTAATGACGTTATCAATAAATAACTGTTTTTTGTGTTAAAACATTGGCTTGATTATTATGAATCAGTTATGGCATCGATAGGAAATTTGATAGACAGCCAAATCTCACTTTTAAATATCGGTGGTGCCTGGAGGGAACTTAGAAGATCATGGCGAAAGACCAGCTATCCGAAAATAGCCTCTTAAAACCCATGGTCAGATCCACTCAACCTGACATTGCCCGGCCATGGGGACCCACAGCAACACAGGAGGCCCTGAAACCAGCCCTCCTCGAAGTCCACTGAAATGCTACAGTTGTGGGGGGTGGGCCACATGGCATCTGCGTGCATTACCCCAACCCCAAAGCCAAGGCCAGAACTGCCACCCAGGGCACGACTGGAAAGGGGCCACAAACAGTCCACCCACGCATCCCAGAAGACCCTCCATGCTTGAGAGGTCCCTCCCCACTCAGACAAAGGGGGGAGCCCAGGAAACAATGACCAGTCACCAGAATCCTATAACAGTGACAGGGAGGGTGCAAATGACCTAATGGTGAGAGCACCAATTCACCCTTTCCTTTTTCCAATATGCCTCACAGCCCCAAAAACAGGAAGCCAGGGGGATTTTCAAGCCCCAATAGACTCAGGCTGCACTACATCAGGGGTGGGTTTCAAAATTTTTGGAACAGGTTCTGTGGGTGTGGCCTGCTTTGTGGGAGTGGCTTGCTGGCCATGTGACTGGGTGGGAGTGGCTTGCCAGCCATGTGCCCGGGTGGGAGTGGCCAACTTGGAAAATGTGAAACTCACGTAACAATGGTCTTGGTTAACAACTAAACTTTTGGGCTCAATTGTGGTCATACGTTCTTTCTTTCTTTCTCTTTCTTTCCTTCTCTCTCTCTTTCCCTCTTTCTCTCTCTCTTTCTTTCTCTCTCTCTTTCCCTCTTTCTCTTTCTCTCTTTCTCTCTTTCTTTCTCTTTCTCTCTTTCTTTCCCTCTTTTTCTTTCTCTTTCTTTCTTTCTCGCTTTCTCTTTTTCTTTCTCTCTTTTTCTCTCTCTTTCCTTTCTGTCTCTCTTTCTCTGTCTTTCTCTCTCTCTTTCTTCTCTCTCACTTTTTTCTTTCTTTCTTTCTCTTTCTTTCTTTCTCTCTTTGTCTCTCTCCCCTTCATCCGCCCATCTATCACTCTGTGTTTGTGTGTGTGTGTTTCTGTCTCGCATTCACGCACTTAATCACTTTCTGCGTCTCTCTCTTTCTCTCCCTCCCTCCCTCTCTGTCTCTGTGTGTGTGTCTGTCACTCTCTGATTCCCCCCTCCGCTCCCTGTCTCTCTCTGTGTCTGTGCCTCTCTCTGTCTGTCTGTCGTCGTGCCCGCCCGCCCGCCCGCCCCCCGCGGAGCCTCTTCATCCCGGGGCCGCTGTGCTCACTCACCTTAGCCTGCCCTCCCCGCCGCCCGGCCGCCTGCAGCTGAGAAGCGTGTGTGTGTGTGTGTGTGTGTGAACAGGGAAAGTTTTGCCGCGAGTGGCGGGGGTGGGGTGGGGGTTTGAGCAGCTTAGCGCACTCTTGTTCCGCTGCCCCTAGCCGGCAGGCTTCAAAGGCCGAGCCCTTCAGCCAGTGCTCGGCCTTTAAAGCCTGCCGGCTAGGGGCAGCGGAACAAGAGCGCGCTTAGCTGCGCAAACCCCCACCCCACCCCCCGCCACTCGCGGCAAAACTTTCCCTGTTCCCACACACACACACACGCTTCTCAGCTTCAGGCGGCCGGGCGGCGGGGAGGGCAGGCTAAGGTGAGTGAGCACAGCGGCCCCGGGATGAAGAGGCTCCGCGGGGGACGGGCGGGCAGGCGGGCGGGCGGGCACGACGACAGACAGACAGAGAGAGGCACAGACACAGAGAGAGACAGGGAGCGGAGGGGGGAATCAGAGAGTGACAGACACACACACAGAGACAGAGAGAGAGGGAGGGAGGGAGAGAAAGAGAGAGACGCAGAAAGTGATTAAGTGGGTGAATGCGAGACAGACACACACACACACAAACACAGAGTGATAGATGGGCGGGGTTCGCGCAGCCTAGCGCGCTCTTCCGCCCCGCCCCCCGCGCCAACAGGGAAAGCAGGCCCGGCAGCTTCAAAACTAAAGCGCCTGGGTCTTGAAACTTTCCCTGCTAGGGATACACGAGCGAGCCACGTGTTCCTTAGATACTTCCGGGTCCACGATCCAAAGGGCTCGCTTGGGATCCGGAAATTTGACGAAAGGGCTCGCGCGAACCCCTGCGAGCCCTCAGGAATCCACCCCTGCACTACATGCTTGATCAACCTGACCACAGACTTGAAACTGGGGATTAGAGCAAAAAGACTGGCCCACCCAATCTGGTTCTAACAGATGGACAGGTTTCTAATGGGGGTAGCTTATGCCACCCACCTGACCAAACCAGTGAGACTAGAGCTAGTAGGTCACTGGAAAGTAACGTGATTCATAATAGCCCCCAAAAATGACAGATGCAGTCATTCTGGGAGTCTCCTGGCTAAACAAGTATCATCTGGTGGCAAGGGGGTACCCACAGACTTAGGATAGAAAAGGGGCCCTGACTCTTTCTATACCAGCAAGCAGAAACACCACCCAAGCAGGGAACCCCCCCAAAAGAGCTCACCAGAACATCTGGGAGCCACATCCAACAAAACCTAAAAGACCGAACAGATCCCAGGGGAATATCAGAATCTCACAGAAGAATTCATTGAGACTGAGTGCAGGGGTAAAGTTCAGAAGAAGATAAACAGAGCAAATATTTGGCTGCAAACAAATCTTCCCTACTGATGTTATCAAAAATCACTGGTTTTTGTGTTAAAACATTGGCTCGATTATTATGAATCAGTTATGGCATCATTAGGAAACTTGACATTATGTTTCTTTCTGTACACACAAATTATTCTCAAGAAATAATAATTGCTTGATCTCTAAGGCTGCCATGCCATCTGTCAAAGAAGTACAGATCTACTCTGTGATATGGGCATATGATTTCAAAAAGAAGATGAAATATGTGAAACAAAATCACTTCAGAAATGCAAACAAAACAGAGAATCTTATGACATCACATCAGAAAAGAGAACAAAAGAAAAATGATAACAGAAAACAGTAATGGAACAAACTCTTACATCCAAGATTGACAGAATGTAATAACTGAAGAATTTCCATCCATTCACTCTATGCTTTAGACTCCAGACCCCTATTTATTTATTATTTATTTATTTTTTTAAATTTATAAACCATGCCACTCTCCCCAAAGTGACTCGGGGTGGTGCACAGGAAATTAAAATAGAAAAATACAAAACATAGCAATTAATGATACTAAAAATAGATTAAATCCCAATACCCTGTGCTAAAAATCCTAAAACCTTAAAATCCTAAACCTCTACCCCTTAAAATCCAAATTAAAACAATTTGAGCTTCAGTCTACAGCTTGATGGTAGGGATTAGGCCAGGCTGGCGAGATGGCAGAAGTGCGTCTTCAAACTTTGGCGGAAGGAGCGGAGGTCCGTGATAGTTCTAAGTTCGGGGGGTAGGTCATTCCAGAGGGTTGGGCCCGCCACAGAGAAGGCCCTTCCCCTGGGCGTCACCCGCTGGCACTACCTAGTGGACGGCACCCGGAGAAGTCCCTCTCTGTGGGAGCGGATCGGCCGAAGGGATGTGTGAGGTAGGATACGATCCCGCAGATAGCTAGGTCCCATGCCATGGATCGCTTTGAAGATAGTAATCAACACCTTAAAGCGCACCCGAAAGGCCAAGGTAGCCAGTGCAGCTCGCGCAGGAGCGGTGTTACGTGGGAATGCCTTGGGGCTCCCAAAATTCCCCGCATGGAATTTTGCACTAACTGTAGTCTTCGGGTGCACCTCAAGGGAAGCCCCATGTAGAGAGCATTACAGTAGTCTAGGCGGGATGTCACGAGCGCATGAGTGACTGTGCAAAGGGCGTCCTGGTCCAATAGTAGATGCAACTGGCGTACCAGGCATACCTAGTAGAAAGCCCCCCTGGCCACGGCCATCAGATTATCTTCCATTGACAGCCGGGAATCCAGGAGGACACCTAAGTTGCGTGCCCTATCCATAGGGGCTAGATGTTCATCCCCAATGGCCAGTGATGGTGTCAACTGGCTGTACCGGGACGCCGGAAACCACAGCCACTCGGTCTTGGATGGGTTGAGTCAGAGTTTGTTACTTCCCATCCAGACCTGCATGGCCTCCACACACCGGGACATCACTTCAACGGCATCATTGGGGTGGTTTTGGGTAGATATGTACAGCTGTGTATCATCAGCGTACAGGTGGTATTCGACCCCAAAACCACAGATGATCTCGCCCAGCGGCTTCATATATGTGTTGAACAGGAGTGGTGAGAGGACCGACCCCTGAGGCACCCCGCATGTGAGGGGCTTCGAGGTCGACCTCTGCCCCCCTGCCAACACAAATTGCGACCGACCGGAGAGGTAGGAGGAGAACCACCGTAAAACGGTGCCCCCTACCCCCAACGCTTCCAGTCGATGCAATAGGATACCATGGTCGATGGTATCAAAAGCCGCTAAGAGGTCTAATAGGATCAGAATGGAGGAACAACCCCCATCCCTGGCCCTCCAGAGATCATCCACCAACGCGACCAATGCCATCTCGGTGCTGTGCCCGGGCCAGAAGCCAGACTGGCGCGGGTCCAGATAATCATTTTCCTCCAGGTGATGGGGAAACTGTTGCCCAACCACACTCTTTACAACCTTCACCAAAAAGTGAAGGTTGGAGACCGGATGATAATTTACTAACAATGCTGGGTCCAGGGAAGGCTTCTTGAGGAGGGGTCTCCCCACCACCTCTTTCAGTGCAGCTGGCAAGAACCCCTCACTCAACAAAGCATTCACTACTTCCTGAAGCCAGCCTCATGTTACCTCCCAGGATGCCAGTACAAGCCAGGAGGGACACAGGTCCAATAAACATGTGGTGGCTCTCAGTCGCCTTCGTAACCTGTCCATATCCTCGGAAGATATGGAGAGAGTCGAACTCATCCCATAAAACTGTCTCAAGATCTGCCTCTGACGATCCCTCTAGACCACTCTCAATGGAGGCCAACTCGCTCCGAATCTGAGCGATTTTATCCTGCAGATACTCTCCAAATTCCTCTGCTCTGCCCTGCAAAGGGGCTTCCCATGGCCTCTGTTGAAGGAGGGAGCGGGTCACCCCAAACAGGGCGGCAGGGCGGTTATCTGCGGATGCGATAAGGGTGGCACAATAATGATATTTGGCCACTCTTATCGCCACTAGGTATGTCCTCAAATGGGATCTAACCTGTGTTCGGTCAGATTCAGACCGTGTGGTTCTCCATCTGCTCTCTAGGCATCTCTTCCAGCGTTTCATCACCATCAGCTCCTCGGAGAACCAAGGAGCCTGTGTGGCTCGACGCCACGTGAGAGGTCGCAAGGGCACAACCCGGTCCAAGGCCCCCGTGGCCGCAGTACTCCATGCAGCCACTAGGTCCTCAGTCGGGGCGCAGGTCAGGGTCACAGGTAATGGCCCAAGCTCCATCTGGAACCTTTCAGGGTCCATCAGGCGCCTGGGGCGGAACCATCTAGGGATTTCAGGTTCCGCCTCCCCGCGGTGGGGTGTAGCGGTAGGAAAGTCGAGCCGGAGAAGTGAGTGATCCGACCATGGCAGGGGTACAATGGCTAAATCCCCTACACCAAGATCACTCATCTACTGGCCAGAGACAAAAATTAGATCCAGTGTGTGTCCTCCCTCATGTGTGGGGCCCTGAATTACCTGGGTCAGGTCCATGGCCGTCATGGAGGCCATAAGCTGCCTCGGATGTCTCGCCTGCTGATGGCAGGTTGAAATCCCCCATGACTAAAAGTCTGGGGGTCTACCAAGGACCTCCGCGCCTTCCGCCAGAAATTAAAGACTCTCTTGTTTCATCAGGCTGGTTTGGCCTAAGCCATTTACCTAGCCTACAGGCTGTACCTCAAATTGTTTTAATTGGGTTTTAGATGGGGTTAATGTTTTAATACTTTTAAATTTTTAGCACAGGGATAATTTATTTAATTCGGTTTTAATTATTTATATTTGTGATACTATGTGGTTTTAATTTCCTGTGCACCGCCCCGGGTCCCTTTGGGGAGAACGTGCGGTTATATAAATCCAATAAATAAATAAATAAACCGCCACCTCGCCGATCACCTCGAGGAGCTCGGGCAGGGCTGCTGATACATAGCGGGGAGCCAGGTACACAATCAGCAAGCCCAGCTGCCTCCCTAGGCCCCACTTCACGTAGAGGGACTCACAACCAGTGGTCTGTGGCACAGTGGTCTCTCTCAGCTCAAGACCTTCCTTAACAATAACCCCCACCCCTGCCTAGGGCCCGTGACTGATGAAATGCTCGGTAACCTGGTGGGCATCTAATCATCCTTGTTGTTCTTCTCTGCATTCTATCTAGAACAGGGGTGTCAAACTGGTGGCATGCGCAGGCCATGGGCAACTCAGCTCCGCAAAGGGGAAAAGGTCACAAAACATCACATGATGGCAACCTGATGCAGCAAGTTTGACACCTGCACTCTAGAATGTCAATATACTTTTTGTATTGTGGTGACCCAAACTGAATGTAATATTCCAAGTATGGTCTTACCAGTGCATTATAAAGTGATACTAACAGTTTATGTGGCTCATACTTAACTGATGGTGTACTAGGAGACCTAGCTCTCTCTCATGGTCACTGCTTTTCTTTTTGGCCATTCCAATATTTTATTAGTTTATCAAAATATAAAATACAGAAGTACAAAGAAAAAGAAAAATAAGGGGAAAATAAGAGTGGAAAAATAATAGGGAAAAAGCAGGGTAAAGGGGAAAAGAAAAAGAAAAGCATTGACTTCTGACTCTGTTTGATGCAGTAGAATATAATAATAAAAAAACCTATCCATTTATATAACAACAAACCTATCTAATCAGCAAAACCCTAAATCAAAGTTTCATTTGTTCTACCTTAAGCACAAAGTCCAAAAGCAGTTTCCAAGTAAAAACAAAATTAATTATGTTCTTTTCTTTAATCAAAACAGTCAATTCGGCCATGTATGTCAACTCCATAATTTTTGCAGCCATTCATTCATTGTAAAACTCAAAGTATCCTTTTGTTTTTGTGCATAAACTATTCTTGCTGCCATCAATATATATAACATCACACTTCAATCCCCCCTCCCCCCGCAAGTTCTTTATCCGTTAAGCCTAAGAGAAAAGTTTCTGGTGGGGAAAAAAACTTCCTGGGGCAACACTCAAAGGGGGCATCTTCACAGAGAACCTATTCCATACTCCTAGGCTGGCACATCTAATGAAAAAATTATTGAAATCAACATTTACTTTAACCTAATCGTACCATAAATAACCATGCCATCCAAATCTTAATTCTTGACCCTCCAGCTCAAGTGACCTCTTATTTTGAGAATCACCGACTCTTTTAGCTAGGCCAAACAATAGGCATCAATGTACAATTTCAAATCTGGGAAACCCAAACTTCCTCTTTTTTTAGCATCTTGGAGTAATTTATATCTAATTCTTACAGAAAAAACAGAAAACATTCATCTTAATTACACAGATTCCACCGTGCCAATAATGATAGTTGCAATTTATCCCATCTTAGTAAGTCTTTTTAATAGCATTCCAAAGAGACATAAATTTATTTTGAAATAGTTTAGCATTTGTATTAATGTTAATATAACCCCCAGGTATTTCACTTTTTTCTACACCTTAAAACCCAACTAAAAAGTCAATATTTCATAATCCTGAGAGGTCATATTCTTGACAAACATTATTGTTTGATGTTTATTTATTTTAAAGCCCCCTAAATCTCCCAAAAAATATTTAGTTTTTCATCAAATATTCAACATTGGTTTAGGGTCTTGCAAAGGTATAATTACATTGTCAACAAATGCTCTCAATTTATGAACATCCATTTTGATATTTATACCTGTTATTTTCTCATTTTGCCTAATTCAAACTTCTAGCAGCAATATAAACAGCAGGCAAGATGAGGGTCATTCTTGTTTCATGCTCACTACTTTTCTCACCACTGAATTGCATTCTGTTGGATAGGGGCCAATGTACAAGTCCGTCCCTTGATGCACAGTTTATCTTTCAATTGATGTCTGGGTAGTTAAATTCTCCCATTATTATTGTTAGTGTGCTTCCTTCAATAACTGATTAACAAGAGGTTCTTATATTTACTTGGTTGGTTGCAAGGGTAAAATCAACTTACCTTTGCTATCAGTTTGCAAATGTGAGCCCAAATTTTTACTTCAAAAATTCTCCATTCCCTCATTGGATGTTTATCTTTTATGGATGACAAATGGAAACCTCACCTGTGCACTCATCTGTTTTGCTTTCATGCCGAGCGGCTTATAATCTCTTGATGTTGTTTTCAGGTTTTTATTGTATTCATCCCCACATGAAAGTGGAAAAGATGATAATAATTTGTGGCCTTAATTATTGTACTAAGCCTCTCAATGACATCTTTAATCTTGGCTCCTGGGAGACAACAAACCTCCTAGCTAGACTGTCTGGCTTACAAGTTGCTGATTCAGTTCCTTTGAGTAGTGAGTCTCCTATCACGAACACATTACCATCGTTATCCATCAAATACCACAATTACTTCATCTATTCTCTAAATGGAAATATTCTTAAAAGAAGGCAAAAGAACCGGAAAAGTACTAACAAAGGATATAACAGATGAATATCATGAAATATGCAGCACAAGCATATTTGGCTTTATGACTTTATATTCTAATAGTGCAGATGAAATATTTCTGGATGTACCTAAGCCAATTATGAACTCCACAAACATTATCACTTTTAAAACTATGACTACTGGCATTTTCTGTTTCTTTGTAACATTTCCCTCATGTATGGATTTGTTTTTGTGCTCCAATGTGCAACAAAATTCCTTTATCCTTTAGCACCAGTTCTCCATTTATTTTTATTTTTGCTTTTATTCATCAATTGGGATCCCACTTAATTCCTGATGATTTTACATTGCTTACAGTTACATAGATTTATAAATGACCTTAAGATCTACAAAAAACACAAAAACTATCTAACCAGTGTTCCAACCTCAACCTATCACAAAGGTATCAAACTCATGGCCAGATGCATCACATGCTGGCCATGCCCACCCCCAGTTTAGTGAAGGGGGAAAACTCATGATGCATCATGTGACAATGATGTGACAATGCAAGTTTGACACCTCTGACCTATCACAAAATCTAGGGGAATAGCCAGGCCTTCAATAGTTTTCTGAAAGTCATCAGAGTGCTAGCAGTTTGGATTTCTGAGTGGGTATCATTCCAGAGGGCAGGCACTGGTTCTGAGAAGGCACGTTTCCTAGAGTCCCACCATTAATTGATGGACCCAAACTGCGTCTATTTGCCCAATTTTACCATTAGTTTAATTGTACTCTGAAGTCTAACACATACTGGCCTAGGTAGTGGTTGAATTCAGCCAGTTCACATCACTTTGGGAGAACCAGTTGTTAACTTTCTGAGCAGTTTGGGGAACTGGTTGTTGGAAGAAATCATTAGGGCAGAGAACCGGTTGTTAAATTATTTGAATCCCGCCACTGGGCCTAGGTATAATCTCTGATCTCCACATGCATAACAGATTACAATAGTCCATTCATGAAACGACTAATGCATGAGTGACTGTCTGAAGGGCCATGATCCAAGTATCACAGTCAAAGACTACTGTATCATTCGGAATTTAGATTTTATAAAGTCCCATTTAAAACAAAAATAAAACAAGGAGTCATATTTGTCATTTTGCTCTCTTAGGTAAAGTCCAAGAAGAAATTGAAAAAGAGATTGGTGATCTCCAGCCAAGGACTGACCTCCGACCTAAAATGCCTTATACTGATGCCGTAATTCATGAAGTTCAAAGGTTTGCTGATGTTGTTCCCACCAATTTGCCCCACGCAACCACCATGGATGTAACTTTCAAAGGCTTCTTTATTCCCAAGGTGATTAGTCTGAAGTCACTACATTAGACAAGGCCCAGCCTTTTTTTAAACATACAAGATATAATTTTAGTATAGTAAAGTATAATTTTTATTACTTATTTTTATTTTCTTTAAAATAATAACAGAAAAAGAAAAATAACAAAATAGAGACATCCACTATAAAAATACACAAGAGGTTAAAAAAGTAAGTGAAAAAATGCAACAGAAAAAATAATTACAAAAGAGATTGGAGTTTCTCAACTGCAGACAGACCATCAAGCAAAGTGCCTTACATTGATGAAGTTCAAAGGTTTGCTGATATTGCTCCTTCCATGCCACAACCATGGACGTAACTTTCCAAAGCTTCCTCATTCCCAAGGTCTAAAATCACTGCATTGCATAAGTTCTAATTTATCATGTATGGTGTGGTAGAAGAGTCAGCCCTTAAATGAATGGAATGGGCTAAATCAAGTTGATCTATAGAGCTATAAGACCTCATAGACTGTTATCCCTTTAGAAAAAACACTCATAAATGCATCTCTCGAAGTGCTAAAGGCAGATGTTTTTCTTTGGCATTTGGCATTCACAAAATGCCCCTACCTCTTGATTTATGAGAGATGCTTTTCTCTCTTGTTTTACTTTTTATTTTGCTCTCCTCTTGGTTTATTGCTTTATATCCACTGCTTCCCTTTGGTAATCCTTTATGATTTGTTTTAGATCCTGCATTTTAAGTCCACAAGTTTAAGGTATGTTTCAGTGTAGTAAAATACAATTTAAGACATATTTAGAATTGGTCCAACTGATAATCTATTAATCTGCCTGGTGTTTTAATTTTTTTTTAATCTGTCCATTTCTCCATGCACAATAATATGTATGTATGTATGTGTGTGTGTGTGTGTGTGTGTGTGTGTGTGTGTCACAACACCCTGGTAAGCCCCAATTAAGGGAGGAAGCAACTGCCTCACATGTAATACTTCCCTGGTTCGAATCCCAGTAAGGGTATGGCTAGCTGATGAGAGCTAAATAGCTCGAAATAGTCTCCTAGTATCCTAGTCTCCCTTATTTATTTATTTATCAGCTCAAAAACTACACACATACACACACACACACACACACACACTACAATTTTTAAAGTATAGTTTTAATGTTTTAACATTGAGTGCTGCTCCAGACCCAATAATACTTTAAAAATCACTGTAATAATACATAGTGTAATAGAGACATGTACCAAGAGGACATTCTCCTTTTCATATATTGTTTTTATTCTTTCAATTTTTAGGGAACGTACGTACTTCCCTTGCTGACGTCTGTGCTCCATGATGAATCCCAGTGGGAGAAACCGCATGAATTCTACCCTGAGCATTTTCTTGACTCTGAGGGAAAATTTGTGAAGAGAGATGCATTCATGCCATTTTCTGCAGGTGAGAATCTCTGTTCTATAAAAGGCAATCCTTAACACCTTGTTTGAAAAGAAAACAATTGATAAAAGCTGGATCTCATAGACCTTATTTTGACAGAATTTGGGCCTCAGGGGCAACATGTGTGGCCAGGCTCATTGAGAGGCTAGTATATTGATTTCTGAGTCTGCCAGGGGAATCTCAGCTCTGGGCATGAGCTACTGTTATCCCTACTGCATTCAATATCTGCATCTCTGCATTTTGGCAGTCCAGGATGAACCTTGTCTTTCAGCCTTCTTTGCTGACTGAGGCCTTCAGACAGACACAGATTAGGTCTTCTTAAACGAAAAGCTTTTCTTAGCTTTTCTTAAGCTTTTATTCTTAGGTCAAAGCAACGTAGCAGAACATAAAATGCAAAAAAGCAAAATATAATAAGATGATTTTTAAAAGTGCTAGAGAGAAGGATTGGATTAAAATTAAACTAGGGTTTTAATTAAATACATTTTAAATTTTTATTTCTAAATTTAAATAACAGAGCAAAATTAGCAACTTGATTTCTAATGCTTTCAAATACACTTGTAACAGTGGTGGGATATGACTAGTATGCCCTGGTACAATCGTACCGGTGCCTGCTGGGAGCACCAGGTATTGTTCCGATACGGTGCTCCAGAGGGCCCATCTGCCTGCCCATGCTCCTTACCTGTATTTGAGCTGTTTAAGGCTTCCACACATGGAGCGTAGGGTGCCTATGTGACACTCCACCGAGCAGCTGAAGTATCGTGAGTGGTAAGTACACATGCGTGTCATGTGGTGGTTGCAATGGGATCTGGAACCCACCACTGGCTTGTAAGAATTCAATTAGGTCATTGGAGATACAAGCCTTTGAGCTCACATATTGACTTAGTTTGGCCCTGGTTTCGTTGTAAGTGGGGCAGTGGAGGACAGATTGAATAATGTTTTTCCCTTGACAGACCACAAAGGGACAGAGATGCTATTCAAATCTACCTCACCAAATCTCCCTTCAAGCAATGCCAAAGGCATGGTCTGCTGCCAATGGGACATAAAGAAAACTTCACAGTGGGCACTGATAATATTCATAACATTCTAGGAGAGGCTTCAGAGTTTTCTTTCAGAGTCCTCGATTTACAACCTCAATTGAGCCCACAATTTCTGTTCCTAAGAGATACATTTGTTAAGTGAGTTTTGCCCCATTTTATGTCCTTTCTTGCCAAGTAGTTAGGTGAATCACTGCAGTTTTAAGTTAGAACTGGTTGTTAAGAGAATCTGGCTTCCCCATTGCCTTTCTTTGTCACAAGATCTCAAAAAGTGATCCAGGCACACTGCAACCATTATAAATATGAGTTAGTTGCCAAGCATTTGAGTTTTGATCACATGACGATGGGGAAGCTGCAATAGTTGTTAAGTGTGGTCATGAGTCCATTTTTTCTGAAACATTGTAACTTTGAAGGCTCACTAAATGAATTTTCGTAAATTGAAGATTACCTGCAACGGCACCAGAATGAAAATATAGATGACTGCACCAGGGGTGGTTCCAGCAGTCACTACTGCTGGTTCACTTGTGTATGCGTTCATGCACGCACACACACTTGATGCGCAGTGCAATAAAAATTGTTCTGCTCATGTGCAGAAGCAAAAAACAATATGCCACCACCTTTAGCGCCACCTGGAGAATGGGTTTGGGAGCATGGCAGGCCTGGGTCGCTGCCAGTTCCAGTGACCCAGGCCGCTAAACCGCTACTGGTTTGGCTGACCCAGTCTAACCCAGTAGGAACCCACCACTGGACTGCACCACAATTGAATATTTATTAGCATCCTTTTCAAAAAGCCTTTCTCTGAACCTTTCTCTATTCCAAGAATGAAATTTCCCCCAAAGAGCAGAGAATTAGATAAGCAGAAGGGATGCCATGAAAAGGCCTAAAATTTTCCACAGGAAGTTATTTTTGGATTATGTCCAATTGAGTAATAACCCACTCATCCCAACACATATCTTGGCTCCATAAATATCTGAACAAGCACCTTTGCATACAATATTTTAATTGTTCTCTTCTGGAATAAAAAATCTTAAGGCTAATATGCGCACCTGTTTTTCAGCTGCAGGACTAATGAAAGGTGATACTTAGATAGTTAAAGGAGGGGCATTACTGGTGTTGGCATTATTTTTTAAACTTTATTTTCAGATTCAGAAATCTGCTGCCATTTATTAGTTGGAAAAATTCTCTGTCTCCATTCCTTTACTGCATTATTACTTCTTTCCATACCTTTGACCTGTTATTTTTTTCTCTTGTATGCTGATCTCTCCATGACCAAAGAATATTAGGAAACTCTGTGAAATAGTTTATGAAACCAATAAACACAAATTTCTTTTTTGTCATCTTATGCTTTCTTCCAGGTCAGAGAACATGTGCAGGTGAGAACCTTGCCAAAATGGAGCTCTTCCTCTTCTTTACCAGCCTTTTGCAGAAATTTACCTTCCAGCCACCTCCAGGAACATCTAAAGATGATCTGGACCTGACCCCTGTTGTTGGACTTACCTCCACTCCCACGCCGTACAAGACCTGTGCTGTGTTACGCTGATCTGACACAAAAAAGCTATAACACGTTTTCTCAGTCTTGAATTGCCTTCATTTTGAGAGGCACAATTTAATTAAAGAATCCAGTATTGTCTACGTTTCATTTGTAAGATGATGAATGGTAATGACCTATAAATTTATGAAATGTAGATTCTGATAGGAAAGAATATAATCAGGAAATTCCGATCAAAATATTAACTTGGGTAACAAATGAGATTCAGCAACATTCAAGAACTTCCTTTTTCTTGGAAAGGAGCTGTAATTGCTATCTAACAGGAGGAATGATCCAACTTGTCACTCACCATAGTGACCCAACTCATTATATAATGTAGATGATAAAGTCTTTACCACAAAAACACTAAATGTGCTTCTAAATAAAGTGGTAGAGATTGATGAGACTGGATTTATTCCTATGGCATACATGAACTATAATGATAGATGCACTGGGAAAATGAGGACAAGAGTTGGGGTTGGCTGGTATTCCCAGGGGAGATGGGACACAGTTGCATTATGGTGGTGACAAGCATGGTCAGATACAGGAGGCAGTTCACTCTTAGAGGAGCCTGCCTTGGTGTTTGGTATCATTGTTGCATTCCATCCCCTTCTGCGTCCCCCCCAAGACTTTGCATCCTAGCTTTCTTGGCCCCATGTTTTATTGCTCCTTCCTAATGCCAGTTTAATGTGTAATAAGGCCAACTGGCATGCATTATTGAGAACTGGCTGGGGGATTATGTTGTGGGAAGTGAGCGCTCAAAGAAATGTGACACATCTGGATAGGTCATCAGTTGATATTCCAGGGCAAGATGTGTCTGTAACTATTGCCACACTAGAGCCCCATGTGCCTTCCAGGGTGTTGTTCCACAAATGAATAGACATAAGAGTGCGCACAGTGTGACTACTTCAGACAGCCCAGCAGCAAATATATAAGACAGAGGCTTGTAATTATAAATAGTGGTTTATCTCTACAACAGAATATGCATAGGCAAAGGTCAAACAATCAATCAGCAGCTACAGCACAGAAGCATACATGGAGAGAGAAAGAGATCCCCAATAGGGCCTCTCTTATCATACAGCCTCTTAAAGTGATAACAGTTAAATAACCCTGCTGACACTGTTAGATCGGGTAAAGGAAGGAACACTAGGAGTGAATTCAGCTCTTTATTGGCAAGATATAGCGCAAGTAACAAGCAGCCGGCGGCAGCTCCTTTTTAAAGGTAGCCGCTGGAATGAATCGACCAATCACAGCCGGCCCTGGTGCCGGCCAATCAGGTTACTCCATCAGCTGTGGACTGGAGTGGAAACCTCTATTGTTAGGACACAACAGACACATTCTCATTGCATCATCATTTCAGTATTACAGCAGTTGGTCAGCTATTAAATCATTATTACTCTGACAAAGATCCTACCTGTAAAGTTGAAGCATAGAGATCAGATGGGATTGCTGCTTGTATACTGCTATACATCAGCTTCCCTACCTGACTTGCTTTACGCCATGGCCAGATGATTGGTGGTTGCTGAAGTTCCCAAGCCTTGTGCTCTGGAGGAATTTCATTCTGTCTTTCTTAGACTAAAGATGTGGCTCAGATGTTTACAGCACTATGGCAATCATGGCCTTTTTGATGGTGTCACAATAGCTCTCTATTTTGAGTCAGGGCAGCAGCCATGTGATCTAGAGTTTGGAAATATGAATTGTTTGATTCCATTTCCTGAATTCCCTAACTGAATAGTGAAACATTTACCACAAAGGCTCCAAAAATATTAACACCTGTCCTAAAATCTTTTGTTTTTGAATTGTTGCACAGTTCTAATAGGTGTCTGCAAAGGCTTTATAAATCCCACCTCTACTTACTGTTAGGGAAGTTCAGATAAAATGTCTGAGGAAGAGATAGAAAAATAGGACAAAGATCGGAGAATTCTCTCTTATATAGGTGGTCTGGTGATTCACTAGAAAAAGTAGATTGGATATGCCTAAGGCAGTGTTTTGAAATACATGCTTGTATCTCTTCAGTTTGTGGATATTATTGTAATCATTGCAAGAAAACTGCTCACTAACAGGAAAGAAAATGGACTGGTCTAATTTTAATGTTGTTATTGTTTATTCTTGCAAAAACATGCCTTTTGAAAAAGGGCAAATAAAATCTCCCCCAATCTTTCCAAGAGATCCAGGACCAAACCCATTTTAGGAAATCTACACAAGATGGATCTTACAGAACAATAGAAGTGAAGCCTGATAATTAACAAGCATAAATGCTTTTTGGTAAAATTTATTGAGATTGGAAAAATCTTGGTAACTTGCTTAGGTAACTCTCATGTGTTCCCTGATGGTTTTCAATGCCTATGGAAAAGTTTGAAGTAGGGGTGGGGTGGGGCTACTTTAGCTGGTATTACCATTCTTGTTCAACTCTGTAGGTAAATCCACCAAGATATGAAAAAGAGAACAATAGAATAAAAGTTGGAAGGGACCTTGGACATCTTCTAATTCTGCTCAGACAGAAAACCCTATATCTGTGATGGCAAACCTATGGCACATGTGGCCAAAGTGGCAAGTATACTCATGTAGCCTGGCCCATGTGGTGTCACCAGTTCTTTTTCAGGGTATCTGACACACATGTGCACATAATAATCAGGTGGCCTTTGTGTGGGCGGCAGTGTCAAAAACCGGAAGAGCTGGTTTTCCATTTTCCAGAGTGAGCATGCGCGCCAGCCAGCTGATCAGCACATGCACATGCACGGCAGTAACTGGAAGACTTGCTGGCAGAAAACAAGTTCATTTTCTAGTGCATGCATGCACCCTGGGCAAATCCTCTTCCTGGTTGCAGCTCAGACGAACGTGCATGCGCAAAGGGCTCCCTTTTTGGCACTCAGTGCACCCTTTCGGTGAAGTGCTCCCTTTTCAGCACTCGGTCCTGGAATTTTATGAAGCCCACCCTGAAACAAGCAGCATTAATTTTCCTAGATGCGCAGAAAGCGTTTGACAACTTAAATTGGCAGATTATTTTTCAACAATTAAAAATTATGAACTTTGAGGAGAAATTCGTGGGAATGATAAGCATAATGTACTCTATTCAATTCTCAGAAGTGATAATAAATGGGCAAACAGCAGAACAATTTAATATAGTCAAAGGTGTAAGAGAGATTCCCCCTATCACCTGTACTATTTTTTCTATCTTTAGAAGTATTATTACGATACATCAAACAAGAATAAGAAATAAAAGGCTTACAAATAAAAGAAAAATAATTTAAATTACAAGCATTTGTGGATGATTTAATGTTTATTCTAGAAGAGTCGCTAGAAACAAGAACTAAATTCGTATAAAAAATAGAAGAATTCAGCAAGGTGCCAGGGCTTAAAAGAAACAAGAAAAGACAAAGATAATAACCAAAAATCTTACTAACAGCTGGAAAAAAGAACTAGAGAGGAAATTGGGAATACAGATAACCCCAAAAGTCTGGGAATTTGGCTGATGGCAAAATGTTCATCAATTAAAGAGGATAATTACAATAAGTTCCTCCAGCAAATAAAAAAAGACCTGGACAATTGGAAAAAACTACAATTATCACTAATTGGAAGAATGGCCACAATAAAAATGAATACTTTACTGAAAATTTTATTTTTATTTCAAACAATACCAATAACACTAGGAAAGACATTTTTTGAAGAGTTAAAGTAACAAAAAATTTATTTGGCTAGGGAAAAAAACATGAATAAAACTAAAATTACTACAAAATAGTAGAAATAAAGGTGACTCCCAGATTGGGAGTTATATTACTAAGTAGCACCACTGGCATGGATAAAGGATTGGATGAATCTAAAAAATAAAAGGATTTTGGCAGTGGAGGGTCATGATCAGTGGTGGTATTCAAAATTTTTACTACTGGTTCTGTGGGCATGACTTGTTTGGTGGGTATCCAGCCCTAGATTGCTGTGCTGTTTCAAAATGTCTTCTGAAGCCACATCTAGTGCCAGAGTTTGTGGTCTTTCCTTCCTCTTCTCTCTCTCTCTCTCTCTCTCTCTCCCTCTTTCTTTCTTTCTTTCTTTCTTTCTTTCTTTCTCTTTATTTTCTCTCTCTTTCTTTCTCTCTCTCTCTCATTTTAGGAATCACATCTAAAGGACCTCTAGAAATTTTGTTCAAAACTGATAGCATTCCATGACAAACTCTTTAACTCAGATTCATTAACTTGACTATAAATCAGGGATGAAATCCGGTAGGTTCTGACAGGTTCTGGAGAACCGGTAGTGAAACTTTTGAGTAGTTCAGAGAACCAAAAAATACCACCTCTGGCTGGGCCCAGAATGGGTTGGAAATGGAGATTTTATTTATTTATTTATTTTATTAAATTTATACCCCGCCCTTCTCCAAAAGGACCCAGGGCGGTGCACAGGAATTTAAAATACAATACAAAATCAAGTAAAAATGTAAAAAATTTATTTCATACCCATCCTGTGCTAAAAACAAATTAAAATCCCCAAATTTAAAACTGTCTAAAATAGTCATTTGTGGAGGTTACGCTAGGCCGGCTAAATGGAACAAATGTGTCTTTTGTAGTATCAGGCCCCTGGAATGGGTTGGGAATGGAGATTTTGTAGTATCAGGCCCCTGGAATGGGTTGGGAATGGAGATTTTGTAGAATCAGTCCCCTGGAATGGGTTGGGAATGGAAATTTTGTAGTATCAGGCCCCTGGAATGTGTTGGGAATGGAGATTTTGCAGTATCCTTCCCCTGCCATGCTCACCAAGCCACGGCTACCAGGCCACACCACGGCCACCAAACCACGCCCATAGAACCAGTAGTAAAAATATTTGAATTTCACCACTGCTATAAATGATCCCATTTAGAGAATTTGGTTTTTTTAAGAATGTGGAAATAAACAAAACAATATAGAAAAGAAGGAAGGAAGGAAGGAAGGAAGGAAGGAAGGAAGGAAAGAAAGAACAAAGAGAAAGGAAGGAAGGTGTTCAGTTCTTAATATTTGAATGTATGTTCTTAATAAACCTACTACTACTACTATTAATAATAATAAATTTAATTTGTAGACTGCTCCCTCTCCCTGAAAGGACTCGGGCGGTGCACAGGGGAATTAAAAAACATACAAACATAGATACATCATAAATATATAAAATCAAATTAAACAATTTATCCCTGTGCTAAAAAACCTAAAATCCTAAAAATTAAACCCCTTAAAAATCCAATTAAAACAATTTAGATATTCAGACTAAAAAGGCTGGAAGGTAGGTTAGGCCAGGCCGGCCTGCTGGAAGAGATGAGACTTGAGCTTTTGACGGAAGGTGCGGAGGTCCTTGGTTGTTCTGAGCTCGGGGGGTAGGTCGTTCCATAGAGCTGGGCCCGCCACAGAGAAGGCCCTTCCCCTGGGCGTCGCCCGTTGGCAATGCCTAGTAGACGGCACCCGGAGAAGTCCCTCTCTGTGGGAGCAAATCGGTCGACGGGATGTATGGGGTACGATGCGATCTCGCAGATACTAGTAATAATGTACTAGTAATAATGTATTAGAATATTTCCTTTCTCCCTCCCTCCCATCCTAAAATTAATTTGTTGTTACATGCAATCCTTCCTTCCTTCCTTCCTTCCTTCCTTCCTTCCTTCCTTCCTTCCTTCCTTCCTTCCTTCCTTTATCCCCTCCCCTTCTATTCCCATCTTCTTCCTTCAATCTCCATTTACTGTTGACATTTGCCCCCAGCAATATTAGCAAAAATGTTTCCAAACAGAGAAGTGGAATGCTGGAAATGTAAACAGAGGCAAGTAACATATTATCACACATGGTGGTTATGCCCAGAAGCAAAGACATATTGGAAATAAATAAAAATAAGAAAATTGCTATTTATTTATTTTATTTTATTAAATTTATACCCCGCCCTTCTCCTTGTTAGGACCCAGGGTGGCGCACAGGGATGTTAAAATACATACAAAGTATATAAAATATATAAAATTTAAAATACTTATTCTAATAAATAAACCCTGCGCTAAAAACTGAATTAAAATCCCAAGTTTAAAAACTATCTAATAGTCAGTATGGAGGTTACGCTAGGCCGGCTAGATGAAATAGGTGTGTCTTCAGACACTTGCGGAAGAGGTGGAGGTCGGAGATGGTGCGGAGTTCAGGGGGTAAGTCGTTCCAGAGGGCTGGGCCCGCCACAGAGAAGGCTCTCCCCCTGGGTGTCGCCAGTCGGCACTGTCCAGCCGACGGCACCCTGAGGAGGCCCTCTCTGTGGGAGCGTATCGGTCTGAGGGATGTATGGGGCAGGAGGCGGTCTCGCATATAACTAGGCCCCGAGCCATGGAGCGCTTTAAAGATGGTCATTAAAACCTTGAAGCGCACCTGAAAGACCACAGGAAGCCAGTGCAGCTCGCGCAGGATAGGTGTTATGTGGGAGTGTCTAGGCGCTCCCGTAATCACCCGCGCGGCTGTGTTCTGGACTAGCTGCAGCTTTCGGGTGCACCTCAAGGGGAGCCCCATGTAGAGAGCATTACAGTAGTCGAGTCGAGAGGTGACGAGTGCTTGAGTGACTGTGCGTAAGGCACCCCGGTCCAGTAAGGGGCGCAATTGGCGCATCAGGCGTACCTGATGAAACGCCCCCCTGGCCACGGCTGCCACATGATCTTCCATAGACAGCTGGGAATCCAGGAGGACACCCAGATTGCGCGCCCTCTCCACGGGGGGCGGTGTTTCGCCCGTTTTTGCTAGATGAAATTAAACAGCTAATAGATGTAAAACTGGAATTATTTCTCTTAGGTATAATAAGAGGAAATTATAGTAAAAAACCCCTCAATATATCATGTGACACATAATAACAGCAGCCAAAATCATCTACACCCAATACTGGAAAAATGATAGCACTCCCTCCAATTAAATGGGGGTTAAAAAAGGTGTTAGAATGTGTAGAAATGGATAGGCTAACAATGGAAATGAAAGAAAGAAGAGAAACTGAATACTACTTAATTTGGAATACATGTTATAAATTGTTAGAGAATAGAAGAATAGAATGTAATAGAATAAAATTAAGAATAAGAATGCAAAAGTAAATTAAGATGTGATAAAAAAAGGTAATATATATATATATATATATATATACAGTTACAGAATGACAATAATGGTACATTGTATAAAATAGATATATACAGAAAAAGAAAGGAAGAATAATGAAAATAATTTGTATGTACTTATGAGATATACTGATATCGGAGTGCTATAAAGATTGAAATTGTGATATAAAATGAAGAAAAATGTTTAATAAAAAATTATTACCAGAAAAACCTTATAGGTGTAACACCTATGGGAATGTGGGAATCAATTAAATAAAGAAAATAACATCACGTATCTTTTGATCCACCCACTGCTGTTTTGGAAACCACAGCCGTTTGCCAAGATCTGAGGCAGAGTTCCCTGATCTTGGGTGTTACAAAATCTCTCTTGTTTTGAGTAGAACTTACACTGTATCAATCACAGCCAGAGAACAGAATCAAGGACTGGAAACAAGAGAAGAACCTGTAACACTCAGAGAGCTAAATATCTCTCTTTTTCATGAGTAAAGGACAGATACAAGGATGAAAATGTACCAATATTTTCAAAAGGCTCTGAACTAAAGACAGCCTGTCTTCTGAAAGTATTCAATTTCACAACTTCACAACTATTTCTGCAAAAATGATAATATTTCCTTAATTAATGTTTGACCAATAGGCAGATGTTTTGGGTGTAAACTTTTGGGTGTAGTTCTTTCCAGGAAAATAACTCTACAAGGATGTGATATGTTTGGGGCTGGAAGTTGGAAAGGAGATAACAAAGACATACCATATTTTTCGGAGTATAAGACGCACCTTTTTTCCTCTAAAAAGAGGCTGAAAATCTGGGTGCATCTTGTACATCGAATACAGCATTTTTTGCCTCCTGAAGCCCCGCCCCCATCACCAAAATGGCCACGTGCATATCCTTATGGAGGCTTCCAGAGAGCTCCTGGGTGCTGGGGAGGGCAGAAATGAGCAAAAAACAGGGCATTTTTGCCCCTCCCAGCCCCCAGCAGCACTCTATAAGCTTCCATAAGGCTATGCATGCAATTCTTTTGAACAAAAATGTCCCGTTTTTGCAATAAATGTGCTGGTTTTTTGCTCATTTATGACCTCCCCTCCCAGGAACACTCTGCAAGCCTCCCCAAGGCTATCCATGCCTTTTATTTGAAAAAAATGGGCCCATTTTCACGAAAAAAGGGCCATTTGGGGGAGGTTTGCAAAGTGGAAAAAGTTCTTTTTCCCCCTTTTGAAGAGCTGTTTAGTTAGAGTGATTGATAAGAATTATGTTGGTCAAGTACTGTGCCTGCAGAAACAAAGATTTGTTCCAAAGGTGGTCAGTGATTTCCTTCTCCAGCACATGGGTAAATACACCTGGAAACATCTACCTACCTACCTACACTCTCTCTCTACCTACCTACCTATCTACTGTATTTCTCTCTCTCTATTTCTCTCTCTCTATCCCTCTACCTACCTTCTCCACCCTCTCTCTTCCTACCTATCTACTGTATTTCTCTCTCCTCTCTATATACCTACCTACCTTCTCTCTCTCTCTCTCTCTACCTATCTACTGTATTTGCGAGACCGCCTCCTACCACACACCTCCCTCTGTCCTGTCCGCTCCCACAGGGAGGGCCTCCTCAGGGTGCCGTCTGCCGGCCAATGCCGGCTGGCGACCCCCAGGGGAAGGGCCTTCTCTGTGGCGGGTCTGGAACGACCTACCCCCCCAACATTCGTACTATCACAGACCTGTGCCTCTTCCGCCGGGAGCTTAAAACTCACTTTTTTCATCTGGCTGGCCTGGCTTAGATTTTAATAATAAATTGTAGGGATTTTTCCTTCCGGTTCCGGCTCCTGCGGCGACGGGCGAGCCTAGCGCTCGCTCGCCGCTTTGTTTCTTCTTCTGCCCCCCAACGGGGGCGAGACTCCTCTTGTTTGAGGGTCTCCCGTAGGGCCGGCTCGTCGGGGGGCGCGCCCCCCACGGCGGTGGAGGAAGCGACTCCCGGCGCGGCTCAGGTGAGGGAGAACATGCTAGCGGGGGGTTCTCCCTTCGCCCAAGGAAGACGGCGCCATTCACAATTATGAGGAGGGCTGATCGGCTCAGTCAGAAGGACTCCCGAGGCTTCAGCTGCGAGGAGAGAGTGAGTCTTTAAAAAACTTTTTTTTCCTGCTGCCAGCCAGACTGAACGGACTGGGAGGGGGGTGTTTATTTTTAAAAAAAAAAACCCTCGGATTTAAGCGGCACGTTAAAATGGCTTCTCTGCAAAGGGAAAGCGGAAACTTTCACTCCGGATGGTCTCTAACAAGGGAAAGTGGATTGTGACTTTTTGCAACATTGTTTCTAGGTCTGGCTGAGTTTAAAAAAATTCTTTTTTTTGCTACTCTCTCCCTCTGGCTGAGATGGGCGGTGGAAGTGGCTTCTCTTTGTCCCTGCCTGATTATTTCAACTAAGGAAAATTTCCAGCGTCTCTTTGAAAGCAGGACTCTCTCTGGATTTTTGGAAAAAAAAAATTCTTGATGGATTTGTGATTTCTTCTTTGGAATACCTTCGTTATTACTATTTGCTGACTTGGGAAATTGTGTCTCTTTTGGTTTCTGAATTGTTTGCAACTTCACGGCCCTGAACTGAACTGAGCTCCTGATCTGCCCCACCAGCCCCACCCGGAAAACGCCATCTTGGTGGCAGTGATTCTAACTTTTAACCATGGCACAAGAAGCAGCACTTGTAAATTTGGAACAAAGGATGGCTTCTCTTGAAACCTCTATGCAGACTTTGATATCAGAAATAAAGGCCCAGAGGGCTGAAAATAGTACTTTCAAAAAGGAACTATTGGATACCCGGAAGCAAGTGTTGGAGAATACACAGAAGAATGAAGAATTGGAAGGAGGGTTGGAGGGGGCTAAGGGAGAGATTAAAAATGTTTCTAATGAGGTGGGGGAAATAAATGGGCGTGTGTCTAGGATAGATATGGAAAGAATGACATATTTTTTGAGATTTCAGAATGTTCTTGAGGATTCTGGTGAATGCCTGCCTGATCTTATGAGTACAATTTTAGCAGACTATTTACAAAAACCTAAGGATGAGATCAGGGGGGACATTGACCTAGCCTATAGAATTAATTCTGCATATGCCAGGATGAATGAAGTGCCTAGAGAGATACATGTGAAATTTGTTAGAAGGTCAACCAGAGAGGAAATCCTGAAAGCGCAGAGAGAGAAACCTTTAACTTATCATCGAGAAACGGTCACTATCTTGAAGCAGATCCCTAGAAAAATTAGAGATTCAAGAAGGAAATTTTCCTTCTTGTCTAAAACCTTGTTTGATCACGGGATTTGGTTCAAGTGGATGACACCTGAAGGGATGCTGGTGTTCTGGGAAGGAGGAAGAGTGAGGATTAAAACAGTTGCTGAGGCGGAAGCCTTTCTTAAAAAACATTCCTCTGCCCTGGGGGAAGATCCAGGGGGGACGGAGGGGGCCACGGCTCCGCCTGCGGGGGGCCAGGGAGGAGAGAAAGAAGATACAATAGCCAAAAGACTTAGATCAAAAAAATAACTTTGCCTTGATTTTTTCCTGAACAATTTTGCATAATATTTCTATCCGGACTTTTTGTAAATGTCTGACAGCATGGAAGGGAGAATTTAGGTAAATGTACTTGCTTTCAACTTGTAGTGGTATGGAAAATGTTTTCTATGTTAACTTTTTTAATGTGTATTTTGAGGTCTCGGAAGGTCCGATGACTCTGACGTGAATGCTCTCAAAATTTCTTTGTAACCATTACCTTATCCTGTTAAAAAATGTAAAACCAATAAAACTTTTTCAATATAAAAAAAAAAAAAATGTAGGGATTTTAGTAAGGGTTTTTAGATGGGTTTTAAAGATGTTTTTAGGGTTTAAATTTAATATATTTTTATTGTAGTTATATTGTATTTTTGCATTGTTTTTAATACTTGCCTGTGCGCCGCCCTGAGTCCCTTCAGGGAGATAGGGCGGGATATAAATCCAATAAATTTGAAACTTGAAACGTCTCTCTCCATATCTCTATCCCTCTCTCTCTATCCCTCTACCTACCTACAGTACCTACCTACCTACCTACCTACCTACCTACCTACGCTCTCCCTCTCTCCCTACCTACCTACTGTACTTCTCTCCCTCTATCTACCTATCTACCTATCTACCTACTCTCTCTCTCTCTATCTACTGTATTTTTTTCTCTCTCTCTATTTCTCTCTATCTCTCTACCTACCTACCTATCTACACTCTCTCCCTCCTTCTCTCTCTCCCTCTCCCTCCCTACCTGCTCTCTCTCTCTCTCCCTACCTGGAATTGCCCCCGGAATTAAGAACTATCCCTGACTAACGCACCTTCCATCTGTGCTCTCAAAACCTTTTTCTTCCAACAAGTCGGGCTGGCATAAAACATGATTTTTAAATTCAAATTTGTATTAATTTTAATCTGGGTTGGTTTTTGTTTTTTTTCACTTTTAGGCCAAAGTTTAATATATCTTTTAAAAACTTTTTTAACTTTTATATGTTTCTGGCTGTACACCGCCCTGAGTCCTTCGGGAGTAGGACGGTATAAAAAACCCAATAAACTCAAACTCAAACTCAAACTCCCTCTCTATCCCTCTACTTGCCTAACTACTTTTTTTTTAAAAAAAATTGCCTCTTCAAAATCTGGGTGCGTTTTATACTCCGGTGTGTCTTATACTCCAAAAAATATGGTATACAATGCACTCATTGACACTTTCTAGAAGCTGCAGCTTTTGCAGGGCTCATGGGCCATGCATTCCCAAATAGTTTTATGTTTAAGGACCTGCTTAAAGTCCATCAGTACCCACCTTATTTACACACCCTCTTTGAAGCCAGAGGCCCATATCATAGGCGTAGTAAAGGTTTCAAGCTTTCACCTTAGCTGTTGCAGCAGAGAAGAATGTCTCTTGCTCTGTCTTGGGCATATTTGATGGATATGTTGCATCCAAGGTGAAGAGTTGCTTTTGACTTTAGAGCTAAAAGCATGTGAAGGAAAAGTCTCTAATCTTAGAAGAAACTATGCAGACGTTTAAAATCTCAGAACAAGTTAATTGCCAGATTCAGCATTATGGAAACTGAAAGGGGTTGCTAAAAGACAAATATGTAAATATTAAAAGCAAAGGGAAAAAGACACAAGGAAAGTGATTTGAATCAATACAATGAAGGGTGGCTCTGGGACATGAAATATCCAACTTAACACAAGGAAATGTTTTACATGCAACCAATTTGAAGAAATGGATTGCTTTGTATTTGTGCGTCATGCTCAAGAGCTGAGAAAAGTTACAAAGCATAGTGACTCCCAATCAGATTATTTATTCACAAATTTATTCACAAATCATGCCACCCCAATTATCACAACTCTGGATACTTTACTAAAAGAGAAATCTGGAGAGCCAATGCCAGCAAAGCCAGAAACTCAACATCCCCTGGTGGTCTCTTCTGGCATTTCATCTACCAGAGGGACCCTTGGGATTGTGGAGCAATCCAATCCATGCTCTTGTTTACATGCTTATTCCAGGCAGTTTCAAGAAATACAGGCAAACTGCCCATCAGCTCTCTGGGACAAACCTCAGGATCTGCCTGGAACTCTAAAGGAATTCTAAACCACCACAGTAGAATGAAGACCCAGCAAGTAGACCAGCTCTTTGATAATTTGAGGAGAGAGAGGAGTTGAGATCACCTTCAAGTGGCAGACAGTTCCTCCTCCTATTCTTTGTTTTCGTTCTTTTTTAGTTTCTATCAGTTTTTACTATTATAATTATAATCTTAAATAAAATTACTGTTAAAATATTTGTTGATAAGCAGTAATGTTAGACAAGCAACCAATCGTTTCATTGCCTGGGCTTAATTGGAGTCCATGGCACTGGAAAACTTGGGAGTCCAAGCCTTTTATAATGGAGAGCAAAGGCAATTCCTTTGATTGATCCCATCCAGAATGTTTTCCGGAGCTTACTGGAAGAATGAGTGAACTGGCAGCTAGTGGAGCCAATTGGCAAGCCCAAATCAGCAAGCATGTGCCAACATTATACAAATGCCAAGACAGCTGCCAATTGAAATGAGGGGTTTTAACTGCAGGGCATCTCTCACCTACAAAGTATTTTCCATTCCTTCTATATAGATACCCTCCACCCATTGCTACAAACAAGGACAAAGTCACAGAAACCTGTATAGCTCAAATAAGACATCATGCAAAAAACTAGAGTGCGTTCTTCTTCTCACTCAGATGACCACGGAGACATAAGAACTCTTTAACATCCTGGGAAAATGTTGGCTAAATGTTTACTCAAGAAGGCACAACTTTGTTTTTCTCTGTATCCAGAAATAATTAATTTGATTCCACTTATTTATTAGTTTATTTATCATTTGATGTGGTTGTCCTTAATTAAATAATAAAATATTTATACCATTTTGGTTGCTTTAGAGGCATGAACCTTTCACAATTCATCCTGCATTATTATAGATTATTAATATACATCTTTTTAAAGCTGGATGTATGTGCAGTTTCAATATGTGAATTCAGGTTGCAAAGTTATTGTTCATCCTACACATTTATATAACATGCCGGAACAAATCAAATTCCTGGAGAGGAAATGGAATAGAGGGCAAAGTTCCAAAGTCCTTTATTGAATAGAGCAGTCTGAGGATTCAATAGAAAGAGTAGCTGGGCTCTGCCTACTGCATTGCTTTCAAATACATGCTGGAATCATTTCAGTTTTCAAAATTTCTTGCAATTTTTACTGAAGACCACTTATTAAAAGGAAATGGGTTGGACTGGAGTAATTTTAATTGTACTGCTATTTATTTTTGCAATTATGTTCCTTTTGAAAAGGGGCAGTTCCAGGAATAAGAGCTCCCGCAATCTCCCACCAGGGCCCAGGACTCTACCCATTTTGGGAAATCTGCACATGATGGATCTGAAGAGGCCTTACAAAACAATGATAGAGGTAAAGCCTGATAATGAACAAGTCTCTTTACCGTTCTTAGCCAAAGCGTGTTGGGATGGGACAAAAACCTGGTAACTTGGTCGGGTAAGTCTGATATTTACTGTGTATGGAAATGTTCAAAAAGTGGAGATTTAGCTAGTATTTGAATACATTTAAATATTCTGGGAGGATTATGGCAAGAAAATCTGTTTGTTAATCAAAGTAAAATGTTGTAATTGAATCAATAATTTTCTGATTATTTAGATTTACAGTATGTCAAATCCCAAGGACCCTCAGGGGAAATATAAATGCTCTTAAGCTTGAATAACTGGATATGTACTTAGAGACACTCCCATGTTTACACATTTTAAGCAGAATTATAAGTCATTAAATCGATTTCTACAGTGACTAATACACAACAAGAAGTAACGTGTGGAAACTTGTTAAAGAGAGATACAACCTAGACGTTAGGATACATTTTCTGACTGAGAACAATTAATGGAATAGGTTGCCTCCCGGAGTTGTGGGTACTCCACCACTGGAGGCTTTCAAAAATATACTGGACAACAATTTAACTGGGATGGTATAAGGCTCCTGACTTGAATAGAGGGTTGGAACAGAAGACCTCCAAGGTCCCTTCAAGCCTTATGATTTACAGTATGTCCTGTACAGATGATGTTGTTCCAACATATTAGAAACTTGACAAGCATTTCTATGGTGAGAATCTTTTATTATATAAACATTTTTAAATGTTAAATGTAGCTCATATCAAAATAAAAAAAAATTATAGAGAATAATATATCATCACAATTCTCAAGAAAAAGAAAAAGGAAATAACATTTATATATGCCTCTGAATTTTGACATGTAGTTTCTTAAACATCTTCTAAATATGTGATTCTAATTATTGATTAAAATTGTCTTTTTGATTCCCTTTTGCTGAATTTCAGTGGTCAAAAGAATATGGTCCCATTTTCCGCATCAAACTGGGATTGCAGGAGGTGGTGGTGCTAACTGGTTATGAGACGGTGAAAGAGGCTCTAGTGGACCAGGCTGATGCATTTGCAGATAGGCCTTTTGTTCCTATTTTTGAAGATGCAACAAAAGGGTTTGGTGAGTTATTTCACTCTGGTGATGAACCTTTCAGATGTGTGATGAGTATAGATTTTTTTTCATTTGAGGTTTGCAGCAGAAGAATCTCAGGTGAGTGAAATAGTTTCTGCAAATCCAACCAGGTTGAAAATCCAACTAAAACCTTTCTTGTCCCACTGTGACTTGGTTCCTCAGTCCCAATGGAGGTAACTGGCAAATAAAAAGCTGTGCCAATATTGCATCAAGCCCCTGAGCCTCACATGCTGCTCACCACCGTGTTTCATTCTGCATATTAGGCAAATTTGGGGTTGGGGGATGGGTATTTGAGGAATTCCATAGGAAGGATTTCTGCCTGTCTCTCTCCTCATATCCATTGTTATACCAACCTTTTCTTTGTGAAATGTTTTTGCCAGTGTCTCTCAGAGATTAAGTCCCTTTTGACCAGCAAGTACTCACTGGTGAATTTCTGCATCCTTAAAAGATAAAGGAAAATTTATTTTAAGTTTTTAAAATGTATGATTTTTGGACTATGCAAAAAAAGGGTTTCATATATGAATTTTTGAAAAATAATAATGTATTAAGATGTGAGATGATTTGGAACTACAGGTTTTTTAAAAAAATTAAATCTTTGCTAGTATTTACAACATAAAACCACACAATCAACAGAAATAGGGTAAGGGTAGCTGAGGAAACATACATAAACCAACTGGGGAAATATCTGGTCCCCTAAATTGAAGATTAAGTTCACCCCAGTCTAATTTATCAATTATTGTTTGTAACTATACATAAATTTCTATTTCAAATTTACTATAATCTTATCTTGTTTATTCCTTACATTGGTTCCTTAAGTAATCTGTCTAGTTAATTCCCTTAGTATCCATTAGTCTCCTACTATACCATGAGTACCATCTATTCCAGCTTTTAAAGAAAACCGAGTCTTGCCTATCTTTTAGAAGGTAGGTTAATTTGTCAGATTCTGCGCAGTTAAATTTTTTGGCTATAATTAACTGATCTGGCAGTATGTTGGTATCTTTCCAGTATTGTGCAATGGCCATCCCAGTCGCTGTTACTATATGAGAGAAAAGATACCAATCTTGATTTTTAATTGTATTTGATTTTATGTCTAGCAGATAAAGGTTGGGTTTGAGTGGAAAGATCACACGTGTTATTTCCAAAGGCCAAATTGTTTCCCCCCCCCAAAAAAGTTGAATAATTATTGGGCAAGTCCACCATTGGTGAAAGAAAGTACCCCTACGTTCCTAGGGGAACTACAGTTTTGAATCATTTAGAACAGGGGTCCCCAACCTTTTTTGCACCAGGGACCGGTTTCATTTTAAAGAAAATTCTGCAGACCGGCTGAGTGGCTCAGCAGTCATGTGACTGGGTGGGCGTGGCCAACTTGGAAAATGTGAAACTCACTTAACAATGATCTTAGTTAGCAACCAAACTTTTGGCCTCAACTGTGGTCATAAGTTTTCCTTCTTTCTGTCTTTCTGTCTTTCTTTCTTTCTTTCTTTCTGTCTTTCTTTCTTTCTTTCTTTCTTTCTTTCTTTCTTTCTTTCTTTCTTTCTTTCTTTCTTTCTTTCTTTCTCTCTCTTTCTTTCTTTGTCTCTGTCTCTCTTTCTTTCCCTCTTTCTCTTTCTCTCTATCTCTTTCTTTCTCTCTTTCTCTCTCTTTCCCTTTCTCTCTTTCTTTCTCTCTTTATTTCTTTCTCTTTCTTTCTCTTTCTTTCTTTCCCTCTTTCTCTCTCTCTTTTTCTTTCTCTCTCTTTTTCTTTCTCTCTCTTTCTCTCTTTCTGTATCTTTTTCTGTCTCTTTCTTTCCTTTCTGTCTCTCTTTCTCTCTGTCTGTCTTTCTCTCTCTCCCACTTTCTTTTTCTTTCTTTCTCTTTTTCTTTCTCTCTCTCTCTGTCTCTCTCCTTCATCCGCCCATCTCTGTCACTCTGTGTATGTGTGTGTGTCTGTCTGTCTTGCATTCACTCATTCTGTGTCTCTGTCTATCTTTCTCTTCCTCCCTCCCTCTCTCTGTCTCTCTATGTGTGTCTGTCTGTCGTCCCCCCCCCAGCCTCCTCAGCCCGCCCGCCGCGCTTGGTCGCTCGTTCGCTCGGTCAGGCTCCGTGGCTGGGTAGGAGCTGGGCCGCAGGGCTGGAGAGGAGGAGGAGGGAGGAGGGGGCATCCCATTTGGCAGAGCGCGCGGGAGAACGCAGGAGGATGGTGGGGGCTCTTCCTCCACCCTCGTCGACGGAGGGACTCCTCGGCACCGCCAGAGCAACCCTCCCTACGGCCGTGGAGCCTCCGCAGCCCCTGGAAGAAAATGAGTGGCCCGCATGCCAGCAGGGGAGGCTCCGCGGGGGGGGGATCGGTGGCTGGTAGGGAGGGTTGCTCTGGCGGCGCCCAGGAGTCCCTCCATCAACGAGGGTGGAGGAAGAGCCGCATTCCAATGGCGCGAACAGCCGCACCTGCGTTCTCCCACGCGCTCTGCTCAGGGGGCTGCCCCCTCCTCCCTCCTCCTCCTCTCCAGCCCTGCGGCCCAGCTCCTACCCAGCCACGGAATGGCACCGGTCCGCGGCCCGGGGGTTGGGGACCCCTGATTTAGAAGATATTTGCATATGGGGAAATGATTGCTTTCCTTTTTACTTTGCCTTGTTTTGATAAGGAGATGCTGACGGCTGGATAAGGAAAAGCAGAGGATAAAGAAAATGGAGCAGAAATCTTAAACACAAACTTTGAAACACCTTTCTGCCACGTTCTTGGACAGACTGGATGAAATACTTGATCAAATTGATAGAACATGTTTTAATGCTTCAAGATATTAGTAACCATCTTCAAAGTGCTCCATGGCAAGGGACCTGGTTATCTGCAAGACCGCCTCCTGCTACCAAATACCTCCCACCGACCAGTCCACTCCCACAGAGAGGGCCTCCTCAGGGTGCCGTCGGCCAGACAATGTTGGCTGGCAACCCCTAGGGGGAGAGCCTTCTCTGTGGCAGCTCCTGCCCTCTGGAATGACTTGCCCCCTGACCTACGGACAATCACGGACCTGCGCCTGTTCTGTCGGGCCTTGAAGACCTATTTATTTCATGTGGCTGGCCTGGCGTAGTTTTAATTGTTTTTAGTAGGGGTTTTAGTAGGGTTTTAGGACAGGCTAATCATTTAATATATTTTTAAAGTATTTTATGTTTTATACTCTTGATTTTTATCGTTGCCTGTACACCGCCCTGAGTCCTGAAAGGGAGAAGGGCGGTATAAAAAATTAATAAATAATAAATAAAATAATAAATAATAATGAAGTTGTAAAAAAAGAATGAGCAGCAAAGGAAAATAAAATTATATTTCACTATCTTACCCTTTTTCTCTTCAGGTCTTGTTTTTGCTCGTGGTGAGCACTGGAAAGTGATGCGGCGGTTTACATTATCCACCTTACGGGACTATGGAATGGGCAAGAGGACCATTGAAGACAAGATCACAGAAGAGTGCAGTGTCTTAACAAAGACAATAGAGACTTATGCAGGTAGGTCAGTGTACTGTAACGGAGCATCTTCTGGGATAAATGTAGATCATGAAATTATTTCTGCATATTATATCAAATGACCAAGGAGTGTGTTGGGAAGTACCTTCTCTTAAACAATTCTTAAACCCATTGATTTCTCCTATAAATATGCTTCCTTGTCCAACTTAAATATATTTACAGAAACATATATTTGTTGTTTGCAAAATGGTTCCTGAAGACTTGAATTGTTAATCCAATAGTCTCTCATAAATCACACTTCTAGACTTATTCTTCTTTAGAGATGCCTCTAAATCCTCTATTTAGAGCAGGTTGCACATCCTTCCTCTAAGCATGAAAATATGTTGTAAACTGGAGTTCCTGCTCCTCCCTGCTTTCAGTCAAGCTATTTGATCTTTAAAACTGCACTAATTTAATGAGGAGGCATTGCAATAACTTTGCCAAATATTTTATTCTCAAGGAGTTCCAAATCTGCAAAGAAAACATCACTGATGTATGGTCAGTTCTGATCCTGGGAAAATGAATTACCATTGAAATACTTTTTTCATATTTTTAATATACATACTTCCTATGTTATCAGCACTAGCTACAGCTTTCTGTGAGCAATGCTCCCTTTATGTGACTGTAGAAAACAGATTTACTTTTGGTTTCATTCACAATTTTTAATCTATTGTTTTTGTCCAGGAAAACCCTTTGATGTTACCAGAATTCTCACTGCCGCTATTTCCAACATCATAGTTTCTATTCTATTTGGGAAACGCTATGAATATGAAGATGCCACATTTTTACGACTATTGAAGATAATTAAGGAAAATATTCAGCTTGTGGGAAGCCCTGCTATGATGGTAATCTAATTTCATATTTGGCAAAAAAATAATATGCCATGAAAAGCAGGCAACAGAATGTGTGTCATTTAAGCATTGTTGAAAAGCAAAGCATGTTGCTTCTCATAGCATTGTTTTGATAAAAATGTTTGAGATTTCCACTAGAAAAATTCAAAACATACAACTTCCATAATATGTGTTTTCCTTTATCATTCTTTTAGCTATATAATTTGTTTCCCAAGTTGGGGTTTCTTTTGGGTGCTCATAAAATAATAATGAAGAATCAAAAGGAGCTAAATGATTTCGTACAGACGACCTTCATAGAATATCTCCAAGACCTTGATGAAAACGATCAGAGAAATTTTATTGAATCATTTCTTGTTCGGCAAAGGCAGGTAATGGATTATTTTAGCCATATCTGTTATTACCAATTTAATATTTTTTTAAAAGATATATACTACCTGCAGGTTAGTTAACATCCTTCTTTCAAAAATATAGAATGAAACAAATTTCCAAAGCAATTTTAATCATTCTCTCTTCATTACTTTATTTCAGAACTAGCTATACCCGGCCATGCGTTGCTGTGGCCCATTCTGGTTAAATGGCCAACCAATCTGTGTGTATATCTACACCTGCACACATACACACAACCACCATATAACCCCCAACCTACCTACCTACTGTATTTCTCCCTCTCTATCCCTCTATCTACCTACCTACCATATTTCTTCCTTTCTCCCTCTACCTACCTACCTACCTACCTACCTACCTACCTACCTACCTACCTAGTATTTCTCACTATCTATCTATCCCTCTACCTACCTACCTACCTACCTACCTACCTACCTACCTACCTACCTACCTACCTACTATGTTTCTCCCTATCTATCTATCTATCCCCTACCTACCTACCTACTGTATTTCTCCCTCTCAAATCTATCCCTCTACCTACCTACCTACCTACCTACCTACCTACTGTATTTCACCCTCTCTAGCTATCCCTGTACCTACCTACCTACCTACCTACCTACCTACTGTATTTCTCCCTCTATCTATCCCTCTATTTACCTACCTACCTACTGTATTTTTCCCTCTCTATCTATCCCTGTACCTGCCTACATACCTACCTTCTTACTCTCTATCTATCCCTCTATTTACCTACCTACCTACTGTATTTCTCCCTATCTATCCCTGTACCTACCTACCTACCTACTGTATTTCTCTCCTCTCTATCCCTCTACCTACCTACCTACCTAACTACCTACCTACCGCATTTCTCCCTCTTTCTATCCCTCTACAGACCTACCTACTGTATTTCCCTCTCTCTGTATCCCTCTACCTACCTACCTACCTACCAACTTACCTACCTACCTACCTACATGCTGTATTCTTCCCTCTCTCCCTCTCCCTCCCTCCCTCCCTATCTACGTATTGTATTTCTCTCTCTATACCTGTACCTATCTACCTACCTGCTGTATTCATCCCTCTCGCCTATCCCTCTACTTGCCTACCTACCTAATGTATTTCTTTTTTTTTTTTTTATTGAAATTTTTATACTGTTTTACAATATATCACCCAGTGCTGTACAAAACAAAAGGAAGAGTTGGTTTCAAGTATCATCTATTATCTTTAGGATCTCCAAAATCCACGTTCCCTCGGTACAGGCGTCGAGACGTCCAAAGTTCCAAGTGCATAGTCCACAAATGGCTTCCAAGTCTTCCAAAAGATATCGTTTTTATAAACCCCCTCTCTAAATTTAATATCACACGTCATTTTATCATTTAAGGCTAATTTCCACATTTCACAGTACCATTCTTCTATTTTAATATTTACCTCTATTTTCCAATATCTTGCTATTACAATTCTACCCATTATAATCATAATTCTAATCAGTTCTTTCTCATGTTTTGTTAACTCTGGTTCATTAATTATCAATAACAATATAGTTTCTGATCTCAATATTATTATTCTTTTCATCATTTCACACATCGTTCTTTCTAATTGCTGCCAAAACTTTTTAATTTTCACACATTTATACCACATATGTTCATAAGTTCCCAATTCCGTATTACATCTCCAACATTTATCACTCATTTTTTTATCTATCAGTGACAATCTTAATGGGGTCTACCTAATGTATTTCTTCCTCTCTCTATATTCCTCTACCTAACTACATATCCCTCCCTTCCCCAGATTGCTCCTCCCACACAGTCAACCTCCTCCAGGCCCCCCTCCCTCCCCTCCCTCGTGCCTAACGCAGTGGTGGGCAAAGTCATTAGTCTCTTTGTCTCTCCCTCCCTCCCTCTCTGTCTTTCTCTGTCATTCTCCCTGTCTGTCTGTCTGCCTCTCTTTCCTTCTTTCCGAGGTTGCCCAGCAGTCGGGAGCTCCCGACGGCCACCAAGGTGCACTTTCCAGAGCTGCCCACCAAACAGGGCTGGGAGGGAGGTGGGCATTCGGCACCCGGACGGCCCCGGCGATGCTTACGTAGCCGCAGCCTCGGGTGCTGCCCTGCACACACGCTGACACTCCAGGGCTGGGACGCTTCTAATCCTGTGGGTGCGCGAGTGTGTGTGTGTGTGTGTGTGTGTGTGTGTGTAAGAGAGCGCTGGCAGACAGGGAGGCGTATGCATTGCTTTCCACATTGCCCCTGGCAACGTTCCTTCGCAAGGCCGTTTTTTGTTGTTACATGTCCATGACGTATCAGCCAGGTGGGAGGAGCTACAGGAAGGTAAAAACACTTTCAGTGGGTACATTTTACATGTGTGTACCTTGCACACGATACACATGTGCTAGGCACAAAATGAGTAGCTATTCTATTATCAGAAGTGCTTGGCAACATTGTGTCAAAATTTGAGCCAGATCGGTGCAGTAGTTTTTGAGATTAGTGGATTCGTACAAACTATTTTACATTTTTATTTATATAGATGTGCAGCTACTTAAAACTACACCCAGATTAATTTCTCTCTCCATTAAAAATGCCATTAAATATTGATCTCTTTCTGGAGGAGTGGGTCCAAGTGGGGTGGGGGTGGGTGAACCCTTTGTGCCAATCTTTCTCTTTCTATGCAACTGTTTGATTTTATAGTTTTCCTTCTAGATATCCAGTAGTGTTGGAAGAACTATAACTTCTCAGGCTATTACCCACACAGAAAATGTCATCTGAGATTTCAGGAATATGCGTTACGTGGATAAGTTGAGTTTCCTTACTAATATTTTTTTTATAAACTTCAGGAGAATACGAAGATGACACATGATGGATATTTCCATAATGGAAACCTTGTAGGTCTTGTAAATGATTTATTTGGTGCTGGTACAGACACAACTGCAAGCACTCTGCGCTGGGCCATACTCCTAATGATGAAGTACCCAGAAATTCAGAGTAAGCACTTTCATAATATTAGTTTGCAATATAAATTAAAAATGACTGAAAAAGAATGGTTTGCATGTGGCATGCTACATGAATGAAGGCAAAGTGATGAGCCAAGAGTTAAGGTGCCTTTCAAATAAGAATAAGAATGGAATGGAAAGGAAAGGAATAAAACAGAACAGACAGAACAGAATAGAATAGAATAGCTTTATTAGCAAGTGTGATTGGACACAAAATGATTTTGTATCCAGTGCATAAGGTCTCAGTACACATACAAATAACAAGTGTACATACAAATTACAAGTTAGTAATAACTGTGAGATACCAATAGAATAGCTAGTAGAAAAGATGGGAAGGATAGTAATAATAATACAGCCATACAACATAAATAAATATCCTTAAACATAAGACAGTTCTATGTTAATTAGATATTAAGCAGAGTGTTGCCATGAGGGGAAAAAACTGTCTCCGTGTCTAGTTGTTTTGACATGCAATGCTCTATAGTGGCATCCTGAGGGGAGGAGTTGAAACAGTTTATGCCCAGGATGTGAGAGATCTGTAGATATTATTTCTGCCCTCTTTCTGGCCAGTGCAATATCCAGGTCCTCAGTGTCAGGAAGGTTGATTGCACTCCCCAAAAAATCCAGACAATGCAACTTTGATCTCATGGAAGGTAAATAAACTAAACTTACATCACAAATGAAAATGAGTTTTAATAAACTGCAAACATTTTGTTGAGTCCTCAAGCCTACGTCCCAGACAACAAGTCTGGTAACCTGTGAGTCACCGCATTCCGGAGCAGAGCCAGCAGCTGCAGTGATTAACTGAGACAAGCTGTCTGGAATCTGCCCGGGAAAATACTTACAATGTTGCAATCGCTTGTTAGCAGTTTCCTGCTTAAGTAACTCTATATAAGAGGGTTCCTGACAAGGAACCTTGCCAGTTGAATTCTTGTGCTGTTGTAAATAGTGTGAATAAACGTTCCTGTTGTTTTGACCATGCCTGAGTCGGAATCCTTTGTCTGATCTAACACTGGCGACGAAGGTGGGATACAGGCCGTGGCCTTAGAACGCAACGGGTAACAAATACTTCAACAACAGAGCGCAGCGCGACGCACAGCCTCACCATGGTTACGGCGACAATGCCTCCGTTTGCACTGTTCGACCCAATGAAGGAACAATGGGCTTCCTTCTTAGCCCGGTTCGAGTGCTTCCTGATAGCCAGCGACTACGGCGAACTCGCACCTGCCAGGAAGCTGAGCCTATTCCTCCAGTGCGGCGGCCCTGAATTGTTCGCTACCGCCCGAACCATAGCAGCACCCACAGCGGTGCACGAAGTGCCGTGGGACGATCTCCTGGGCCGCCTGAGAGCACACTACGCGCCGGCACCTTCCCGCATAGCGCATCGCTATGCATTCAGGCAATGTGTGCAACAGCCGCAACAGTCGGTAGCCGAGTTCCTGCAGAAATTGAGAGCGACCGCAATTCCCTGCGAGTTCCCTGCAGGCTTCCTGGAGGAATCCCTACTGGAGCAGTTTGTATGCGGCGTAAGAGACATCCGCCTAAAGCGCCGCTTGCTTTCAAAAACTGTCCTGACTCTCGAGCAAGCGGTGGAAGAAGCACGCGCGACAGAATTGTCGGAGATCTCCACATCCGACATGGGCCGCGCGCGCCCTCCTCTTTTCCCCACTCCGCGAGCGTGTCTGGTAGACGAAATAGCGCCGCTGGATGAGCTGGAGGAGGAAGACCGCGGGGACTGCATGAGGGTGACCGGGCGCGTGCTGAATCGCGCATTCACACCGCAGCAGAAGTCCGGGAACTGCCTAGGCTGCGGAGGGGCCCACCAGAGACCAGAGTGCCCATTCAAGGCATCGGTGTGCCGCAGATGTGGCAAGAAATGACACCTAGCAGCTGTGTGCCGTGCTGCCGCTCCAGCGACAACGCCAGCTGCCGCCTCCAGAACCGTTCCACCAGGACAACGAGGGTCGCAGAAGCGTTCAGGACGCTACCAGCCACAGCCGACCGACTGCTTCACGCTGGCGGAGATGCCCCCAGCTCTAAGCTACGGCCAGGCAGAGAGTAGGAGACTGTCAACAGTGGTTTTCTTAGAGGGGGTGGGGGTAAAAATGGAAATAGATTCAGGGTCCTCTAGATCACTCATGTCCTGGGCGCATTTAGTTAAGCTTTGCCCCAAGCTCAGGAAGCGGGATCTCGGCCCCACGGCGACGATCCTGAAAGATTACCAGGGCTCACAAATTCCCATTCTAGGTCTGCACAGAGTGAGAGTAGACTACGGCCCCTTCCACGGATCCCTTCCCATCCTGGTAGTGGCCAAACCCCTAGCTGCCTTGATCGGATTGGACTGGTTTCCAGCCTTGGGACTGTCAGTCCAAGGAGTACACAGCGTGCCAGCCAGTTCTCCAGTAGATGAAGTAATCAGAGAGTTCAACGACGTCTTTGATGGCAGCTTAGGAACGTACAAAGGCACTCCAGTTTCCCTAAATTTGGACCCCCAGGTTGCTCCAGTCCGCTTGAAGGCCCGCAGGCTGCCGTTCGCGCTGAAGCCCAAGGTTGAAGCGGAATTGGATCGATTGGTGGCGCAGGGCGTGCTCGAACCCGTCGATCAGGCGAAATGGGAGACCCCCATTGTGGTCCCCATTAAGCCCGACGGGTCCGTGAGGATCTGCGCCGACTATAAGTCGACGATCAACCTCGGGCTTCAGGCGAACCCATACCCGGTTCCGGTGGTGCAAGACCTACTCCACTCATTGGGACGAGGTCGAGTGTTCGCGAAACTGGATATGGCGCAGGCCTACCAACAGCTCCCGGTGGATGACGAGGCTGCGGAAGCGCAGACCATCGTGACCCACCGTGGGGCTTTCCACTGTCGCCGTCTCCAATTCGGCGTGTCCGTAGCCCCGGGGATCTTCCAGAGCCTCATGGAGCGACTGCTCCATGGGCTCCCTGGCGTTGTACCGTATTTTGACGACGTCCTGATTGCTGCTTCCAGCATATCAGAACTCGCCAAAACGTTACAGAAGGTCCTCAGAGTTTTCAGGGGCGCGGGTTTAAAGTTGAAACGCAGCAAATGTACGTTTGCTGCGCCTAGGGTGGAATTCCTGGGTTTCATGATTGACGCCCAAGGAATTCACCCAACCCCCTCCAAGGTCGAGGCCATCCAAAAGGCCCCCACTCCTGCCTCCAAAACGGAGCTGCAGGCATTCCTCGGCCTTTTGAATTTCTATGCGCCGTTTATTCCCCATAAGGCATCGCTAGCCGAGCCGCTGCATCGGTTGCTCGACCGATCCGCGGCCTGGCACTGGGGCAGCCGCGAAGCACACGCATTCACGGCTGTCAAAGCCATGCTCACGTCAGACGCGGTACTAGTCCAGTACCATGACAGGCTTCCTCTGACGCTTGCATGCGATGCCTCCCCTTTTGGCCTGGGGGCTGTCCTTAGCCACGTCTTTCCAGACGGCTCGGAAGCCCCCATTGCTTTTTACTCCCGGACAATGTCTCAAACGGAGAGAAACTACAGCCAAATCGACAAGGAGGCTTTGGCTGTAGTGTCCGGGATTAAGAAGTTCCACAATTACCTCTATGGGCGGACCTTTTCTGTTGTCACGGACCATAAGCTGCTCCTTGGGCTATTGGCCGGTGACCATCCGACCCCCCCCCCATCCTGTCGCCCAGGATGACCCGCTGGACGGAATTCCTGGCAGCGTATGACTATACGCTGCTATACCGTCCGGGCAAGCAGATAGGGCATGCTGATGCCCTAAGCCGCTGCCCTCTCCCGGGGCCAGATTTGGCCCCTGTGCCTGCTCTCTCTGTCCTGATGGTTGCGGAGTCGGACTTGCCCCTGTCCTCTTCCGCCGTTGCCGCTCACACCCGCGCAGACCCCGTCCTCACCCAGGTCTGCCGATGGGTGCTGAGGGGCTGGCCTTTGGGCAGCGTGGCTGAAAACTTTCGGCCTTACAAGTCACGCCAGCTGGAGCTCTCGCTCCATTGCGGGTGCTTGTGTTGGGGAGATCGGGTCATCGTCCCTTCCCCTCTCCGGCACATGGTTCTTCAGTCGCTCCATGCCAACCACCCAGGCATCGTCCGTATGAAGGCATTGGCCCGGAGCTATGTCTGGTGGCCCGGCATGGACGCTGAAGTGGCGGAATGGGTGGCCGCCTGCTCCTCCTGCCAATCGTCCCGGCCGGCCCCGCCGGTCTCCCCGCCGAGGGAGTGGGACGCCCCCAGGTGCCCATGGTCCAGGCTCCACTTGGATTTCGCGGGTCCCTTCCATGGCCAGAATTTCCTCATGGTGGTGGATGCGTTCTCACGCTGGGTGGAGGTGATTCTCATGGCTTCCACCACAGCGGAGAGCATGGTGCGTGCCTTGCGCCGTCTGTTCGCGACCCACGGGTTGCCGGACATCGTTGTGTCCGACAACGGACCCCAATTTCAATCCTCCACCTTCTTGGACTTTCTGGCCACCCAAGGGATCCGCCACGCGCCGGTCGCCCCTTATCACCCGGCGTCTAATGGACGCGCGGAACGAGCCGTTCGCTCAGCCAAGGAAGCCTTGGCCCGTTTGGATAAAGGGGACTGGCAGGCAAGGGTGGCTGCGTACCTTTTGGGACAGCATGTCACACCTTGCCCAGCCACAGGGAAAAGCCCCGCGGAGCTCTTGATGGGCCGACGCTTGCGGACCACTCTGGACAGACTGCACCCCGATTACGACGGGTTGCAGAGGGGCAACCTACAGATTCCCACTCCTCATTTATTTGAAATTGGGGACCTGGTTTGGGCAAGGAACTTTTCAGGGGAGCCGCGATGGATTGCCGCAACCATTTTGGACGTAACCGGACCCTGTTCTTACAGAGTCGGCCTTCAGGATGGATCCGAGTGGCAGCGCCACCTGGATCAACTGAGGCGCCGCCTGCCTGAAACAGCAGTCACCACGCCAGCCCGTTCCTGCCCGTTGGCCCCCGTTGGGCCGTCGTTCTCTGCTCAAGCCGAGCAGTTGTTTGGAACCCCGGAGTCCCTAGCCTGTCCAGACCTCGTATCGGCAGGAACAGCATGGGGAGACCACCAGGACCTCACAACCCAATCTGACTCTCAGCTGGGGGCCTCGCCCATCGGAGAACCACCCTACCAGAATAATACTCGCCAGCAAATGTCAACTACCTCAAGCCCGGTCGCCACGCCCCCTCGCCCGGACTTGCTAGGGTCGCCATTGCTGCCTACGGCGACTCCACCTCCGAGGGCAGGCCGCGGTGATGTAGGCGAAGGCTCCGTTTCCCACAGGGAGGAGCGTCCTCAAGAACTAAGGCGTTCAGGGCGGACCCGACACCGCCCCGCGTATCTGAACGACTACGCGTGCGCATGTACTGTGTTGGACAGAGAACCTAGACACATGCGCACTGACTATGGGGGAAGGAGTGTTGTGTCCTCAAGCCTACGTCCCAGACAACAAGTCTGGTAACCTGTGAGTCACCGCATTCCGGAGCAGAGCCAGCAGCTGCAGTGATTAACTGAGACAAGCTGTCTGGAATCTGCCCAGGAAAATACTTACAATGTTGCAATCGCTTGTTAGCAGTTTCCTGCTTAAGTAACTCTATATAAGAGGGTTCCTGACAAGGAACCTTGCCAGTTGAATTCTTGTGCTGTTGTAAATAGTGTGAATAAACGTTCCTGTTGTTTTGACCATGCCTGAGTCGGAATCCTTTGTCTGATCTAACACATTTATACCCGAGAATGTTAATCTGCAAGAAAAGAAAACCTTGTCATCTTGCTGAAACATAGAAAACTAGGTCAGGAACATCCAGCAGCGAGGAAAAAGAAAGAAAAATGTAATATTAATTTACAGCAAACCACTTTCCTGAGAAGTAGTAGAACAATTAAAAGACAAAGAAGGAAGAACATAATTTTGAAATTAAGAGAAGGCAAGATTTTAACACTGATATCCAACTATGCTCCAAATACAGATAAGGAACAATTATATGGAAGTTTTTTCCAGACGTTAATAAAGAATTGTAGAGAAGGAAGTTATCATAGAAAATATGGATAAAATGCTAGACTTACTTACATCATTTCTAGAAGAAGAAGAAATTTTCAACAAAGTTTTTTCATGATATTGATATTTGACCAATGATGGGAGATTGAAAATCCAATAGAGAAGAATATTGGAGAATATCGGAAAATCTGATAAAGGTTGAAAATCCAACAGCAACAGATTATGTTTCTTTCCACAAAAAACCAAGTGTACTCAAGGATTTATATGTGCTTCATCTCTAAGGTTCTCACTATCAAAGAAATACAGATTTCCTCTGTGACATTTCAAAAATAACATTAAAGCATGTCAAACAAAATCATTTTGGAAATGCAAACAAAACAGAGAACCTTATAACACCACTTCAGAAAACAGAATGAAAGAAGAATGATGACAGCAAAAGATTAAAGGAACAAACTATTACATTCATGGTTAACAAAATATAATATTTGAATAACTTGCAAAATTCTGAAGGAATTAAATACTAAGAACAAAATTAATGGAGGGAATGAATGGCGGAAAATCTCTTCTCTAAATGGAAATATTCTTACAAGGAGAAAGAAGAAGAAAGTGTGAACACATGAGATTACTGATTAATATGAAATATCAAGCACAAACATACTTAGCTTCATGATCTTACTTTCTAATACTGCCAGTGAAATAGTTTTGGATGTATTTATGTACATTTTGAACTCTACAGAAAATATGACAGTTATAATTACCACTGATAATATTTTCTGTATCTTTGTAATATTCGTCTCATATATGAGTTTGTTCTCTATATCCTTCAGTTAATTCCTGCTCTAGGAATCTGTTTTGTTCTTCTAATATCTGATAAAGTTCCTTCCCTGTTTAACACTGGTTCTTCAAAAAGAAATATTTTGTTTTGGAGACTACATGACTTCTGGTGGTTCTCAGTTGCTTACAATTTTAAAAGATCAGTAGAAAAAGAAAAAAAACCCATAAATGACCTAAAAATTGAGAAAAATCAAAAGCTATCCAATCAGGGCTCCATCTTCAACCTATCACAAAGCAAGGTCTTCAATAGTTTTCTGAATGACATCAGAGTGCCAGAAATCTGGATCTCTAGATGATACCTTTCCAGAGGGCAGGCATCAGTTCCAAAAAAGACACGCTTCCTGGAGAACCACTAGATGCTTTTAATTTATGGACCCAAAGTGTGCCCACTTGCCCAATCTCACCAGCACTCAAATTGCACTCAGAAACTTATTACAAGTAGTCCTGTGGGCTCACAGGGGCATAATGAGGCATGCAAATCACTATTTATTCTGTCACATTCTGGGCTGGGTATTATCTCTGAATGGTCTGCAAGAGTTCCAGGTGCATTAATTCCCATTTAAAACAAAATTCAAAAAATGAATCATCTTCATAATTCATAATATCATTTTGTTCTCCCAGGTAAGATCCAAGCAGAAATTGCAAGAGAGATTGGTGACGTTCAACCAAGCACTGACCACCGAGTCAAAATGCCTTACACAGAGGCTGTAGTTCATGAATTTCAAAGATTTGCTGATATTGTTCCCTCCAGTGTGCCACGTGCAACCACCATGGATATAACTTTCAAAGGCTTCTTTATCCCCAAGGTGATTTGAAATCACTGTATTATATGGCATCTAGTCTGTCATGTTCAGTGGGTAGAAAATGTAGTCCTTAAATGGATGGAATTGGCTGAATCAATTATAAATCCACAGACAATTATCTTATTAGAACAATTTTCACAGATGCATCTGTCAAGGTGCCAATGGGAGATGTTTTTCTTTGGCATCTGGCATTCTGAAAGTGTCCCACCTCTTCTTCCTCATTTTGTTTTATTGCTTTATTTCCCCTCCTTGTCTTCAGCAAGCCTATTATTTTTGGGAGGCTTCATTTTTTTGATACTTTTTCTTATTTTTATTTCCAAAAGAAAAAAGTATATATTGTGCATATTCAAAATCCTTGATTTATCATTGTTTTCATTTTTAATACACTCAAAAAAAAAAATTATAGCCAGACTTTCACAACAAAGAATTGGCAATACCTCTCAAGGACAAAAGAAGTAGATATTCCATAACAAAATGACCACAGAAAAATTGAAATATTTCTCACAATAGACAGTAAATAGAAATGGAAAATCCCCATTTCTTTGGAAAGAAAAAGAAAAAATATACAAAGAAAAAGAAAAAAGATATAGACAAAAGAAAAATGAAATAGTTATTTTAAGAACTAGTAAAATATAAAATGATTGCAATAGAAATCTGATGCAAATATAAATCAAATCAAATCAGTAGTGAAATTATCAAGGAGAAAGTCTTTGCATGACAGGCTGTCATGCAGCAAAAGCAAAATTGTTTGATAACTCCAAAACAAAGCAGTAAAATGAGATTAAAAAATTCACATTTATAGTCCAGCATGGGGTGCATAAAATAAATCAGTGTTTGACCAGACGGTTAATTAAAAATGTAAATCAAACACAAAAAAGTGATGCTTAAAAACTAAGATGTATCTAAAGATACACTGACAGGAAAAGATGGAGATCGAAATACAGTTTTAATATATTTTTTAAATTGAATATTGCTCCAAGCCTAATACTTACTTCTTAATAAGCACTTTCCAAAATTAAACGGGCATATTCCTTTCCATACCAACCTTTTATCCTTTCATTTTTAAGGGAATGTACATACTTCCCTTGCTGACATCTGTGCTCCATGATGAATCCCAGTGGGAGAAACCACATGAATTCTACCCTGAGCATTTTCTTGACTCTGAGGGAAAATTTGTGAAGAGAGATGCATTCATGCCATTTTCTGCAGGTGAGATTTTCTGATGTCATAGATTATGTTCCATAAAAGGCAACCCTTAATGCCTTGTTTGAAAAGAAAACAATTTATACAATCACCAACCCTTTGCATGAGTTGCTGTTATTCCTGCTGTGCTCAATATCAACATTTCTGCATTTGGGCAGTCTGGGATGATTCCTGTCTTTCAGCCTTCCTGTCTGACTGGGACCTTCAGATGGACACAGACTTTGGTTCTTCTTAGCTTGACCCCTTTATTAGCTTTTCTTAAATTTTTCTTATTAGATCATAGCAATGTAGAAGAGCATAAAATGCAACAAAGCAAAGTAAAATAAGATGGTAAAGAAAGTGTTAGAGAGAAGGGAAATTAAACCAGGGCTACAGTTAAATACATTTAAAAATTCTTTCTAAGTTTAAATAAGGGCAAAGTAAACATAGAATCCTGAATTCTAGGGCTTTGAAACACATCTGAAAGAATCTAATTCAGTCATTTGAAGTCCAAGCCCTTGAATTCAACTACTGTCAGTATTTTGGCCCTGATTTCATTGTAAGATGGAGGACAAGGTGAACAATATTTTCCCCTTGACAGACTACATAGAGATACAGATCCTATTCAACAGGGCACTTCCCAAATCTCTCTTCAAGCGATGCCAAACCATTCTCTGTTGCCAGTGGGACATAAGCAAACTTCACAGTGTGGCACTGATAATTCTAGGAGAATCTTCAGAGTTTTTATTGTACAGGAAGCCCTTGACTTACAACCTCACCTGAGCCCTGTTGCTAAATGATACATTTGTTAAGTGAATTTTGCCCCATTTTACAACTTTTCTTGACAGATTGTTAGGTGAATCACTGCAATTGTTAAGTTAGAATCCATTGTTAAGTCAATCTCGCTTCCCCATTGCCTTTCTTTGTGGCAATGTCTCAAAAGGTGACTCAGGGACACTGCAACTGTTATTAATATGAGTTTACCTTCACATTCAGAAATCTGCTGCCATTTATTATTTTGAAAATTTTTCAGCCTCTATTCCTTTACTGGATTTTTTACTTCTTTCCATATCTGTTACTTTTTTCCTCCTGTATGCTGATCTCTCCATGACCAAAAAATATTAGGAAACCCTATGAAATAGTTTGAGAAACTAATAAACATAAATATCTCTCTCAATCTTTTTGCCATCTATGCTTTCTTCCAGGTCGGAGAATTTGTGCAGGCGAGAAACTTGCCAAAATGGAGCTCTTCCTCTTCTTTACCAGCCTTTTGCAGAAATTTACCTTCCAGCCACCCCCAGGGACATCTAAAGATGATCTGGACCTGACCCCTGTTGTTACACTTACCTCCACTCCCACGCCGTACAAGACCTGTGCTGTGTTACGCTGATCTGACACAAAAAACTATAGCACGTTTTCTCAGTCTTGAATTGTCTTTATTTTGAGAAGCACAATTTAACAAAGTATCCAGTATTCTCTATGTTTCATGTGTTGTTTAGAAGATGAATGGTAATGACCTATAAATTTATGAAATGTAGATTCTGATAGAAAAGACTATAATCAGGAAATTCCGATCAAAATATTAACTTGGGTAACAAATGAGATTCAGCAACATTCAACAACTTCATTTTTTTTGGAAGGGAGCTGTAATTGCTATCTAATAGGAGGAATGATCCAACTTGTCTATTACCATAGCGCCTCATCTTATTACATAATGTAGATAATAAAGTATTTACCACAAAAACACTGAATGTTGGTAGAGATTGATGAGACTGGATTTGTTCCTAAGGCATACCTGAACTATAATGATAGATGCACTGGGGGTGGGTGGGGATGTGGACAAGAGTTGGGGATGGTGGGTACTGTAAGGGTCGAAGGCACACAGTGACATCATGGTCAGACACAGCAACAAATCACTCTTGGAGGAGCCTGTCCTGGTGTTTGGAATCATTGTTGCCTTCCAGCCCCTTCTGCTTCCCCCCCAAGACTTTGTATTGTGAGCTTTCTTGGCCCCATGTTTTCTTGCTGAGTCCCAATTCCAGTTTAATGTGTAATAAGGCCGACTGACATGCATTATTGGCTGGGAGGGGTCTATGTTGTGGGAAGTGAGCGCTCATAGATATGTGACCCACCTGGGTAGGTCATCAGTTTATATTCCAGGACAGGTTGTGGTCTGTAACTATTGCCATGCTAAAGCCCCAGATGCCTTCCAGGGTATTGTTCCACAAATGAGTAGACATAAGATCCTACCTGTAAAGGTGAGTCATAGAGATCAGATGGAGTGCTGCTTGTATACTGATATGCACCAGCTTCCTTACCTGACTTGTTTGACTCCATGGCCAGATGATTGGTGGTTGCTGAAGTTCCCAAGCCTTGTGCTCTGGAGGAATTTCATTCTGTCTTTCCTAGACTAAAGATGTGGCTCAGATGTTTACAGCACTATGGCGGTCATGGACCTTTTGATGGTGTCACTTACAATAGCTCTCTATTTGAGTCAGGGCAGCAGCCATGTGATCTAGAGTCCAGAAATATGAATTGTTTGATTTCATTTGCTGGATTCCCTAACTGAATAGTGAAACATTTGCCATGAAGCCTCCAAAAATATTAACATCTGTCCTAAAATCTTGTGCTTTTGAAATATTGCACAGTTTTAATAAGTTTAAACTTGTCTGCAAAGGCTCAGGAAAGTTTAGATAAAATGTCTGAGGAGGAGAGAGAAAATTAGGGCAAAGATTGGAGAATTCTCTCTTATATAGGCAATCTGGTGATTCACTCGAAAAAGTAGATGGGATATGCCTAATGCAGTGCTTTGAAATACATGCTTTAACAGATTAACATTGGAAGGGACCTTTTAGGTCATCTAGTCCAACCCCCACCCAAGCAGGAAACCCTACACCATTTCTGACAAAAGGCATTCCAATCTCTTCTTGAAAGCCTCCAGTTATGAAACTCCTACAATTTCTGAAGGCAAACTGTTCCATTAGTTGTTTGTTCTCACTGTCAGAAAATTTCTCCTTACTTCTAGGCTGAATGATCAGTTTCCACCCATTATACCTTGTTTATCTTCGGGTGCTTTTGAAAATTGCTTGACCCCCTTTTCTCTGGCAGCCCTTTAAATATTGGAAGACTGCTATCACTGTTATCATGTTTCCCCTGGTCCTTCCCTTCATTAGACTAACCATACTGAGTCCTTGCAACACAACCATTAATTGGATTTTTTAGCCTCCAGTTCATGATTAATCTTGGTTGCTCTTCTCTGCACTTTTTTTTTACAGTAGCAACATTTTTTTTATAATGTGGTAACCAAAACTATATGCTGTTAATACAGAGGAATACAATTTAAGGACTACATTGGCTTTTTTGGCTGCTGTTGCACACTGCTAAATATACTGGCTCGCTTTTTGGTGAAGGTTGTCGAGAGTGTGGTGGCGCAACAGTTTCCCCAGCACCTGGAGAAAACTGTCTATCTGGACTCACGCCAGTCTGGCTTCCGGCCTGGAAACAGCATGGAAACGGCATTGGTCGCGTTGGTCGATGATCTCTGGAGGGCTCGGGATAGAGGTTGCTCCTCTATCCTGATCCTATTAGATCTCTCAGCGGCTTTTGATACCATCAACCATGGTATCTTGTTGCGCCAGTTAGAGGGGCTGGGGCTGGGGGGCACCGTTTTACGGTGGTTCTCCTCCTACCTCTCTGACCGGTCGCAATTTGTGTTGGCAGGAGGGCAAAGGTCGACCTCGAGGTGCCTCACTTGTGGGGTACCACAGGGGTCAGTCCTCTCGCCTCTCCTGTTCAACATCTATATGAAGCCACTGGGTGAGATCATCCGTGGTTTCGGGGTGGAGTTTCATCAATATGCAGATGACACCCAGCTGTACATTTCCACCCCGGACCACCCTAACGATGCCGCGGAAGTGATGTCCCGGTGCCTGGAGGCTGTGCGAGTCTGGATAGTCATCTCGCCACTCTTATCGCATCCGCAGATAACTGCCCTGCCGCTCTGTTTAGAGTGACCCGCTCCCTTCTTCAGCAGGGGCCGCGGGAAGCTCCTTTGCAGGGCAGAGCAGAGGAATTTGGAAGTTATCTGCAGGATAAAATCGCTCGGATTCGGGATGACTTGGCCTCCAATCCGATAGATCTGGGCGGACCATCCGAGGCGGGTCTTGAGACCGTTTTATGGAACGAGTTCGACTTTGTTACTTCCGAAGACATGGACAGGTTACCGAGGCAGCTGAATGCCACCACATGTTTATTGGACCCGTGTCCCTCCTGGCTGGTACTGGCCTCCTGGGAGGTGACACGAGGCTGGCTCCAGGAAGTAGTGAACACTTCTCTGAGTGAGGGGTTCTTGCCAGCCGCCTTGAAAGAGGCGGTGGTGAGACCCCTCCTCAAGAAGCCTTCCCTGGACCCAGCGTTGTTATCTAATTATCGTCTGGTCTCCAACCTTCACTTTCTGGCGAAGGTTGTTGAGAGTGTGGTGGCACAACAGTTCCCTCGACACCTGGAGGAAACTGCTTATCTAGACCCGCGCCAGTCCAGCTTCCACCCTGGGCACAGCACCAAGACGGCATTGGTCGCGTTGGTGGATGATCTCTGGAGGGCCAGAGATAGAGGTTATTCCTCTATCTTGGTCCTATTAGATCTCTCAGCGGCTTTTGATACCATTGACCATGGTATCCTATTGCATTGACTGGGGAGGTTGGGATTGGGAGGCACTGTATTACAGTGGTTCTCCTCCTACCTCTCCGGTCGGTCGCAATTTGTGTTGACACGAGGGCAGAGGTCGACGTCGAGGCCCCTGACATGCGGGGTGCCTCAGGGGTCGGTCCTCTCACCCCTCCTGTTCAACACCTATATGAAGCCACTGGGTGAGATCATCCATGATTGTGGGGTAGAGTACGCTAATGATACTCAGCTCTACATATCTACCCCCAACCACCCCAACGATGCCATCGAAGTGATGTTCCGGTGTTTGGAAGCCGTGCGGCTCTGGATGGGAAGTAACAAACTTTGGCTCAACCCGTCCAAGACCGAGTGGCTGTGGTTTCTGGCATCCAGGCATAGCCAGCTTATTCCAACGCTGGTTATCGGGGGCGAGTCACTGGCCCCTGTGGAAAGGGCTCGCAACTTAGGCGTCCTCCTGGATACTCAGCTGCCTTTAGACAATCATATGACAGCCGTGGCGAGGGGGGCTGGATTCACGGCTGTCCTTGGATGACCATGTGGTGGTGTGACCAGGGGGACTTTTTACCACGTACGCCTGGTACGCCAGTTGTGTCCCTTTCTTGACCGGGACGCCCTCCGCACAGTCACTCAAGCATTCGTGACATCCCGCCTGGACTATTGTAACGCTCTCTACATGGGGCTCCCCTTGAGGTGCATCCGGAGGCTCCAGTTGGTGCAGAATGCGGCCACTCGGGGGAGCTTCTCGATGCTCCCACGTAATACCTCTCCTGCATGAGCTGCACTGGCTACCGGTGGCCTTCCGGGTGCGCTTCAAGGTGCTTGTCACCATCTTTAAATCGCTCCATGGCTCGGGGCCTAGTTACCTGCGGGACCGTCTCCTGCCACATACCTCCCTCCGACCTATTCGCTCCCACAGGGAGGGCCTACTCAGGGTGCCAACCGCCGGTCAATGCCGACTAGCAGTGCCCAGGGGTAGGGCCTTCTCTGTGGAAGGGCCGGCCCTCTGGAACAACCTACCCCCCGAACTTTGCACTATCACGGACCTTCCCCTCTTCCGCCGCTCGCTCAAGACATACTTTTTCCAGCAAGCTGGTCTAGCTTAGTTTTTAGATTCTAGCTGTGATATAGCTCTTGCCCATCAGGAAATGGACGTTGGGTTTTATTAGGGAATTTTAGCACAGGCTTTTAATTTAATCCTCTTTTAATTATATTATTGTATTTTCTATTATTTGTTGGTCTTAATTTTCCTGTGCACCGCCCTGAGTCCATCTCAATGGAGAAAGGTGTGGTATGCAAATCGAAATAAATTGAAATTAAATTAAATTGGATGGGGAGGAACAGGCTTCGACTCAACCCGTCCAAGACCGAGTGGCTGTGGTTTCCGGCGTCACGACATAGCCAGTTGGTTCCATCCCTGGCTATCGGGGGCGAGTCATTAGCCCCCGCGGAGAGGGCCCGCAACTTGGGCATCCTCCTGGATACTCAGCTGTCTTTAGAAAATCATATGACAGCCGTGGCCATGGGGGCTTTTTATCAGGTTCGCCTGATATGCCAGTTGCGCCCCTTTCTGGATCATGACGCTCTACGCACAGTCACTCAAGCCCTCATTGTTTCCCGCCTGGACTATTGCAACACTCTCTACATGGGGCTCCCCTTGAGGTGCATCCGGAGGCTCCAGCTAGGTCAGAATGCGGCCACGTGGGGGATTCTGGGGGCCTCTAGATGCTCCCATGTAACACCTCTCCTGCGCGAGCTGCTCTGACTGCCTGTGGCCTTCCGGGTGCGCTTCAAGGTGTTAGTAACAACCTTTAAAGTGCTCCATGGCAAGGGACCTAGGTATTTGCAAGACCGCCTCCTACCACATACCTCCCTCTGACCAGTCCGCTCCCACAGAGAGGGCCTCCTCAGGGTGCTATCGGCCAGTCAATGCCAGCTGGTGACCCCTAGGGGGAGAGCCTTCTCTGTGGCAGCTCCTGCCATCTGGAATGACCTACCCCCTGACTTATGTACAATCACGGACCTGCACCTTTTTCGCCAATCCCTGAAAACCAATCTATTTCGTGCAGCCGGCCTGGCGTAGTTTTAATTTGTTTTATTAGGGTTTTATAATGGTATTTTAGAGCAGGCCCACTGTTTAATTTGCTTTTAGAATTTTTAGCATATTTATTGGATTATTGGATGTTTTATTTTGGTTTTTTATTATCGCATGTTCACCGCCCTGAGTCCCGCAAGGGAGATAGGGCGATATATAAATGTAATTAAATAAATAAATAGATGATAAATAGATAAATAGATAAATAGATAAATAGATAAATAGATAAATAGATAAATGAATAAAGCACTATGAAGTAGTATATAAGTTTAAGAGCTATTGCCATTTCCTGAGATCCAGGACCAAACCCATTTTAGGAAATCTACACATGATGGATCTTACAGAACAACAATAGAGGTAAAGCCTATGATTAACAAGCATAAATGCTGTTTGCTAAAAATTTATTGAGAATGGACAAATCTTGGTAACTTGCTTAGGTAACTCTCATGTGTTCCCTGATGCTTTTCAATGTCTACAGAAAAGTTTAAAGGTGGTGGGGGCAGCTTTAGCTGGTATTACTATTCTTGTTTAGCTTTGTATTTAAATTCACCAAGATATGAATAATAGAATAAAAGAACTGAACAGAACTGAACCGAACAGAATAACAGATTTGGAAAGGACCTTGGAGGTCTTTTTTTAGTCTGGCATGCTCTGTCTTTGACAAACCCATGTTGGCTTTCGGTTATTACTTTGTTTGCTTCTAGGTTAATTGCTTGATTAGCTTTTTCAGAATCTTCCCTGGTATTGAGGTGAGGCTGATATGTCTGTAGTTTCCTGGATTTATTTCCCCCCTTGAATACAGGCCAGTTATTGAGTGTTTCAAATGTGATTGGAACATTCAAGAAGGTGACCACAGTATGTGTCTGTGTGTGTGTGTGTGTGTGTGTCTGTGTGTGTGTGAGTGTGAGAGAGAGCGAGACAGACAGACAGAAAGCGGCACAGAGAGAGAGAGGGAGGAAGGGAGAGGGAGGGAGGGAATCAGAGAGAGACGGACAGACACAGAGAGAGAGACACAGAGAGAGAGAGAGACATAGAGGGGGAGGGAGGGACAGGCAGATAGACACACATACACACACACACACAGAGTGAGTGGTTAAGTGAGTGAGTGAACAAGAGACAGACAGGCACACTCTCTCACATACACACACAAAGATGGAGGGAAGGAGAAGAGAGAGACAGAGATACACACACACACACACAGGCAGACAGACAGACACACAGAGAATGGCAGAGAGAGGGGGGAGACAAAGAACGAGAGAGAGAGAGAGAGAGAGAGAGAGAGAGAGAGAGAGAGAGAGAGAGAGAGAGAGAGAGAGGAAGAAAAAAAAGAAAGAAGAAAGAAAAGGAAAGTGGGAGAGAGATCAAAGAAAGAATGAACAATGGAGAGAGAGATAAAAGAAAGGAAGGAAGGAAGGAAAGAAAGAGAAAGAAAGAAAGAAAGAAAGAAAGAAAGAAAGAAAGAAAGAAAGAAAGAAAGAAAGAAAGAAAGAAAGAAAGGAGACAGAGAACTTATGACCACAATTGAGCCCAAAATTTTGGTTGCTACGCAAGAGCGTTGTTAATATTTTTGACATTATTTTCAAATTTAGAAATTCACTGCCATTTAATAATTGGAAAAATACTCAATCTTCATTCCTGTCAGAACTGCCACCTCACATCTACCTGTCTGCCATGAAACCTGGGGGGGAGGGGTGCTTGTGGGGTGGTGGTGAGTGAAAGGTACAACTGTGAAGGTGCTCCTCCAAGATGGCATTTCAGGGTTTCCTCACAATGTGAAGAATGCATTGGCAAGCCAGCCTACAACTAGAGTGGCCATCTTTTTGGAGATTGATTGGATGATACAAGGGGCAACAATGTTAAGTGCCGGGGGGGGGGGGGAATTGGCATGGAAATTTCAGTTCTGGGTTTGCTTTACTGTAGTTCAAAGGTGTTTTTTCAAGAGGCAACTGGACTTTCTGATTTTTCCTTCAAAGAAAAAGTCCAGTTGCCTCTTGAAAAAGCCCCTTTTGGATCATCATGACCTGGATTACTGAGAATCTCCATAGACGCTACTGCAGTTCACTTGACTTCTAATAAAACTGTACCTTTTGCACACCAAAAAAAATGGAGCCAAGGGTCATTTTTATTTAGAAGTGCAAGCCAAGGTGGGACTGACAATTCTTTTATTACATTTTTACCTCTATCCATATATGAGATACTGTACATCATTGCTTTTCTGTGCGCTGCTCTTTCTGTGGCCATGAGACACTGGGAAATCCTATGAAATTATTTTAAGAAACCAATAAACACAGGGTTGTTCCCCCCTCCCCCCATCTATGTTTTTTTCCAGGTTGGAGAGTTTGTGCAGGTGAGAATCTTGCCAAAATGGAACTCTTCCTCTTCTTCACCAGCCTCCTACAGAAATTTACTTTCCAGCCCCCCCACCCCCCGGGGACATCTAAAGATGATCTGAACCTGTCTTCTGCTGTTGGACGTACCTTTGTTCCCATGCCTTTCAAGACCTGTGCTGTGTTACATTGATCTCATAGGGGAAAGAAAGCTGTTTTCTCCACCCCTGAAATGCATTTATGTTGACAAAAAGGCAAAATTTAAAAACATAATTCAATATTGTCTATGCTTCATGCATTGTTTAAAACATGAATGGTAATGGTATATACACTCATGGAATGTTGATTCCATTAGAAAAGTATTGTAGGAAAATCATGAAAAGCAAAGTGTTTTTTCTTTTATTTGGGGCCATTTGTTTCTTTTGCCTTTCACTGTTTTTTTGTCTTCTTCAGTTTTCTGTTTCTGATTTTACTACCAGTTCTAAAGTTTAGCACTAACCAAAATGTCCAGGCATCTTAGTTGATGACTATGGAATCCTTCAGAATTTGGAATCTTTGCATAAACTTCCATTTTAAAACACACTTCAAACAATTTTGGGATCAGTCACTCTCTCTCAGCCTAACCCAACTCACAGGGTATTGTTGTGAGGAAAACCAGAGGAGGAAGGAGCATTGGGTATGTTCGTCAGTGTGAGTTGTTTATAGAAATAATAGTAAGATATACAAAACTATAATAAAACTAAATGAAGATGGCGTAATGGATATGCAGTACTCTTCATATGTCATTAAATTGAGTCATGTCTAAATACAAGGAGGGAGGGAAGGTAAGTTTCACCTTCTTTTCACAATCTGCTTTCCTGCAGAGTGATTGCTTTCTGTGCAGCCAAAACACAACAAGGATGGGACAAAGTTAGTACAGTCATTTCCATTCTACCTCCACATACATAGAAATTCAAGGATATAATAATTATTAATGTGAACTCATAGGTATGTTATAGATATTGTGGGAATGTGTGGAAATCAATTAAACAAAGAAAGTAAAATGATGTAGCTTTTAATTCACCCACTACTGTTTTGTGAACCACAGCCATTTGCCAAGAGGACCGTTCTGAGGCAGGGTTCCCTGAACTTATAAAGCCTCTCTTGTTTTGAGTAGGACTTGCATGCATCAATGAAAGAGAACAGAATCAAGGACTGAGAACAAGAGGCGCTGAACTAAAGAGAGCCTCTTTTCTGAAAATATTCAATCTCACAACTATTCCATTCTGCAAAAATGAAAAGTATGTCCTTTATTGCCACTGGACTGACAGATTTATATACATCTAAAAAGCGGTAGTACAAATAAGTGAATCTGATTTGGTATGTTTTTGTAGATTGCACTATTTGTGTAATGTGCCAGAAAAAGATCAAATTCCTGTTTGGAAAAACAAGGGGAAAGTTCAGAAGTCCTTTATTGAACAGAGCAGTCTGAGGATTCAGTAGAACGAGTAGCTGGGCTCTGCCTACTGCATTGCTTTCAAATACACGCTGGAATCATTTCAGTTTTCAAAATCCCTTGCAATTGTTACTGAAGACTGCTTATTAAAAGGAAATGGATTGGATCGGAGCAATTTTAACGTTATTATTATTTATTTTTGCAATTATGTTCCTTTTGAAAAAGAACAGGAATAACAGCTCCCGCAATCTCCCTCCAGGACCCAGGACTATACCTATTTTGGGAAATCTGCACATGATGGATCTGAAGAGGCCTGACAAAACAATGATAGAGGTAAAACCTGATCCCTTATTGAGATGGGACCAAATTCTAGTAATATGATCGGGTAAATCTCCCTGATGGTGTTTACTGTCTGTAAAATGTTCAGAAACTAGAGATCTAGCTTAATACATTTAAATATTTTATGTTTAAACCCCCCAGGAACTTGTGGGGAAATGTAAACGATCTTAAACTGAATGGCTTGATACCGATATGTACTTAGAGGCATTCCTATGTTTGCACTTTAAGCAGAAGTCATTAAATCTATTGCTGCAGTTTACAATACCACAAACAAAATTTTCTTACAGCTGTTTATAAAAGGGAAGAAGGGTGGAATTCCTGATTTTCAAATTTGTTTGTAAGAACCTATTTTAAGTTCTGTCCTTAAGGAATTCTTACAATCAGTTTCAAAAACCACTATTGGAGCCACTGGAAAGTTTCTGTGTGATCTCTTCCACAACATGTTGGAGGCTCAGCTTCTCTTTTGTGAAATTCTACTCTATGTCCAGCACAAAAGGCTTAATTGTATTTTCCAAATTGTATTTTCTCTTTTGCAAGCATCATCACCATGAAGATGGAGGACTCAAATGATAGTTGCCATAAATGTAAAGCGATTACCATATTTTTTGGAATATAAGACGCACCTTTTTTCCTCTAAAAAGAGGTTGAAAATCTGGGTGCGTCTTATACATCGAATACAGCATTTTTTTCCTCCTGAAACCCCACCCCTGCACATGATATCCCACCCCTGGCTACATGCATACCCTTATGGAGGTTTCCAGAGAGCTCCTGGGGGCTGGGGAGGGCAGAAATGAGCCTAAAATGGGCCATTTTTGCCCCCCCCGCATAGCACTCTATAAGGCTATGCATGCAATTTCTTTGTCATAAAAATGCCCCGTTTTTGCGAAAAACAGGCCTTTTTTTCTCATTTTTATTTATGTTATTTATTTTATCGAATTTATACCCCGCCCTTCTCCTTGTTAGGACCCAGGGTGGCGCACAGGCATTATTAAAACCACAATAAAACAATATACATCATTAAAACATATTAAATTATTTAAACCTATGCTAAAAACCCATTTAAAACCCTGCCTAGTTTTTGCACCTCCCCTGGAGTCCCCTCAAGGCTATTCATGCCTTTTATTTGGGAAAAAAACCGGCCCATTTTCGTGAAAAACGGGCCATTTGGGGGAGGTTTGCCGAGTGCAAAAAACTTTTTTTTCCTTTTGGAAGGCTGTTTAGTTACTTGGCAACTTTAAGACTTGTGGGCTTCAACTCCCAGAATTCTCCAGCCAGCATTGTTGTGGACATAGCTGGCTGGAAAATTCTAGGAATTGAAGTCCACAAGTCTTACAGTTGCCAAGTTTGGAAACCCCTGAGTTAGAGGGACTGATGAGATAAATATCCAGCACATGGATAAATACACCTGGAAACATCTACCTACCAACCTATTGCATTTCTCTCTCTCTCTCTCTCTCTCTCTCTCTCTCTCTCTCTCTCTCTCTCTCTCTCTCTCTCTCTCCCTCCCTCCCTCCCTCCCTCCCTCCCTCTATCTACCTATATACCTACCTACCTTCTCTCTCCCTCTCTCTCCCTACCTATCTACTGTATTTCTCTCTCTATTTCTCTCTCTCTATCCCTCTCCCTACCTATCTACACACTCTCTCTCCCTACCTACTGTATTTCTCTCTCCCCCACTCTATCTACCTATCTACCTACTGTATTTCTCTCTCTCTGCCATCTACCTACTGTATTTCTCTCTCTCTCTCTCCCTTTATCTATCTACCTACCTAACTACTCCCTCTCTCTCTCCTTATCTATTGTATTTCTCTTTCTTTCTCTCCCTCTCTATCCCTCTAGCTACCTATCTACTTTTTTTTTTTTAAAAAATGCCTCTTTAAAACCTGGGTGCAAAGTGAAGCCTCTGGAGGCAAGCCAAGTCACTAAAACTCCAGAGACTCTGAATTTCAGTGGTGAACATGATAAACATAACAAACTCCTATTAAATTCAGAAGTCTCTATGTAAACAGAACACAGTAAGGATGTTTAAAAGAAAAGGCAAGAGCCTTTTAGTAGCATGTCACACTAAGGGCTAACCCACCCCCCATCCCTCACCCAAAGAAAAATATAATGCCTGCTCTCTCTGGATCTGTGTAATTGGTTTCATATCCTTCCCAGAAAGCAAGCGTGTAGACACTTGAAGAAAAGACTCTGCCAAATGTACCAATGCCAAGAAGAAAAGTAGGTCAGACTACCCCAAAGGGGAAAAAAACACATATGTTGGTGTTCAGAGATTCACTACTTAAAGAAACAGAGTGAATAATTTGTAGACTACTCAAATTCTATGGAATAGAGTAGAGTAGAGAAAACAGAACAGAACAGAAAAGAATGCGATACTTTATTTGGAGAAATGCAGTTAGACACACAAGGAATTTGTTTGCAGCGCAGAAGCTCTCAATGTACATGTAAAGCAACAGAGTAATAATCATGATACCAATAAGAGGGAGTAGTAGGGAACTTGGGAATGATAATAATAATACTGCATAGGTAAATATACTTAGACATAAACCAATACTGAGAGGATTAGGTTTTCAGCAGAATCATAGCACAAGGGAAAAAACTGCCCCTTTGTTTAATTGTTTTGCCATGGAATGCTCTATAGTGGTTTCCTGAGGGGAGGAGTTGAAACAATTTCTGTCCAGGATGTGAGGGGTCTGTAGATATTTTCTCCTTCTGACTTCTGCAACATACAAATCATCTATGGAAGTAAGGCTGGTTGCAATTGTTTTTTCTGCAGTTCTAACTGTCCATTGGACACTATGGGATATCATCTGTATGCTGATGATACTCAGCTGTACATATCCACCCCAGACCACCCCAACAATGCCGTCGAGGTGCTGCCCTGGTGTTTGGAGGCCGTACGGATCTGGATGGGTAGTAACAAACTCAAGCTCAACCCCTCCAAGACCGAGTGGCTGTGGTTTCCGGAACCCCGGTTCAGCCAGATTACTCCAACTCTGGCCATTGGGGGCGAAACACTGGCCCCCATAGAGAGGGCGCACAATTTGGGTGTCCTCCTGGATTCCCAGCTGTCCATGGAGGACCATGTGGCGGCTGTGGCCAGGGGGGCATTTCATCAGGTACGCCTGATGTGCCAATTGTGCCCCTTACTGGATCGGGCTGCCCTTCGCACAGTCACTCAAGCACTCGTGACATCCCGACTCGACTACTGCAATGCTCTCTACAATGCTTCCCTTGAGGTGCACTCGAAAGCTACAGTTAGTTCAGAATGCAGCCGCGCGGGTGATTACGGGAGCTTCGAGGCACTCCCATATAACACCAATCCTGCACGAGCTGCACTGGCTTCCTTTGGTCTTTCGGGTGCGCTTCAAGGTTTTGACGACTATCTTCAAAGCGCTCCATGGCTCGGGACCTAGTTATATGCGAGACCGTCTCCTGCCCCATACATCCCTTAGACCGATACGCTCCCACAGAGAGGGCCTTCTCAGGGTGCCGTCGGCCGGACAATGCCGACTGGCGACACCCAGGGGAAGGGCCTTCTCTGTGGCGGGCCCTGCCCTTTGGAACGACCTACCCCCAGAACTTCGTACCATCACCGACCTCTGCCTCTTCCGCCAGTGTTTAAAAACACACCTCTTCCATCAAGCCGGCCTAACATAGCCTCCGCTGGGACTAGCCATAGATAGTTTTAATTCAGGGATTTTAATTGGTTTTAGCGCAGGATGGGGATCTAATAGGTTTTTAAATTTTGTATTGTGTTTTTGTATGTATTTTAATTTCCTGTGCGCCGCCCTGGGTCCTCTTGGAGAAGGGCGGGATATAAATTTAATTTTAAAAAAAACCTATGCTGTCCCTGTTTAATTGCTATACCAAACCAGACAGTTATCAAAGTACAAATGACAGACTCAATAATTCCTCTGTAGAAGTGTATCAACAGTTATTGGGGCAGTCTGAACTTGCTAAGCTGACACTGGAAGAACATTATCTGTTGTGCCTGTTTAATGATGGTTCTGATGTTAAATATTTATTTCAAATCTTGGGAGATTATAGAATCCAAAACCTACTGCTAATACTCTGCTATCAAATATAGTAAGAGGTGGTAAAGTAGGAGGGCTCTCCCTAAAAGTCACTCTAATTTCCACAATTTAAAGCATGTTCAGTTCCATATTGCTCCAGTGGCACCACAGGGCCAATTGTTCAATCTCCCATCTATATACAGATTCATCTCACCATCTCAGATAAGACTAATGACTGTGGTATCATCTACAAACTTCAGTACTTTAACAGAGGGATTCTTAGAGATACAGTCATTGGTGCAGAGAGAGAAAAACAACAGAGAGAGCACACAGTCCTGGGGAGCAGCTCTGCTTATCAACCAGGTGCTCAATTGATTTTCCCAAGCTTCACCTATTGCTTGCTTTTGCCAAAAAGCTAATAATCCACCTATAAGTATGGACACGTATAGTTAGATGAGTCCGTTTGGAATGAAAAAATTGAAATAATGGGATCAAATCCTGAATTGAAGTCTATGAAAAGGCCCCATGCATAGTTCCCAGGGATGCAAGATATTGCAACATGTAGTAAAGTGCCATATTGCAAACTTCAAGGGATCTAGCAGTGGATCTGTGTTGATTTTCAGGTGGGCCAATACTAACCTCTCAAAGGTCTTCATAACTACAGATGAAATACAAATAGTCTGTAATCATTCAGCTTTTTGGCGGAGGATTTCTTGGGAATGGAGATGAACTAAGAGTTGCAACAATGTCAATAATAATAGTAATAATAATAAAGCTTCTTTCAACTTGTAAAAGAACTAGAAAAAATTCAAGGAAATGATCGCTCTACTAATTGATTTAGATGGAAGTGAGGGGTAGCAGGGAAAAGTAGAACTGCTTAATTCTTTCTTTGCATCTGTCTTCACATGAATGGAAAAAATAGCCAAACCTACCAAAAGTAGACCTGCAAATGATAGACTAGGAATATAAATCAAAATAGGCAAGAAAATGGTAAGACAACACCTGTCTACTCTAGACAAGTTCAAATCACCAAGATACCAGAATCCAACATGAGTTTTTCAGAAACAACTAATGCCAAACAAATTTTATTTTATTCTTAGGCAAAGTGACTAAATTAGTGTACCAGAAAAATTCTATGGACATAGTATAATTGGATCTCAATAGGCATTTGACAAAGTGGACCACAACCTACTACTTTGTCAGATAGAAAAATGTGCAAAATGTGCATCTTCACCAGATGGATTTGTAACTAGCTAACTACACTCAAAATCGATCCTCAATGGAACATCTACATGGAGAGAAGTATGCAGTGAGGTATCCCAAGATTCTGTCTTAAGCCCAGTACTCTTCAACATCTTCATAAACAATTTAGGTGAAGGGATAGAAGGGGAATTCAACAAATTTGAAGATGACACCAAGCTAGGGGCAAGAGCCAACAGTTTAGAAGATAGCTCAAGATCCAGAAAGAGCTTGAGAGACCTGAACACTGGATCCTATCCAACAAAATGCAATTTAGGGGTGAGAAAAGTTTTACACTTAGGCAAGAAAAACCAAAGGCACAGGCATAGAATAAGTGGCTGAACAACAGCAGCTGTGAGAGGGATCTAGGAGTCTGGGTCTGACAAACACTTAAGTATGAGCCAGCATATGTTGAAGTTTCCAGAAATGTCGGTGCAGTCCTAGGTTATATCAACAGAAGAATAATATTAAGATCATGTAAAGTACTGTAACATACTGCCTAGGTAAGACCACAACTGGAACGTTGCATTCAGTCCTGGTCAAAAAAGATGTTGAGACTGAAGCGGTTCCGTCTTCCAGCAGCGACGGATGAGTCTTGGACTCGTTCGCCGCTTTTCCTTCTTTCTGTCCCCCATAGGGGGCGAGGCACCCCCATTTTTGGGGGGCCTCCCGTAGGGCTGGCTTGCCTGGGTCTGTTCCTCTTAGCGGCGGCTGGAGAACGGCCCTTGTCTTCGGTCTAGGCGAGGGGAGGCATGCTGCGGGGGGGGAGTTCCCTTCGCCAATGGAGGACGGTAACGATCAGCGAATTTAAAAAGAACTGAGCGTGCGGGTCGGAAGGCTCCCTGGGGCTTTGGCGGCGAGGTGAAGAGTGAGTGATTTTCAACATTATTTATGCTGGCAGCCTGGATTGAAAGAACGTAGATGGGGGTGTTTGTTGGCTAAACCCCCCCTTGGATTTAAAGCGGCGTTTGGAAATGGCTCCTCGTTGCGAGGAAGCGGATACTTTGTTTCCGGACGGCTTTGAAATAAGCGAAAGTGATCTGCGGCTTACTTCTTTACAATGTATCTAAGTCCGGCTGGCTTGATACAATTTTTCTTTAGTTATTTTCTCCTCCTGGCTCTCAGACGGGGCGGTGGAGGATGGTCCCCTTTGTTCCTGAATGACTATTTTTACCTTTGGAAAATTACCAACATCTCTTTGTGAAATGGACTCTCTCTCTCTACTAATGAAGAAATTTCTGGATTAAATGATTCCTTCCCTGAGTGCCTTCTCTGCTAAAATTATTGACTGTGAAAAATGTTTCTCTGCTGGGTCTTGAATTCTTTTACAACTTTCACTTGAACTGTTTTTCTCCTGATCTGCCTCAACGGCCCCATCCAAAAAGCGCCATCTTAGTGACACTGACTTTAATAGCTTACCATGGCATCAAAATCAGAATTGGCAGGATTGGAACAAAGAATGTTATCTTTGGAATCAGTGTTACAAGCTCTGGTGCAGGAAATTAAAGCTTTGAGAGCAGATAATAAAAGTTTCAAGGAGGATCTTCTGGAAACACGGAAGCAAGTGCTGGAGAATTCACAAAAGACTGAGGAGCTGGAAGGGGGGCTGGCTGGGGCAAAGGGAGAACTTAAAAATGTTAACATTGAAATTGCAGATTTGTCTGGTCATATGTCTAGGATGGATTTTGAAAGGATGTCATATTTTTTAAGATTTCAGAATATTTCTGAAGAATCTGGTGAATGCCTTCCTGATCTCATGAGTACAATTTTAGCAGACTATTTACATAAACCTAAAGATGAGATCAGGGGGGACATTGACCTAGTCTACAGAATAAATTCGACATATGCCAGGATAAATGAAGTACCCAGAGAGATACATATTAAATTTGTTAGAAGGTCAACCAGAGAGGGAATTTTGAAGGCGCAGAGAGGGGGGCCGTTAATTTACCAACAAAAGGAAGTCGCCATCTTGAAGCAGATCCCAAAAAAGATTAGGGAGGTGAGAAGGAGGTACTCCTTCTTATCCAGAAAATTGTTTGACCACGGGATCTGGTTTAAGTGGGTGATGCCGGAAGGGATGTTGGTGTTCTGGGATGAAGGAAGAGTAAGGATTAAAACAGTTGCTGAGGCGGAAGCCTTTCTTAAAAAACATTCCTCTATCCTGGGGGAAGATTCAGGGGGGACGGAGGGGGCCACGGCCCCGCCCGCTGGGGGCCAGGGAGGAGAAAAAGAAAATACAATTGCCAAGAGACTTAGATCGAAAAAATAACTTTGCTTTTTTTTAATTATTATTAATATTGTATAACCTTATGTCTGGATGTTTGTACACGACTGCTAGCATAGAATGGAGAATTTAGGAATCTTGTACTTATTTTCACCTTGTAGTACTTTTGGAAAAATGTTCTTTTAATGTTTTATTATGAAGCCCTAGAAGGGCCAATGATCCCGACGCGAAAGTTCTTAATATGTTTCTGTATCCCTTACCCTACCCTTTTCGAAAATGGTAAAAACCAATAAAACTTTTTCAATATAAAAAAAAAAGATGTTGAGACTCTAGAAAGAGTGCAGAGAAGAGCAACAAAGATGAGTAGAGGTCCTAGTGGACAACCACTTAAAAATGAGCAAGCAGTGTGTTGCAGACACACACACACACACACAAACACATGCCAATGTAGTTCTAGGCAGCATTAAAAGGGGAATAGAATCAAGATCACATGAAGTTTAGAACCCATTTAATAATGCCTTGGAAAGACCACATTTGGAATACTACATTGTTCTGGTTCCCATGATACAACATGTTGAGTCTCAAGAAAGAGTTCAGAGAAGTACAACAAAATGCTTAGGAGACTGGAAACATATCAGGTTGGAAAAGAGATTGTGAGTTCAAGTCCTATCTTAGCCATGAAAGCCAGCTGGGTAACTTTGGACCAGCCACTCTCTTTCAGCCCAACTTACCTCACAGGGTTGTTTTTGTTGTAGGGAAAATAGGAGAAAGAAGATGTGTTGGATATGTTAGCTGCCTTGATTTACTTGTACGTCTAATGAAGCTGAGAAATAAATAAATAAATATTATACTTAAAGAATGATAAATAGTAGTGATGACATAATAGCAGTCTTTCAATAATTAAGAGGCTATCTCAAAGAAGTGGAAGTCAACCTATTCTCCAAAGGACATGAGGCAGGACAAGAAGTAATAGGTGGAAGCTTGTTAAAAATAGATACAACCTAGAACAAGGTTGTCAAACTTGATTTCATTGAGTGCTGCATCAGGTTGTGTTTATTTATTTTATTTATTTATTTTATTTATTTTATTCAATTTATATCCCACCCTTCTCCGAGAGGACCCAGGGCGGCGCACAGGAATTTAAAACAATATACAAAATAGTACCAAATATAATTTTAAAAACCTATTAAATGACAGAAACCTGCGCTAAAACCAGATTAAAATCCCCCATTTAAAACTGTAGACTATCGGCTTCCGGTTCCGGCTCCTGCGGCGACGGGCGAGCCTAGCGCTCGCTCGCCGCTTTGTTTCTTCTTCTGCCCCCCAACGGGGGCGAGACTCCTCTTGTTTGAGGGTCTCCCGTAGGGCCGGCTCGTCGGGGGGCGCGCCCCCCACGGCGGTGGAGGAAGCGGCTCCCGGCGCGGCTCAGGTGAGGGAGAACATGCTAGCGGGGGGTTTTCCCTTTGCCCAAGGAAGACGGCGCCATTCACAATTATGAGGAGGGCTGATCGGCTCAGTCAGAAGGACTCCCGAGGCTTCAGCTGCAAGGAGAGAGTGAGTCTTTAAAAAACTTTTTTTTCCTGCTGCCAGCCAGACTGAACGGACTGGGAGGGGGGTGTTTATTTTTTAAAAAAAAACCCTCGGATTTAAGCAGCACGTCAAAATGGCTTCTCTGCAAAGGGAAAGCGGAAACTTTCACTCCGGACGGTCTCTAACAAGGGAAAGTGGAATGTGACTTTTTGCAACATTGTTTCTAGGTCTGGCTGAGTTTAAAAAAATTCTTTTTTTGCTACTCTCTCCCTCTGGCTGAGATGGGCGGTGGAAGTGGCTTCTCTTTGTCCCTGCCTGATTATTTCAACTAAGGAAAATTTCCAGCGTCTCTTTGAAAGCAGGTCTCTCTCTGGATTTTTGGAAAAAAAAATTTCTTGATGGATTTGTGATTTCTTCTTTGGAATACCTTCGTTATTACTATTTGCTGACTTGGGAAATTGTGTCTCTTTTGGTTTCTGAATTGTTTGCAACTTCACGGCCCTGAACTGAACTGAGCTCCTGATTTGCCCCACCAGCCCCACCCGGAAAACGCCATCTTGGTGGCAGTGACTCTAACTTTTAACCATGGCACAAGAAGCAGCACTTGTAAATTTGGAACAAAGGATGGCTTCTCTTGAAACCTCTATGCAGACTTTGATATCAGAAATAAAGGCCCAGAGGGCTGAAAATAGTACTTTCAAAAAGGAACTATTGGATACCCGGAAGCAAGTGTTGGAGAATACACAGAAGAATGAAGAATTGGAAGGAGGGTTGGAGGGGGCTAAGGGAGAGATTAAAAATGTTTCTAATGAGGTGGGGGAAATAAATGGGCGTGTGTCTAGGATAGATATGGAAAGAATGACATATTTTTTGAGATTTCAGAATGTTCTTGAGGATTCTGGTGAATGCCTGCCTGATCTTATGAGTACAATTTTAGCAGACTATTTACAAAAACCTAAGGATGAGATCAGGGGGGACATTGACCTAGCCTATAGAATTAACTCTGCATATGCCAGGATGAATGAAGTGCCTAGAGAGATACATGTGAAATTTGTTAGAAGGTCAACCAGAGAGGAAATCCTGAAAGCGCAGAGAGAGAAACCTTTAACTTATCATCGAGAAACGGTCACTATCTTGAAGCAGATCCCTAGAAAAATTAGAGATTCAAGAAGGAAATTTTCCTTCTTGTCTAAAACCTTGTTTGATCACGGGATTTGGTTCAAGTGGATGACACCTGAAGGGATGCTGGTGTTCTGGGAAGGAGGAAGAGTGAGGATTAAAACACAGTTGCTGAGGCGGAAGCCTTTCTTAAAAAACATTCCTCTGCCCTGGGGGAAGATCCAGGGGGGACGGAGGGGGCCACGGCTCTGCCTGCGGGGGGCCAGGGAGGAGAGAAAGAAGATACAATAGCCAAAAGACTTAGATCAAAAAAATAACTTTGCCTTGATTTTTTCCTGAACAATTTTGCATAATATTTCTATCCGGACTTTTTGTAAATGTCTGACAGCATGGAAGGGAGAATTTAGGTAAATGTACTTGCTTTCAACTTGTAGTGGTATGGAAAATGTTTTCTATGTTAACTTTTTTAATGTGTATTTTGAGGTCTCGGAAGGTCCGATGACTCTGACGTGAATGCTCTCAAAATTTCTTTGTAACCATTACCTTATCCTGTTAAAAAATGTAAAACCAATAAAACTTTTTCAATATAAAAAAAACTGTAGACTATCCCTCCCCTCCTCCCTGGAACCCCCTAAAAGCCGAATTAAGAATTTTGTTAAAAAAACCCTAAGACTGCGTCTCGCCCACCTCTCTTGATTACAAAATCCCTCATCAAGGTGGGCCCTCGTTAACGCGGAGGGCCATACCTGCGAGTAGGGGGACTCCCGCAGTAGAATAAGGTCTGCCTTAGAGTACTTCATGGTGAATGTCATAAATATAATATATATAAATATGTATAAATATATATAAAATATAAGGTCAGAGGAGTTGTTAGACAGGGCATTAAAATTCTAGATGTTATTAAAATATTAAAATAGATGTTAAAATATATATAGTACAAGTTAAACTCAGGAGACGTCTAGACCGGCTCTAAAAGTTCATAAATAGTTCATAAGTTCATAAAAATCATGCATGGTTCAAAGATAGTTAATCATGGTTCATAAATAATTAGTTTGTCATCGAAGGTGGGAGAGTTAGTTCATATAGATATATCAGACTGGGGGTAGAGGGTGGCTTTGGCCTTCCAGTTGTAAATTAGTCCCGGCCTGTAGTCCTCAAGGACTCCTCCAGTCCCACAATACCAGGAGTCTTAAGGGCCTCAGCTGAAAAGTTCTAATAGCTGAGGCCAGTTTTTCTCGGCCTGGAGCCTCCACTGCCCACCTTTGTCCCCGGTGGCATCTCCTTCGGCCCCACCGCCTCCAGCGCTCCTGGTATCTTTCGGCCTGCCAGGCCCAGATCTCCTTGGGCCCGGCCCAGCCCAGCCAGGCCTTGCGGCCTCGATGTTACCCTGCTGGCCCATGCCAGTCCAGTTGGTCCTCGGCTAGCTAGGTCCGGTTCTAGCCTCCCCAGGCCTTTACAGTCGCTGGTCTCTGATGTCCGCTCCAGCGCTGGTCACTTCTCCCCCCACTGGCCGTCCCAGCTCCGCTCGTCAGCTCATACTGGCACCGCTCTTCTCCTCCTCTCCTCCACGCCGCGTGGCTCCGCTCCGCTCTGTTCCTCCATTCCTCTCCTTCTCTCTTCCGCGCCGCGCGCCGCTCCACTCAAGCCTCGGAGCAGCGCGGCGTTTTGGAGCCTCCCCGGCGTTTTGGAACCTCCGGCCAGCTTCCCTCCGATGGCCCATGCAGAGCCGCCGGCCCACCCTGGAAGCTCGTCCTGGCCTCAAAAGGCAGCCAGGGTGTGCGTCTCACTGGGCCTGGCCCTAAAAGATGGCAAACGGGCCAGGCAACATGCCCTAGCCGCCCACAACTCCCGCGGCCCTCATAGCGCTCGGTGGCAGACCGCCATCTTCGCGCATCGTTTGACTTTAGAGGGCCAGGTGTGTATGTCGCCAGGGGTGGGTGTGGCCATGATGGGCATGACCATGATGGGCGTTTGATAGATTCATTTTCCCCCTTTTCTTTCTTTCCACAGTTCTTTACTTAAAACCATTTCCCCATTTCTTCTACCAGATATTTTGGCAAATATTTATTATTTTTTATTCATCATACTACACTACACTTTTTATTTATAAATGTATACTCTTTGTTTAATAGTAAATTGCTTTTCCAGGCAGAAAAGCTATTTTAACTATTGTATTTTTATTATTCAACTAATAATAAAAAATACAATAGCATAAATAACAAGATAATACAAGATCTAACAGCAGAGGTAAATTTCCAGAATAGTAAATAGAAATGGCTGTCAATTATAGATAGCCGAGTGTAGATTAAATGGAACTTCAGTATGTAAAATCTGGCATTAAATTGCAGTATTAACATAAGATGTTGCTTATTTTCTATCCAGATCAGGAACTTACTTGAGGCCACATAATTGTAATCTAGTCCAATCCAGTCCTCCTGTGTTGCCCATTTTTGGCTGGAGAGTAATAATAATAAATAATAATAAATTCGAATTTATTAACCGCTCCCTCTCCTCACAGGGACCCGGGGCGGTGCACAGGAGGAACTAAAAACAATATAAACAATAAATACAAAAATACATACTTTAAAACACAATTAAACAATATCCCGTGCTAAAAATAATTAAAAACCCATTAAAATACATTTGAAATCTATAGACAGAGAGACTATCCAAGGCCGGCCAGTCGAAAGAAATGGGTCTTCAATTTCGTACGGAAGGAGCGGAGGTCAGTGGTCGTTCTGATATCGGGGGGAAGGTCGTTCCAGAGGGCCGGGCCCGCCACAGAGAGAGCCCTTCCCCTGGGCGTCGCCCGCTGACTGCTGAGTGCTGCTGGAGGCCAGGGAATGGGGCATGCAGGGGCCACATGTGTCCCCCGTGGCCCATTTTGACTGGCAGAGGCACCATGGGCTGGTTCTTTGATATTTCCAGGCTGACCCCATGGGCCAGAATTAAGCACCCCAAGGGCTGGATTTGGCCCATGGGCGTTGAGTTTGACACTCCTGACCTAAAAGTTAGGAAACATTTTCTGAGAGTGAGAACAATTAATCAATGGAATAGCTTGCCTTCTGGGATTGTGGGTTTTAAGAAATATAATGGACAACAATTTAATCGGGATGGTATAAACCACCCACCTTGAGCAGAGGGTTGGACTAGAACAGAGCCCCTCAACCTTTTGGGTGCCAGGAACCAGTTCCATGGAGTGTGGTTTTTCCACGGTTCAGGAGGAAATGGATTTGTGCACTGCCTGGACTCTGTGTGTTTGCAGGTCTGTGTGTGTGCAGGTGCAAGTGCTCACTTGCACAACATGGTTCTTGGCAGGGTGCAGACTGGTATAAATCAGCAGCCCGGGAGCTGGGAACTCACAGACTAGAAGACTTTGAAAACTTCGACCCCAATGGTTCTATGATTCATAATATATCCTGTACAAAGGACCTTGTCTCAACATATTAGAAACCTTCTCACAGCTTTTCTACTGAGCATTTTTAAATTAATGTGAAATATATACCATATAAATATTAAAAATGATAAAGAAGCTTATACTATGTCAATTGTCAATAGAACAGAAAAAGGAAATGTCATCTCTGCCTTTGAATTTTGACTCATAGTTTCTTAAACAATCTACATATGTGCGTCTAATTATTGATCAAAATGGTCTCTTTGTTTTTCATCTGTTGAATTCCAGTGGTCAAAAGAATATGGTCCCATTTTTCGCATCAAACTGGGAGTCCAGGAGATGGTGGTGCTAACTGGCTATGAGACAGTGAAAGAGGCTCTAGTGAACCAGGCTGATGCATTTGCAGATAGGCCCGTTATTCCCATTTTTGATGAGGTAGTGAAAGGACATGGTGAGTTATTTCATTCTGCATCATGGTTGACAAACCTTTTTATGATCAGTGTAATGTAAACATTTTCATTTGAGGTTTTCATCAAAAAAAAAAACCTCAGGTGAGTGACATAACTTCTGCAAATCCAACCAGGATGAAAATCCAACTAAAATCATTTTAGTGCCACCATGACTTTGTCCCTTAATGCCAATGGAGGTAACTAGAGATTAAAAAAAGCTGTGTCAATGTTGTACGAAGCCCAAGAGCCTTGCACACTACTGATCATCACCATGTTTGATTCTGCTTATTTGCAAAATTGGGGATGGGGGACAGGAGGAATCCCAGTAAAAGGTATGTCTTTTTCTGCTCATATGTAGGTAATCCTTCACTTACAATTATTTGTTACGGGACCATTAGAAGCTACAATTGCACTGAAAAAGTGACTTATCATTTTTCACACTTACAACCATTACAGCATCCTAGTGGTCACATGATCAAAAGTCAAATGCTTGGCAACTGACACGTGTTTATGACAGTTGCAATGTCCCAGAGTCATGTGATCACTTTTTGTGACCTTCTGACAAGCAAAGTCAATGGGCAAGCCAGTTTCAGTAATCATGGTTGTGTTAACAACTTAACAATTGCACTGATTCATTTAACTACAGTGGCAAGAAAGATCATAAAATGGGGCAAAACTCACTTAACAATTGCCTTGCTTAGCAACAGAAATTTTGGGCTCAACTGTGGTCATTTGTTGAGAGCTATCTGTACAAAGTGGTACATAGCTTTTTCTGTGCAATGTTTTTGCCAGTTTCTCTCCCTTAATACATGTTTTTCCCCATTCCTCATGGGACATTTAAATCTTGGTTTGTCAGATTTGAAACTTTACATTGATGTCTGTTGTTTGGTCTGGCTTAAAGAGTAGGTAACTCTCCAAAACAAGAGGTTACTTGATCTGGAGAGCTGTGAATTAAGATTTGGATGGCGTGCCTACTTATGGCATGATAAGGTTAAGTTAAATGTTGATTTCAACAAGCACTTTTTATTTATTTTATTTTATTTTTATTTTATTAGACTTTTATACTGCGCCACTCTCACCAAAAAGGGACTCGGGGTGGTGCACAGGAAATTAAGAGCACAAATATAAACATATACAAAAAGAATAAATACGTCATAAATAATCAATAAAATCTTATTAAATTAAACAATATCCTGCGCTAAAATCAATTTAAAACCCATTTGTTAAAACTTTAGTTTAATTTAAAATCAGTCGATAAAATAGTTTCGGAAGTTAGGCCAACCCAGCTAGATGAAAGAAGTGTGTCTTTAGATGTTGGCGGAAGAGGTGGAGGTCCGTGATGTCCCTGAGCGCGGGGGGTAGCTTGTTCCAGAGGGCAGGGCCCACCACAGAGAAGGCCCTTCCCCTGGGCATCACCAGCCGGCATTGCCCGGCCGACAGTACCCGGAGAAGACCCTCTCTGTGGGAGAGGATCGGTCGAAGGGATGTATGAGGTAGGAGGCAGTCTCGCAAGTAGCTAGGACCCGTGCCAGGGAGCACTTTAAAGATGGTGATCAACACCTTGAAGCGCACCCGAAAGGCCACAGGCAGCCAGTGCAGCTAGCACAGGAGAGGTGTTACATGGGAATGCCGAGAGGCTCCCAGGATCCCCTGTGCGGCCGCATTCTGCACTAGCTGTAGCCTCCGGGTACACCTCAAGGGGAGCCCCATGTAGAGAACATTTTCATAGTCCAGGCAAGATGTCACGAGTGCATGAGTGACTGTGCGAAAGGCATCCCGGTCTAGTAAGGTGGACCAGGCAAACCTGGAAGAAAGCCCCCCTGGCCACGGCCATCACATGGTCATCCATGGACAGCCAAGAGTTCAGGAGAACGCCTAGATTGTGCACCCTTTCCACGGGGGCCAGTGACTCACCTCCAATGGCCAGTGTTGGAGTAAACTGGCTATACCGGGACGTCAGAAACCACAGCCACTCAGTCTTGGACGGGTTGAGTCTGAGTTTGTTACTCCCCATCCAGGCCCGTATGGCCTCCAAACACTGGGACATCACCTCAACGGCATCATTGGGGTGGTTTGGGGTAGAGATGGACAGCTGAGTATCGTCAGCATACTGATGGTACGCTACCCCAAAACCACAGATGATCTCACCCAGCGGTGAGATCCTAAGATTTTGGAATAAATATAATCTTCTCCACAAATATGCCTCTTTGGGTGTTGCCCAGGAAACTTTCTTTCAAAAAGAGATGGTAGTGAGGCCAGACAGGTGGACCTATGGTCAAATAATGCCTTTTAATTATGATGAACCTACCCTCAAATCCAAAGAGGAGTTGGAATTTGAAGAAAGTGTCTGTCATTGGCTTAAATATTTACATTTGATAAAATTAAGTTATGGATTTGACATGATTAATTGAATTTATTTGCCACCCATCTCATAACCAAATGATTTTGGGCAATTTACAGCATAAAAATATTAAAATCCTAACAAATAAATATCTCAAAAATAATAAAAATGAAAATCTCAATCAAGATAAAATTACAGTTAAAAATGGGAAGGGGGAGAACAGGATGTGTGTGAGGAAATGGGATTCATCAACCACCTCCAATGTGATGCTCCCTTGTTAGGCCATGAGACGTATGGCCTAACAAGGGAGTCAAGACATTGGGCAAGTCTTCAGTCTCCTGCAGAAGGTCAGGATGATGGGAGTCAATCTCACCTCAGTGGGTGCAATGCTCCAAAGGGCAGGAGCCATGGCAGAGAAGGTCCTTCTCCTCTATCCTGCCAGCTGGAATTCCTTGACTGGGGTGTGTTCCTGCCACCATTACTACCGGTTCAGTGCCCAAAAAAGTTTGTGTGTGCAAAATTTCACACTCCATGCATGTGTGCATTTGCACTAAAAATGATATGTGCATGAGCACAACATTTAAAAAGGAAAAAATAACATTTTTTCAATGAAGATTGTTCTGTTCATGTTCAGAACAGAAAATCAAGATGCCGTTACTGAGGATAGAACTGGTATGATTACATGTCCATCAGAGTTACTACCTATTCGGCCGAACCATACTGTACCGGTAGGAACCCACCTCTGGTCCCACAGTAGGCTCCTTTGCTGGTGCAGGTGGGGAGGCCAATCCTATTGAGGTGAGACCTGGACCCATGTTGTGCAGGGCTTTAAAGGTAAAAACCAGCACCTTGAATTTCACCTGTAAACAGACCAGCAGCCAGTGTAGTTCACAGAGCAGTGGTGTAACATGGATTTTTTTTCGGGACTATGCAACAAAAGGGTGCCTGGTATATAGATTTTTGAAAATTAATAACAGATTATGGGTCAGAAGGTTTTGGAATTAAAATTTTGAATAAATTGGAAGACACATGCTCATGGAAAAATAGAGATTGCTTTCATTTTTATTTCTTTTCTTTTCTTTTGATAATGAGATATTGAAGGCTGGACATCAAAGGTGAGGATAAAGAAAGTGGAGAAGAAATCCTTAGCACAAATTCTGAAATACTTTTAGTCAAGTTTTTGGACAGAATGGATGAAATGCCTTGATCAAATTAACAGAGTATGTTTTAATGAAGTAGTGAAACAAGAATGAGTTGTGATAGATGGTAAAATTATGTTTCACTATCTAACCCCTTTTCTCTTCAGGTCTGATTTCTGCTAGTGGTGAGAACTGGAAAATAATGCGGCGGTTTACACTATCCACATTACGGGATTATGGAATGGGCAAGAGGACCATTGAAGACAAAATCACAGAAGAGTGCAGTATCCTAACAAAGACAATGGAGACTTATGCGGGTGGGTCGGTGTACTGTAATGGAGGATCTTCTGAGATAAATGTAGAATGGGAAATAATTTCTGCAGATTTTACCAAATGAACAAGGAGTGTGTTGTGAGTGTCTTCTCTCAAACAATTCTTAAACTCATGTTTTCTTGTCCAATTTATGCTAAGTATATTTACAGAAATGTAACTTATGGATGGCAAAATGGTTCCATAGGACTTGAATAGTTAATGCAGTGTAACATGACAGTCTCTAATCAATAACACTTCTAGACTTACTCTTCAATACCTAGACAAAATCCACATCATTGGCATTTTATGTAGGTTCTTTGCATCTTTACAAACCAGAAATTGTTAGGAGTAGGCTCCTAGAGTTGGGTAGGCAATATATAATACCATAATGACAAATGGTCATTGTGGCTTTAAGGATGTTGGAATGTTGGAATGCAATTAGGAAGGGCAACTATATCCACTATAAGAGGAAGCCAGCAGAACACTTGCTCTCTCTCTGCCGGATTTGCTGATACCTCTGCTAATTGCTCTCTCTGCTTGATAACTGACTGCTCATGTGACTAACTGTGTTTGAAGGAGGAAGAAGGAGGAAGTGTGGTTTACTGACTGTACCATCACTGCTTGTGAAGCAGTAGTTTAGTTTTACAACACCAGTAAAGCTAATTTGTTTTACTAACAGTGTCTGGTTTACTATTTGTGTGTTTACTAGCAATGTTACTCTAGCTGAACGTTCTGCTGCACAACTCTCTGTCTCCCAACGGAGATATCCCCTAACAGAAATGATATGGATAAAATTGAGTTGAGGAAAAAGAGAAAAGAAGTGCCTGTGGTAGAATAATAATAATCCAGAACAGAGGGTCCCCACCCCTCAGTTCATAACAGGGCTGCACGAGTGATGGGTGAGTGTACATACAGCTCCTCTCCCCCCCCCCCAAGAGTGCTGATCTAGGAAACTAAAAGTTCTTCATCTAACTGCCAAATGAGTTTGCATTTATGAAGTATGTCTACATTTCTACAAACTCATTGTGCCTTTTGCTTTTCAGTATATCAGTTGAATAAAGAAAGGCATAAGATCATCTATTGCTTTATTAAGCAATACATATGAATCAAATTATAGGCATCTGCCTTCCAGGGTTAGAATTCTAGTCTTTTCCTTCTGTAACATTCTGAGTGAATTGTATTTTGGCTGTTGTGTTCAGAGATTTGAGAGTGGGAAGTGACTGCAGTATTATCTTAATCATTCTGTTCTGTCCTCGGAAACAATTGGCTAGATACAACCATAAGTAGCTGCATTGAGATATATTATAATTTCCTCCTACATAACATATCTACTTTTCCTTCCTTCATTTTGTGAAGCTCAGTAGCTATTTGATATTTAAACTGCAATCATTTAATGAGGAATAACTTTGCCAAGTGTTTTATCTTCAAGGAATTCCACAGATGTAAAGAAAACATCACTGAGATATGGTCAGATATTGCAATTCTGCCTCTGAGGAACTGAATTACCCTTTAAATACTTTTGCATATTCTAAATACTCTAAAACTTCCAATACTAACTTGAATTTCTATGATAAATGCTCCATTTAAGCAAGCTGATTCTGAATACAAATGCAGTAAAACATTTGGTTTTACATTTTGATCCATTGCTTTTGCCTAGGAAAACCCTTTGACGTCACAACTATTTTGAGTGCTGCTGTTTCCAACATCATAGTTTGTATTCTACTTGGGAAACGCTATGAATATGAAGATGCCACATTTTTGCGACTACTGAAGATAACCAAGGAAACTGTTCAGCTTTCAGGAAGCCCTTCTGTGTTGGTAATCAATTTTTTTATTTTAAAAAAAAGTCACAAAAAGAAGGTAGCAGAATGCATGTCATTCAAGCTTTATTGAGACGCAGAGCATGTTACTTCCCATGGGCATCTGTAGCAGGATTTCATCCAAAGACAATATGAACATGATGACATCAGGATTCAAATCCTACACTTAAACCACCCCAACGATGCCGTAGCGGTGATGTGCCAGTGCCTGGAAGCCATGCGGATCTGGATGGGAAGTAACGGACTCAGGCTCAACCCGACCAAGACCGAGTGGCTGTGGTTTCCGGCTGCCCGATTCAACCAGTTGATGCCATCTCTGGCCATAGGGGGCGAACATCTTGCCCCTGTGGATGGGGCGCGCAACTTGGGTGTCCTCCTGGATACCCCGCTGTCCATGGAAGATCAAGTGACAGCCGTGGCCAGGAGGGCGTTTTACCAGGTTCGCCTGGTTCGCCAATTGCGCCCCCTATTGGATCGGGACGCCCTTTGCACAGTCACTCATGCTCTCGTGACATCCCGACTGGACTATTGTAACTCTCTCTACATGGGGCTCCCCTTGAGGTGCACCCGGAGGCTTCAGTTGGTCCAGAACGCAGCCGCGCGAGCAATAATGGGAACCTCTAGGTTTATCCACGTAACACCGCTCTTGCGCGAGCTGCACTGGCTACCTGTCGTCTTTCGGGTGCGCTTCAAGGTGTTAGTCATCATCTTCAAAGCGCTCCATGGCTCGGGACCTAGTTATCTGCGGGATCGGATCCTGCCCCATACATCCTCACGGCCGATTCGCTCCCACAGAGAGGGACTTCTCTGGGTGCCGTCCACTAGACTTTGTCAGCGGGCGACGCCCAGGTTAAGGGCCTTCTCTGTGGCGGGCCCAGCCCTCTGGAACGACCTTCCCCCCAATATTAGGACAACTACAGACCTCCGCTCCTTCTGTTTAAAATTAAAGACACATCTTTTTCGCCTGGCCGGCCTTGGGTAGTCTCTTCTAAGGTTAGGGGTTTTAGGGGTAGTTTTAGTTTAGTTTATGGGTTTTTAGCGCAGGACTAATTTAATTCATTTTTAATTTTGTATTCTGTCTGTGGTTTTATCTGTATTTTTAATTGCCTGTGCCCCGCCTCGAGTCCCTTTGGGGAGAGAGAGCGGGATATAAAATTAAAATTATTATTATTATTATTACACAGTCTCATTCAAGTATGAAAATGACTTTTAGCATCATGACCTCATGATGCATGCTTCATCATTTCCGCCCCATTCCTTGCAAAGACTTGTGAACTTGGAGAAATGGGAAACTTCATTACAAATACCTTTCCATCGTTCTTTTACTCTTTACACTACTACACAAATTTACATGTACTAAATAGCTCTCTTGTTTAGAACTTTGGCTGACTTTCTTTTATTGATCATTCTTCTTCCTTGTTTGGGAATCCACATGTTGTAATAGAAAATAAGCACTTCCTCTCCCAAAACTTGCCTAGAGATTTAGTCCATGGGATTTGGGGCTTAGTGAATTAGCAATATTGATTATCCAAAGCTTATTCAGTCATGTGAGCTTGCATATTATTGGAGGTTTTGTTTGGTTTGTAGACTTCAGGAACAATGTTTGCGATGTCCATCTCAGAAATTCAAAGTATTCACTTCGATAACATGTGTTTTCTTTTATCATTCTTTCAGCTATACAATTTGTTCCCCAAGTTAGGGTTCTTATTGGGTGTTTATAAAAAAATAATTAAAAATGAAAAAGAGCTCCACGAATTCATAAAGATGACCTTCATAGAATATCTCCAAGATCTTGATGAAACTGACCAGAGAAATTTTATTGAATCATTTCTTGTTCGGCAAAAACAGGTAATGGTATATGTTATAGTTGTCTATAATTATTTATTTTTTAAATATATATTTTAAAAATATGTTTCCATATAAATTACTTGCTAAGGTCCTTATTTTGAAAATGTGGAAGGAAACAAATTTCTAAAGCAATTTTAATCATTCGCTCTTCATTACTTTATTCCAGAATCTGCAGCTACTTAAAACTTCACCCAGATTGTTTTCCCTCTCCATTAAAAATGCCTTAAATATTGATCTCTTTCTGGAGGAGTGGGTCCAAGTGGGGATAGGAGTGGGCAATTCCTTTGTGCCAATCATTTCTCTTTCTGTGCAACTGTTTGATTTTAGAGTTTTCCTTCTAGAAATCCAGTAGTATTGGGGCAACTATAACTTCTCAGGTAGGCACATGTGAAATGTCATCTGAGATTTCAGGAATATGCGTTATTTGGTTAGGTTGAATTTCCTTACTAATATTTTCTTTATACGCTTTAGGACAATATGAAGATGACACATGGTGGATATTTCCATAATGGAAATCTTATAGCTCTTGTAGATGATTTATTTGCTGCTGGTACAGACACAACGGCAAACACTCTGTGTTGGGCCATACTCCTAATGATGAAGTACCCAGAAATCCAGAGTAAGCACTTTTATTTCATTGACTTGCAATCTATATAAATAAAAATGTAAATGTACATTTGTTCAAAATCTTACATCTCTGAAACTTCTTCATTGATTTCTTTGAAATTTTGACACATATGCACATTTTTTTATATACCTACTCTTATATAAATGTCACACCTGTGACAGGTAAAAGCAACACACACTATACTAAGTAAATGGAGATGACAGAGAATGAGGTGTATTATTATTTTTATTATTTATTAATTTAATTTGTATACCGCCCTCTCTCCCGTTGGGACTCAGGGTGGTGCACAGGAATAATAAAAGATAAAAAAGTTAAAATACATATAATACAATCAATAAATAAATTTAAAACTAAATTAAACAAATTTAACCCGTGCTAAAATATTAAGAAACCCTATTAAAACGATGGTAAAAACAAGCGATAGTAAAAACAAACTATGCCAGGCTGGCCGCATGAAAAAAGTAGGTCTTTAATGCTCGACGGAAGAGGCGAAGGTCCGTGATAGTATGAAGGTCTGGGGGCAGGTCGTTCCAGAGGGCTGGACCCACCACAGAGAAGGCCCTTCCCCTGGGAGTCGCCAGCCGGTATTGTCCAGTGGCCGGCACCCTGAGGAGGCCCTCCCTGTGGGAGCGGACAGGTAAGATGGAGGTATGTGGCAGGTGGCGGTTCTGCAAATAACCAGGACCCATGCCATGGAGTGCTTTAAAGATGGTCACCAAGACCTTGAAGCGCACCCGGAAGGCCACAGGCAGCCAGTGCAGCTCGCGCAGGAGAGGTGTTATGTGGGAGTGTCTTGGTGCTCCCAAGATCCCCCGCGCGGCCGCATTCTACACTAACTGGAGCCTCCGGGTGCATCTCAAGGGGAGCCCCATGTAGAGAGCATTGCAGTAGTCTAGCCGGTAAATGACAAGAGCTTGTGTGACCGTGCGCAGGGCATCACGATCCAGAAAGGGGCGCAACTGGCGTATCAGGTAAACCTGATAAAAGGCACCCCTGGCTATGGCTGTCACATGGTCATCCAAGGACAGCCGAGAGTCCAGGAGGACACCCAAGTTGCGAGCCCTTTCTGTGAGGGCTAATGACTTGCCCCCGATAGCCAGAGATGGAACCAACTGGCTATGTTGTGGCACCAGAAACCACAGCCACTCGGTCTTGGACTGGTTGAGTCATAGCCCGTTCCTCCCCATCCAGACTCGCACGGCCTCCAGACACCGGGACATCATTTCAACGGCATTGTTGGGGTGGTTGGCTGGATGAAATCACTGAAGCAGTCGACGTGAGCTTAAATGGACTCCAGAGGATGGTAGAGGACAGGAAGGCCTGGAGAAAAATTGTCCATGGGGAAACATTGTCCATGGTGAAGTTGTGTCTGATCCATTGTCCATAGATCAGACACAACTTCACAACTAACAACAACAACATAAAAATGGCACTGTATATGTATGGTCTAGCATAACTCTGGAACACCTTGAGCAATTTCAACCACATTTGGTACACAGATGACTTACTCTCTGGTGACAAATACTGTGGGGGTAAGACACCCCTAAAACCCCCTTGGGGCATATGTTCTGTTAAGATACAGCCTGTTGTGCCTTCAAATGGATTCTACCGTACTGCCATAAAATGGCTTCTCCTGTGCAATGCAGTGGAGTTGCCATGATAACGGCTTCGCAGTACTCCACAAGGGGGCTCAGTCTGGTAAGGGGAGAAATCCAACATTACAAATCCTTAGGATAGGATAAATAAATACCTGGACAACGCAGGGTTATCAGCTGGTAATTATATAAAAATGACTGAAAAAGAAGTGTTGGCATCTGCAATGTTACTTGAATGAAGGGAAAGAGATGAACCAAGAATTAAGTTGTTCTTCAAATGGAGAAAGCCATGGATGATATCATTTTTAAAACTACCACTAATAATATTTTCTGTGTCTTTGTTTTAGTTCTTTAATATATAATTTTTTTCTCTATATCTTTGTGATGTTCTCCCCTATATAAATTTGCTTTCTTTCTTAATATGTAACAAAGTTCCTTCATGGTTTAGCACCAGTTCTCGAAATATTTATTTTCAATTTTGCTTTTATTGAGCAATTTGGGGATTACATGACTGTGATGGTTCAGAGTTGCTTATTGTTACATACTGACAGCCAGTATGGCAATTTCCACCAAGGTCCTCTGATCTGGTGGGAAAATACTCAAAGGTGATTGGTTAAGACATCTGGCAGCTCCCTATAAAAGGGGTGCTGCCAGACAGAGTCTTTGCTGGGTTATACATAGTGTTGACTAATAAAGAACTGTTGTTACTGTTAGCCTGAGTCTGCCTCATCCATTTTCTCAATCTAACACTGGTGATGAGGATGGGATTGGAAGGCAACTAGGCATAAAAAGAGCTGACTGACAATCCAGGAACACAATCCAGCCTGAAGCTAAACGTGGCATCAAGCTACCATCTTTAAGTGGCAAATTCAAATCTGCCTTGACTGAAGCAAGATGATTATGCACGCCCCACCACCTCCATACGAACCAGCCACCGAGCATTTGGACTTGTACATGATGAGGCTCAAATGCTTTCTTGAAGCCAACAACCTCCTGGGCCTGACCGAAAGCTGAAAGAAAGTCATGTTGCTGAGCTACTGTGGGCCAGAGGTATTTGACACCTCCAAGGACCTATCCGAGCCAACGCCAGTACAATCAGTCGCTTGATCAGTGCTTCAACAGATGCTGAGGACACACTATGCTACCAAGCTGTCTAAATATGTGTGGAGGCATGAATTCAACCTCTGTAACCAGAAGGAAGGCAAAACAATAAACCAATATGTTGCTGCGCTTCATAAAGCCGCAGCACATTGTGAGTTTTGTGATCTTGATGAACTGCTACTAGATAGAATTATATGCGGGGGTGCAAGATATCAACCTGCAGTGAAAGTTGCTGGCAAAGACCAACCTTATGCTGCAAATCACATTAGATGAGGCCAGAGCAACAGAATCCTCAACCAAGTCGATGAAAACATTGCAGAGGCAAAACAGCCCCAAGAGCATGCACAGAGCAGCCAAAGTGCATCACGAGACTACAGAGCGAGACCTCTCTGTCAGCAAGGACGAGGTCTACCACAAGTGCAGAGAGAAGCACAGAACAGTGTGAGATTTTGAATCCCATTCCCCACCTTGTGCTGGCCGCAGAGGAAACCACCAGTGATCTACCTGCCAATTTTGGGATGCCATCTGCCAACACTGCGATTGCAAAGGGCATATTGCAAGAGCCTGCAGGAGCGAGTTTCCAACCCCAACACCACGGAAACCCCAAGCTCCACAGACTACAAGACAATGTCCACCCAGGTAAGAACAATGGAAGCCGCAGCAGAGGGCAGAGAACACAGATGCCAAAGACATGTTCCAAACAACCATTGTGCAAGCAAGCACCCCATGGAACAAGAAGCTGCAGTTCTCCATCCTCCTTGAAAGGTCTTCATGCAGCATGGAGATAGATACCGGCTCATCACTGACCATCATGTCCTGGGCAACACTGAAAAAGGTTATCCCTAATCTACGGAAGCACAAGCTGAAGGCTCCAGAGATATGCCTAAGCGACTACCAGGGGAACCAAATCCCCATTTTGGCTCAAGGCGCCTTCAGAGTGCAATTTTAAAAATTTGACAGTGTGCTTCCTGTTATCATGGTCAGCAGAGCCCTGCAGAGCCTCCTAGGTTTAGACTGGTTTGAATCCCTGGGCTTGGGGGTGACCAGCATCAAAGCCGTAAAAAATGACAGCATTGAAGAGCTACTATGAGAGTTCGAGGATGTCTTTGGCACCAGTCTAGGTAAGCATGTGGGGACCCCAATTTCATTTAATTTGGACCCCAATGTTGTCCCCATTAGATTAAAGCCCTGGAGGGTCCTTTTTGCCCTCTGTCTAAAAATTGACCTTGAATTGGACAAAGGAATTGGCCAGGGGATTCTGGAGCCAGTTGATCATGCACACTGGGAGACCCCTATAGTGACCCCGGTCAAGCTGGATGGGTCAGTCTGCATCTGTGCAGACTATAAATGCACAATAAATAAGGCCCTACAACAGAGCACTTATCTAGTGCCCATTGTCCAGCATTTACTTCACCCCCTTGGCTAAGGAAACATATTTGCTAAATTAGATATGGTGCAGGCATACCAGCAATTGCCTGTAGATGGCGCCACAGCAGAGGCCCAAACCATTGTGACGCATAGGGGTGCATTTAAATGCACCCAGCTACAATTCAGAGTTAGTATCACCCCTGGATTGTCCCAAAGTGCCATGGAATGGCTTTTGCAGGGGATACCAGGAGACATCACCTATTTTGATGACATCTTGGTATTGGATGCAAATAAGGAGCAACTTTTCAAAATATTATGAACTGCTTTGACAGAATAAGTGAAAAGGGTCTCTGTTTAAAAAGAGAAAAATGCCAAATTAATGTTCCAAGGGTTGAATTCCTGGGGTATTTGATTGATGGCTCTGGAATTCACCCCAACAAATAAAAAAATTAAAGCAATTCAGGAAGCCCTCACACTGCAACCAGACCGAGCTGCAGGTGTTCCTCAGACTTCTTAATTTTTATAGTGTCTTTCTTAAACAGAAAGCTACTGTTGCTGAGACCTTGCATTGGCTCCTTGGCAAGAATGCCAGATGGACCTGGGGAAAAGTCAAAGCCACCACTTTTGCTGTGGTTAAAAGACTGCTGTCAGTGGACATGTTCCTGGTTCAATACAACCAAACCTTGCCCCTTGTCCTGACTTGTGATGCCTCTCCTTTTGGCATCAGCATGGTCCTCTGCCACTGCATGCCCAATGGAACTGAAACCCCTATCGCTTGCTCCTCAAGGACCTTGTCAGTGGCCAAGCGCAACTACAGCCAGCTGGACCATGAGGCTTTGACTGCAGCTACTGGGGTAAAACGGTTCCATGAGTATTTGTATGGCTACGACTTTGATGTCATCACAGACCACAAACCATTGCTTGGGCTCTTGGCTGGAGACTGACTTATCCCTGCATCGCTGTCACCATGGATGACTCTCTAGACTATTTTCCTTGCAGCCTGCAGCTACCACTTCATTCACAGGCCGGGGGAAACTTTGGGACATGCTGATACTCTTAGCAGGTGCTCACTTTCTGAACTGTTGGAAGATTCAACCCCTGACACCCCGGTTTTGCCCATTGACTGTTTGGAGGCCGGCCCGGTGTTATCAAGTGAGGTCGCTCGCCACTCTGCAAGAGACAAAACTATCTCTCAAGTTTTGAACTGGGTGTGGAGGGGGTGGCCCAAGGGCCAGTTGGGTCTGAGTTTAAAGCATTTGTAACCAACAAAGATGAGTTATCTGTATTGTGGGGTTGTCTTCTGTGGGGGGACCGGGTTGTTGTTCCACTCAAACTGCAAGTTGCAGTATTAGAGACCTTGCACGTAGGGCATCTGGGAATTGTCCGGATGAAGTCTTTGGCAAGGAGTTGCATGTGGTGGCCTAACATGGATGATAGAAGAGTGGGTGGCTACCTGCACACCATGCCAGGAGTCCAGACCAGCTCTCCCAGAGGCACCTGCTAGGAATTGTGAAAGGCCTGTCACCTTGATCAAGTGTGCACATTGATTTTGCTGGCCCAGTTCATGACCAGGTATTTATGGTAGTTGTGGACGCCTACTGGAAGTGGTTAGAGGTAGTTCTCATAACTACCACCACAGCAGAGGCAGTCATCAAGGCACTACGGAGGCTTTTCTCCATTCATGGCCTGCTTGACATCCTAGTCTCAGACAATGGGCCCCAATTCACGGCCATACAATTTGAGACTTATTTAGCTATTCAGGGAATCAGACATGCCCTGGTTGTTCCATTCCATCCGGCCAGTAATGGACAGGCAGAGAGAATGGTGCAATCCGCTAAAGAAGCTCTATCCAGGATGGGGCCAGGAGGTTGGCAAACATGGGTACACCAATTCCTCCTTTACCAGCACATCACTCCAAGAGCTACCACTGACAGAAACCCCGCCGAGCCTCTGATGGGTCGCCGGCTAAGATCGCCCTTAGACTGGCTACACCCAAACTATTCTGCCATGACTCCCCCAGATTCAACTGACAAAATCAGACAATTTAGCATAGGGGATCATGTTTATGCCCACAACTATGCAGGTGGGGGGACTTACAGCAGTTACCAGGCCTCACTCTTACCAGTTGGAGCTCAAGGATGGTAGAATTTGGAGGCAGCACATTGACCAACTCCGAGGCTGCATCTCCAATTCCAATCTTAGGCAGCCAGTGGTAACTCCAAGATTCAGCCAAAGCCATACCCAAAAGGAGTACAAATTCACTCCTTCCACAGACAACTGAAGCCCAAAGGTTTAACTGGATTACTTATCTAGTGATGGTGCAGGACCGCAGAAAGTTCCAAGTGAACCGGCTCCAGAAACTCCAGCCATGCCCTGTGGAAAGTTCTAGGAGCTTCCACCAGGCAAAGCCAGAGAGACAATAGGTCCATCCGACATGTCCAAGTTTCCAGCACAAAGTGAACTGTGCAGATCAGAGCAAGTCACCAGAAAACCCGCCTACCTGCATGAGCATGTAACCAGCCAGATCAGCTCAACTCAGAGGGCAGGGGTGTTATATACTAACAGCCAGTATGGTAGTTTCCACCAAGGTCCTTTGATCCGGCGGGAAAATACTCAACGGTGATTGGTTAAGACATCTGACAGCTCCTTATAAAAGGGCTGCTGCCAGACAGAGTCTTTGCTGGATTGTATATAGCATAGTGTCGACTAATAAAGAGATGTTGTTACTGTTAGCCTGAGTCTGCCTCTTCCATTCACTTGATCTAACACTTATAAGAAAGAAAGAAAGAAAGAAAGAAAGAAAGAAAGAAAGAAAGAAAGAAAGAAAGAAAGAAAGAAAGAAAGAAAGAAAGAAAGAAAGAAAGAATCACAAATGGACTGAAGAGCTAGAAAAACCAATTTCCATTCATTATTCCTTGTCTGGCCTTTGGGTGCTTTGGAAAATAGCTTGACCCCCTCCTCTCAGTGGCAGCCCCTCATGTCTCATTCTCTTAACTACACTAGCCATGCCTAATACTTCCAACTGCTTATTGTATGTTTTAACTTCCAGTCCCCTAATCATCTTGGTTGTCCTTCTCTGCACTATTTCTAGAGTCTCAATATTTTTTTATAGTGTGGTGACCAAAACTGGATGCAGTATTCTAGGTGCAGGCTTACTAAAGCTTTATAGAGTGATATTAGTACCTCACTTGATCTTGATTGTATCCTCTGTTAATGTAATTTAGGATTGCATTGACATTTTTGGGCTGCTGCCACACACTACTGGTTCATATTTAACTGGTTGTTCACCAAGATTCCAAGATCCCTCTCACATTTACTGCTATTAAGCCTGGTTTTATCCAGTTTATATATTTCCTTCAAAGTGACAGCAATAACATCAGAGTACCAGCGATGTGGATCTGGATGGTACCTTTCCAGAGGGCAGGCATCTGTTTAAAGAAGGTATTCTTCCTGCAGACCCCCTAGAGTCCCGGAAGGGAGAAGGGCGGTATAAAAATGTAATGTAATAATAATAATAATAATAATAATAATAATAATAATAATAATAATAATAATAATAATAATAATAATAATAATAATAATAATAATAATAATAATAATAATAATAATAATAATAATAATAATAATAATATGCCATTAATTGATGGACGCACTTGGGCAATCTCACCAGCATTTGAATTGCATTCAGAATCTTACTAAATTGGTCCACAGGGCTCACTTGGGAATAATGAGGAGTGCAAATCACTATCTGCATTGCCAAGTTCTTGGCTTGGTATAATGACTGAGTGGCCTGCAAGATTTCCAAACGTACAGAAGACTACAGTAGTCCATTTGTAAATAATGCATGAGTGACTGTCTGAAGGGCCTTAATCCAAGGATTATTTTCATTTAGATTTAAAATTATGCATTAACTCCCATTTGAAATGAAATTCAAAAAGGGAATCATCTTGATCATTTTGTTTTCCTAGGAAAGGTCCAAGAAGAAATTGCAAAAGAGATTGGTGATATCCAGCCAAGGACAGACCACCGAGCCAAAATGCCTTACACTGATGCTGTAATTCATGAAATTCAAAGGTTTCGTGATATTGTTCCATCCAATTTGCCACATTCAACCACCATGGATATAACTTTCAAAGGCTTCTTCATCCCCAAGGTGATCAATCTAAAATGCATTATATAGGTCCTTGGCTTTTGTGTACAACATGGTAGAAAAAAGCAGACCTTAAATAAATGAAATTGGCTAAATCAAGTAAGTTATAAAGCCGGAGACTGTTATATTATTAGAACAATTTCCATAGATTCCTCTCTAAATGCCAATGGGAGATGTTTTTCGTTGGCATCTGGCAATTCTAAACTGTCCTACATCTTGATATACGAGAGACATTTTCTTCCATTGTTTCATTCTTTCATTTTTCCCCTTTGTACTTTATTGCTTTATAGCCCCTCCTTGTCTTCTGACTCCATAAGTGTAAGGAAAAGTGTTTCAATATAATAAAACACAACTTTTTATTTATTTATTTAGAAAATTTATATAGCTGCCTATTCACTTGTTTTCATTTTTAATATAATCCAAATTTTGTTTATATTTGGACTTTGACAACAAAACATAGGCAATTCCTCTCAAGAACAAAAGAAGTAGATGTTCATAAAAAATGACGATGAGGAAAATTAAAATAATATTTCTCAGAATAGAGAATAAATAGAAAAGAAAATGAAAATTTCTATTTTTTTTAGAAAGAACAAGAAAGAGTAAAGATATATATAAAAAATCAGATAGCAGCATTCTTTTAAAAACTAGTAAAATGCGAAAGTTTTTGAGCCATCGGTTTCCATGCAGCAAAAGCAAAACTGTTTCATAACTCCAAAGCAAAGCAGTAAAAAGAGGTATAAAAAATTACATTTAGAGCAGGGGTCCCCAACCCCCGGTCCGCGGACCGGTGCTGGTCCGCGGCTTCATAAGAACCGGGCCGCAGGGCCGGAGAGGAAGAGGAGGGAGCAGCCACCGCGGTGCACTTTCCGGGGCTACCCGGAGTGGCCAGCATGTCAGTGAGGAGGTTGCGGCTGCCTCATCCCAAGCGGGCGGGCGGGCGGAGGACCCGAGCTGCGGCTACCTTAAGCACCATCCGGGCGCGCACGCCCACCTCCGTTCCAGCCGCGTGTGGCGCCCGGACAGCCTCGGCGACGCTTAAGGTAGCAGCAGCTCGGGTCCTCCGCCCGCCCGTCCGCTCGCTCGTTGCGGGATAACCTCCACTCTGCTGCTTCCCGGGGGGAGGGGGGAGGGAGAGAATGACAGACACACAGAGCGACAGACTTAGACAGAAATAGAGAGAGAGAGAGAGGGAGAGAGGTAATCACACACACACACACAGAGTGACAGAGATGGGTGGAGGGAGGAGAGAGAGAGAGAGAAACAGAGAAAGAGAAAGAAAGAAAAATAGAAAAAGATGAATGGAGGGTGGGAGGGAGGGAGTGAAGGAAAGAAGGGGGAGGGAGGAGGAAGGGAGGGGTGAAAGAAGGAAGAAAGGGAGAAAGAAAGAAAGAAAGAAAGAAAGAAAGAAAGAAAGAAAGAAAGAAAGAAAGAAAGAAAGAAAGAAAGAGGGATGGAGGGTAGGAGGGAGGGAAGGAAAGAAGGGAGGAAGGGGGAGGGAGGCAATGGAAGGAAGGAAAGGAAAGGAAATAATCTATTTTCCTATTTCCTTCCACCTCAAGCTACCTGTTTGGTTAACCAGGTTAAAGATCTATTTTTCTCCCAGTGGTCATTTCAAAGGAATCACATCCTCTGAGTCATTTCCTGGATTCAAACCAGCATCCCAAAGAGTCACATAACGAGTGCCCATAAATCCATTTTTACCATCTTCAGAAGACCAAAGACCAGCCACAAATGGAAGGAAGGAAGGAAGGAAGGAAGGAAGGAAGGAAGGAAGGAAGGAAGGAAGGAAGGAAGGAAGGAAGGACGAACTTATGACCACAATTGAGGCCAAAATTTTGGTTGCTAAGCATTAAGTGAGTTTCACCACATTTTCCAAGTTGGCCACGCCCACTGGGTTACATGACAACTGAGCCACTCCCATAAAACAGGCCACAATTTTTGGCTCTCAAAAGAAATTTCAGTAGTGGTACTGTTGATATTTGGCTCTATTGACTAATAAGTTTGCCCACCACTGCCCTAGAGGGCCAAGTGAGCCGACTCCCCCCCCCCCCCGCGTGCGCTTGCGCCGCCTGTTCCCCCTCCCCGCCTCCTCCTCTAGGCCAGCCGGTCCGCAGAATTTTCTTTAAAATGAAACCGGTCCCTGGTGCAAAAAAGGTTGGGGACCCCTGATTTAGAGTCTAGCAAGGCATTTGTGTGTAAACTAAATCAGTATACAGCCAGATGATTAATTAAACATGTAAATCAAAAAGAAAAAAAGGTGATGTTTAAAACTGAGGTGCATTTACTGTGTGGAAAAATAGAGATTGTGTGTGAGTGTGTGAGTGTGTGTGTATGTATATTATTTTTTGAATATAAAATACTGCTCCAGGTCCATTGTTCACTTCTCAATAAACACTTTACAACACTTTACAAAATCCATGTATTATTTTTTATAATCATGCATTAATTGGACATATTTCTTTTCATGTCATCTTTTCTTTTTTTGTTTTTATAGGGTACCTATGTGGTTCCATTGCTGACCTCTGTGCTCCATGATGAATCCCAGTGGGAGAAACCTCATGAATTCTACCCTGAGCATTTTCTTGACTCTGAAGGAAAACTTGTGAAGAGGGATGCTTTCATGCCATTTTCTGCAGGTGAGATTCTCTGATGTCATAGATTATGTTCCGTAAAAGGCAACCCTTAATGCCTTGTTTGGAAAAAAAAACTTGATAAATGCTTGATCTCAGAGACCTTATTTTGACAAAGTTTGTGCCTCGTGGACAACATGTGTGGCCAAGCTTGACAGACCTGTATGTTGATTCCAGCGTCTGCCAGTGGATATCCTCAATTCTCTGCATGAGTTACTATTATTCCTGCTGTGCTTAATATCACCATCTCTGCCTCTGTCCAGGATGATCTTGTCTTTCAGCCTTCCTGGCTGGTTGGGACCTTCAGAGAGACACAGACTTTGGGTCTTTTTAGCTTGAAGCATTTTTATTAGATTTTCTTAAGCTTTTATTCATAAGTCATACCAATATAGCAGAGCACAAAATGTTTTCCCCAACGCCGATACCAATCCTGTGAGAAGAGTAATGTTGGGAAGAGGGTGGGTTTTTTTCAGTATGGACTCCAAAGTGCCCTGTCCATGCAGCCCTATTTCTGTGATGATTCAGACCACAGCTAAATGTAGCTGCAAATTTTGCAATCTGTTTGTTGGGCAAGGATTTGAATACAACTCAAATCAAACCATCCCATTGCTTCCCAAAGCTGCCCTTATCTTCAGAGCAAGACACCCTCAAACATTAAGCAATGTGGCATTTAAAAAAATGTGTAGGATGGTGGGAGCTTCCCATTTTGACACCCCACCCCCTGCCTTTGCCTCCACTCCATTGCCTCCAACTCTACTCTCCATCTATCACGACCCCCCTCCCCCTCTTGGACAGCCTGCTCACTCATCCATCCAGCTTTCCATCCAGCACACCAAGCGAATTATCCCTGCAGCAAATTTTTGGTATTGAGATGTCCTGCAAAGAGATGGCAGCAGTGAGTTGGCGGTGGCGAGAAGGCTGCCCCCAGCTGACCTTGTTGAGCTCACAGTGTCGAGTCATCTTAGACTCTTTTGATCATGTGATCATGAAGAACCTGCAATGGTAGTAAGTGTGAAAAATGCTCACTTTTTCACAATGACATTGTAAGTTCAAAAGGTTACTAAATTGACCTTTGCATATCAAATATTACCTGTAATGGCACCAGAATGAAAATATAGCCAAATGTACCACTATAGGATAGTTAATAGAATCCTTTTTAAGAAGACTTTCTCTGAGGTTTTCTCTATTTCAAGAACTAAATTTTCCCCAAAGAGAATTAGATAAGCAGAAGGGTTGCCTTGGAGAGGCCTAAAATCTTCCATGTAAAGTTATTTTGGATTATGCCCAATTGAGCAATAACCCACTCAGCCCAACACATATTTTGTTGAGAATATATATCTGAGATATCACCTTGCTCTATAATATATTAATTGCCCTCCTCTGGAATCACAAACCTAAGGATATTGTCCATGCCTGTTTTCCTTCTGCAGGACCAATAAATGCGATACCTAGTTCTGTCATAGTTAAAAGAGGGGCATTACTGCATCTGTTGGCATTAATTTCCCATCTTTTTGACATTGTCTTCAAATTCAGAAATCTGCTGCTATTTAGTAATTTGAAAAATGCAGGTAGTCCTCAATTTACAACCAAAATTGAGCCCAAAATTTCTGTTGCTAAG